>JBBBDQ010001840.1:425000-505000 GCA_037127315.1 Ascarosepion bandense | reverse complement strand
CCTTTCCCAAGGGTATTTGTGTATAAGTTGATGAAACGCATTCAACTGGAATTTGAACTGAGCCCTTTGATTTCTCATTCTGAACCACCATCCACAACACACATTCTCACTGACTTTAACACCAAAACCCTATCTCAATCAGTTCTTCCACATTCTGTGTGCTTGTGCATATAATATATATAAGGAGTAATATATACAAGAAAAAGCCTTCTCTGCTTACACTACTCTAATAAATAAATGCTTGTTCACAATTTATTCTATGAAATGAAGGAATATGAGTTTAAAAGAATATTATGAATGCAAGGAGATGAGTGAAAATTGAATTCACAACTCTTTGGGCCAAGTCACTAGAACTAACCAACATCTATATCCACTGGGTCATGTGTCCAGTGATTGCAATAAAGGGTTTGGTTTGAAATTACTAGCACCTGAAGAAGGTAGGAGCGTACAACGGTTAAAACATTGTAAACATGGCAGTAAAGATGAGGACAGTAATTTGAACAATGTAAATAGTGTAAAAGTTTGATCTTATTTCTAAATGTTTAAACTTGGGGTAAGAAAAAGTATAGCATATTGATGTACTGCTAATTAAACAGCCTATTTTTTTTTTTTTTTTTACATTTTAAAGCAGAGGTAAGTTATTTAAAGTAACTCAGCACTTCATATCAAACAATTCTATATACTGATTTCAGACATGTCATGTAAAGTTAATGCTTGTTTGATGATCATACTGCATGTTCTAAAGATATGATTCTATTGATATATATGTTTTTTTCTCTTTTTGTGTAATTGTAGCTCCTGCTGTTTCTCCTGATAGCCCCTGCTCTATTTTGAATTTCGGTTCGCGAACGTTGCCGCCTGTATCATTGAAATACAGGTATCAGTTTCAACATGTGTTTACTGAGCCAAGACACTCAAAAATCTTTTCAATTATTAATGTTAAATCTGATGTCTTAATCACTGCATGGGAAAGACCATGGCTGGCACTGGAAGTGAGTTTGTTTAATGTTTATTTTGCATGTAACTATTCTTTGTATTTTTCTTCTTTTATTTCTGTTATTTATTTGGTCTGTTCAAATTTGGAAGTATTCTCTCATGTACAGAGATTATTACTAGTATTTTTTTACATTCATATCCTTTCTCATGTTTGTGATATTTGACTATGTATCCTCATTGCATTTGACAAACTTATCTTAAAAAATGCAATGTTAAACTATCAGCAGTATATCAACATAAAATAAGGCAGCTGTAACTCAATAAAAAAACAGCAGTAAAAACATGAAATAATATTCATCTATTGTAATATGCACAGACAGTAGCTTTGAAACATGCATTCTTAAGAAACACATATTTATAAGATTAAATTATTCTTTCTTTTAAAGCTAATACTTGAGCATATATTAACTTAATGATAATATATTCTCCTTTGATTTACTTTTTTTCATACAGTTAATTTTTGAATTTTCCAATAAATATAAATAATTATTGTCAATTAGTGATGAATAATTTAAATTTTGGATGGTTTTGCATTATTTTCTTTTTTTAGGCATTCACTCCAGTTTGTTCTAGTTTATAAACATATAATAAAAACATCTACAAAAATAATTAAATCAGAACTTTTCCAGTGTAATTAATTATTGTAATAATTGTGACCATGAAAAATTGTAATATTTCATTAAGAATAAAATTATAGAAAAGCGCTATGTAGAAAATTCATCTTGCCTGAAAATTTGGGGTGAAGAATTTTCATTTTTCTAGTATTTATTTTATGTCCCAGCACAAAACTTTGGGTATTGAATCTGCAAATTGATCCAAATGAAGAATTAGGAATAGTTATAAAGAGGGATTTTTAAAAACACACACACAAGCATGGCTATATACATACATACATATATATATATATATATATATATATATATATTTATTATATATTATTTAGAACATGTATTATGTATTTGTTATTTAGAACATGTACATAATTTTTTCTATATATAGAAAAAATTATGTACATGTTCTAAAACATAATTTATAATAAATATTCACAGCTCTATACATCATATATCGAGCACTGTTTTAAATTAATGTTTTGGACGGGAAAAAAAATTCTTTCCTCATTCTGTACCCACTCGGATATATATATATATATATATATATATATATATATATATATATTTGTTTTTTTTAATCATATCACCCCAAGCAAGGTGGTAATGCCACTGATGCGCAGGGGGCTACTTAAGAGTAAAAAAATTGGAAAGAAGAAAGCCGGAAACCACATCCTAAACAGGGAACAAGGGATGAGCCTCTTCACCTGTTCAAAAGACGAGGGTGGAGTGTGAAACGCCGATAGTTTAGTCTATCTACTCCAATTGAGAAAAAAAAAAGAAAAGAGTAAGAAGATTGGAAAAAAAAAAAAAGAAAGCCGGAAACCACATTCTAAACAGGGAACAAGGGATGAGTCTCTTCACCTGTTCAAAAGATGTGGGTGGAGTGTGAACCGGGCAATAGTTTAGTCTAACTACTCCAATATAATATTTTATAAAGGATTTTCGATTATTACCTTGGATAATACATATTTCACCGCTTTGATATTCTTAACACGGCTCCAAATGGTACAACAGTAGGTAATCGCAATATCACCCCCCCCCCCCCAAAAAAAAAACAATTTCTTCTCTTTTATTTGATTCTACATAGACGCCCACACGTCCATATTAGTACAGACATTTGTGATGGTTATATATGAAAAGGTTCTCGTTCATTCGAAAAAGAACCCCAAAGAAAGGTGAAGGCGAGGATATGGGAGGGTTGACGATTGATAAGTGCAAGGAAGAGAGAAAGTTGAAAAACCGAAAGAAAACGGGGGAACAAGACAAAAGAAAAAGAAAAAGGGGGGAAGCAGATAAAATCGGAATGGAAAGCAAGAAGCGAAAAAGGAAGGGACCAAGAGACACAATAAGGAAGAGGAAAAGAGATACAATCACAGGAAATACTGTTTGACAAGAAATAAATGTTGACACCATTTCTCCTGATAATGTCTCAAAACCCCCTTTATAAAATATTACTCTGTTAAATTAAATAAATGAATTTAACATTGAGTTCTCTCGAGTTTCTCTCTTTTGGAATTTACCCGGATTACATACCAAATGTACTATGTTATATATATATATATAATATATATATATATATATATATATATATATATATATATACAAATGAATAAGGAACAAAGAAAATAATTGCAACGCTTAAAACATTAATTTAAATCAGTGCTCAATATAAAAATAGACAAAAGAATATTTATTATAAATTATACTTTAGAACATGTACAAACTACAAGCTACTAAAAAATTATACATTTTGTTTTGACATTGAAAGCACAATGTCTCATTCAGTCAGTTAGGTGCCATATGTGATACATGCTTGGGCGGTCATGTCTCAAAAGAGACATGACTGACTGGGCAGAAGATTATCCCGCAGTAGGTTGCCATTACTTTTTGCAGTAGACTGGTTGCCGACCAAGGTTATAGAACCCAATCTGTCCTGTTATTTAACCCATAACTGGAAGGAATAGATGGATTAATACTTTTCCCAAGGGTATTTGCGTGTAAGTGAATGCAATGAATTCAGCTGGAATTTGAACTCGGCTCCCCAATTTCTTGTTCTGAGCCGATATCTAATGCACCACAACGTACATCCTCGCACATGTCTCATTAGATAGTTAATAATGATGGTTACAATTTTATAGTAGTTTGTAGTGTGTACATATTCTAAAGTATAATTTTTAATATATATATATATATATATATATATATATATATATATATGTGTGTGTGTGTGTGTATATATATATATATATATATATATCAGTAATAAATCCAAGAATAAATATTAAAACTGATCCAACAGAAAGCTTGGTGTAAATTTAATTTACAGAGCAAATATTTATTTCACATATACATTCAAAACTCTACACTTGGAGAATAGCTATTTCAATGGCCTATCAAAACTGTCTTTTGATAAACATTGAAATAACTATTCTCGAAATGTAAAAATATATATATATATATATATATATGTACATTTATTTGTTTTAACATTATTTTTAATCGATATGTCAGTTAATATCAACTTCATAAATTTCCACACACATATATATATATATATAGCATTCAAGGATCACATTATTTAACTTATAGCTGGAGAAAAAGGAGACAGATTAATACCTTTCCCAAGAGTATTTGTGCATAAGTGAATGCAACAACTTCAACTGGAATTCGAACTTGGCTTTCCAATTTCTTGTGCTGAGCTGATATCCATTGCACAACAACACACATTCTCTATGCAATAAATAAATATGAATTAGAAATATAAAAAATTAACAATTAGTCTTACTACTACTGCTTAAATTTGAAAATTTATTCAGCAGCATAGTCTAAATTCAGAGTATATTTAAAAAAATCCTTTTTAGTTTCAGTTTCAATTAAAAAAATTAAAATCAATGAGTAAGAATTATTCTGATCATCTTTATTATTAGTCATCATGATATTACCAGTGTTAGTTTAACCTAGTAGTAATATTAGAAATTGCTATGGGCACCTTTTATTTAAGGCCCTGCATTAAATACTTTCATGCTGTCTGGTGAAATTGACATATTACAATTTGGCAATATTAATGTTTACCCGTCAGGAGAGCCGTATGTTTAGTTATTCTTTTATTTCAGGTAATGTTATATTGAGGCCATTAAATTTACTCAAAGCACTATTTTGTGGAACAAACTCCCAAGAGGATGCTTCCCTGATCACTATAATCTTAAATTCTTCAAGTCTAAGGTTGACTATTATCTCTCCTATATATTCTCACAATTGAAACTTCATCCTCTTACATCTATCTATACAACAAACTCATTCAGTAGCACTCTACCTTGAGTGGCTCTTGAGCCTTATATTGGGTGAATAATAGTATAAAAAATAAAAGTGAGAGCATCGAAAATAAAAGGTACAAGTGAATAGTAATGGTAATAGTTTGATATGTGCAACAATAATATAAATAACACAGCAGACAATATAAGGACAATATATAAAATGGCTGTAAAAATAAAAGTATTTTTCATACATTGTTTTTTTTAATAATAACACCCCAAGCAAGGCGGTAACGCCACTGATACGCAGGGGGCTACTTAAGAGTAAAAAGATTGGAAAAGAGAAAGCCGGAAACCACATCCTAAACAGGGAACAAGGGATGAGCCTCTTCACCTGTTCAATAGACATGGGTGGAGTGTGAACCGGGCGATAGTTTAGTCTATCTACGCCAATTGAAAAAAAAAAAAAAGAAAAGAGTAAAAAGATTGGAAAAGAGAAAGCCGGAAACCACATCCTAAACAGGGAACAAGGGATGAGCCTCTTCACCTGTTCAAAAGACGTGGGTGGAGTGTAAACCGGGCGATAGTTTAGTCTATCTACTCCAATTGAGAAAAAAAAATAGTGAAATTAGAAAAATTTGATTCTCTACATAATTAAGCAAAGTGACAGAAAAAAAACAGTCAATTATAGAAATCATATGATATTAGATGCAAAAATTTAATAAGCAAGATAAATTTCCACGAGATCATTGAATTATGTAGAAATAATGAATAATAAAATGATTCACACATCTGGAAGAAAAATGAACTAGAATTTGAGCAAGTTAATGTAGTGCAATGATTAACAAGCTTTTCTTGCTAGATCAATTATGACTGAGCAGTGAGTTTGAGCCTCCCAATGTGCTCCATACTCGTGGCCTTGTGTTACATGTGAACTACACTTAGTAAGTCATTATATAAATCAGAATTTTGTCATTTTGAAAAGCTGTTTCCCTTTTGAGTTACTGTTATATTAAAAACAAAATTTGAAACATGATATTGAGAAAAAGCAATTTATATATTGTCTGCACATTTTAGTTGTGAATTCTGGCTGGATCTCTGATCTCAATACATTGTTTCAAAACTTTTCATTATATCTCAATATTAAAACTTTCTAACAATTTTTGATCGCACAGGTACACTAGTATCATAATAGAGAGCTATCTGATTTATGATTTTAGATTACATAACAAAATATCTCTTATTTCTTTAAAATATCTAACAGACATTTGTATGTTTGTCTATTTATATGATGTATATAATTAAACAAATGAAGATATTTGGTAAAATAATAAAAAAAATAATATATGTCTATATTTCTGAGATGAGATATTGTAACTATTTACACTATATCATTTAGACTGTAAAGGGTTCGAAATTCTAATGTATATAACCTGAAGAAGAGCATACAATAGCCAAAACATTGTGAATATGGCAATGATGCTGAGGACAACAGTTCAAATGATGTAAATAGTGTAAATAAAAAAACCGTTTTGTATTTTTTTTCAGTTAATACAATAACAGTGTAATTATTTTTATTTAAATTTGTTCCAGTTTAAAAACATCATTGTTGAACCACTGCAATCTAAAATCAATTGTCCCAATCCATTGTGGAGAATGTTGACAGAAGAAACTACTCCAAGAATAAATAACCACGTAATTGAAATTGCTGTGAACGAATTGGTAAAACCAATGAGATTCATGTGAGTAATTATTTACTTACTTTTTTTTTTTTTTTATAATTATGTTGCCCCAAGCAAGGCATTTTACTGCCACTGTTGTGCAGGGGGTTACATAGGAGGAATGTTGAGGAGTGAGAGGTTGCAGGGGGTGTCAGGAAGAGAGTAGGAGAAGGAAGAGATTACTGATGAGAGTGGGGTGGACGAGGAGGGATGTTATGAGGAGTGAGAGGTTGCAGGGGGTGTCAGGAAGAGAGTAGGAGAGAGAAAAGAGTACTGATGAGCATGGCCGTATCTGACTACCGGGCACACTGGGCACTGGTCCGGGCCAATCCATGCAATCATAGTGAAGATCCGAGCAAGGAAAAATATCTTTGTCAGAAATCAAACTAAACAATTCACGAAGAAAGAAAGAAAGAAGGAAAGAAAGAAAGAAAGAAAAACGAAAAAAACATCCAAATGAATGCAGTAAAAATCTGTTTATTTATTAATTTTGGGAGAAAAGACTGAAAGTCCGAACCTGATTTTCTGCTTTTGTTCACGTTCTGTGCCTAATTTCCATTGGAATAGCCGAAAAAATCTGCAAAAATCATAGTTTCTGGAAACGGATGACACTGATGATGTCATTACATTGTCAACTAATAAATCCGGGCAATTTTCTCTGTGCCCAGTGTTTTTTTAGCATCAGCTACGGCCCTGCTGATGAGAGTGGGGTTGATGTAGAAAAGCATGAGAGAGAGGATGTAAGTTCAAATTATTATCTTCTATATTTTTAAAATTCAGTTGCAGTATATTACAATAACAGTTTAACATGACACTGTTTTATTCACTAAACTAAATTAAATTTTGTAATCATAGAAAGCTTAATTTAGTCTGGAACAGTAATTTGATTCTAAGTCAGAATACTAGAATGCATTTCTCACTCATTTTATATTAATGGCTTTAGTTCATTAAAATATATTGAAATCTTATATAGCTTTCCATGATTTGAAGTTTTTATGTATAATTATTACTATACATGTGTTTGACTTGTAGAAAATTTTTTCTTCAGATGAAAATGCAATCATAAGCTTGTGAGAGTCATACAAAGAGGTGATGTTATCAACTAAAAGTTTTATAATATCCTTTATAGTAGAATTAATAATTTCTGAGGAATACAGAATTTTATTATAGTTTTAAAAATGAACATATTTAAAAATATATATGACACATACAAATATTAAAACAAAACAAAGAAAAAATATTGTATGCATAATTTTGATTTTTTTTTTTAATCATTTTCTCCCAGGACCACCACTAGTGTGCAGGGGCTTACAGTGAGAGAAAAGACTGGGTACAGGGGGTATTGAAGAAAAGATAAAAGATGAACAGGATTTAAGATGTTCACTCAATACGAAGCCTAAGAATCACTCAATATAGGGTGTTACTGAATGAAGTTATTGAATGGATGTAAGAAGAAAAAGTGCAGATTATAAAGTTATATAGGATAAATAATGGTTGACTTTAGACTTGAAGATGTTAAAATTGCAGTAATCAGGAAAGCATCCACTTGGAAGACTGTTCTCAAGAAAAAGCTGTCTAAATAGGATTTTCTTGTTACCAATGTAATATGAAGGGAATGAGTGTGATTCAACCCTGTGTATGTGGCATGGGGGATCCTAATTTCAAAGGTTTAAACCAGTGGAATAAAGCAGTGAAGCTTATCTGAAGATTTGCCATCAAAATAATGACAGAATAACAAAAAGCTTATGAGATTTTACCTGTGAGGAAGATTGAGCAGCACCAGCATACACCCTTGTGTAAAATTAAATGAAACAACTACAGTGTAACCCTGATATAAGAGAGTTGTCGGGACTGGATAAAATGTATCTTATATTGGGGTTTCTCTTATATCTGAGTTTGGTCTATTTTATATGCATTACCACAGGCTCTAATTTTAGACCAGAGAAAATCGCTCTTATATCAGGGTCTCTTATATCCGGGTCATACTGTACTTTAGTTTTCTTTCTTTCACTATAAAGTCAGTTTTAGACCCACTGTAGTGACAGGGTGTAACTGATTTCTATTTTTTTCTCGGATTAGGTCGTTTTTAGTGTTGTGTAGTAACATGAATCTATTTTTGAGGTATATAATGAAATTTGTTTGGCTTTGAAAATATTGCGTCATCTGTGATTGCATGAGATTTTTATCTATTGTCCTAACTGCCGATTAGTTACCCTATAGGCATTGCTTGCGATGGATGTTACTCCAAGGAAGAGTACAAAAATTGTAACACTACATGAACACACTGGCAAGCTCTACAGAGAAATCGCAGATATTGTTGATGCCAGTCTTTCAACTGTCATTCAAGTCATCAAGGCGAAGAAAAAAAACTGGATCCATCAGTCTAAAGCGTAAAGAAAAATGCGTCAGGAAGAGAAAAACAGCCCTAAGAGACAACATATATGTGATAAGGGAAAGTGTGAAAGATCATAGAAAGAGAATCTGTAATGTGATCAATACCGACTTGGCAGATCGGCTGCAGTCACTCTCTCATTAGCGTGATGTGGCTTCCCTGTGCCTCTTCTATAAATACTTTCACAGCTTCTACTCCGATGAACTTAGATCTCTGGTGCCCCGTAGGTATGAATTTGCATGAGATACTAGATTAGCAATTAGGTCCTACCCTTTTACAGTGAAACCAATAAAATGTAACTGCAATTTCTACTCCAACAGCTTCTTTTCTCACATTTCCCACCTGTGGAATTCCCTTCCACGTGCTTGCTTCCCCGACAGCTACAATCTCCAGGAGATTAAATGTAAGGTCAATAGACACCTCCTAACACACTAACTTGCATCCATCCTCTCAAACACTCTTCCCACATACCCAACCATCATCTTTGGTATCCCTACCCATATATCACCCTCCTTCTGACATTTCCTATATCTAACCATTCTTTCTCATCACCTTCCCCTATGTAACCCCTTGTGCAATAGTGGCAGTGGAATGCCTTGCTTGAGGTAAAATGATAAAAAAAAAACTTTATTTGTTTTGTTTCAATTAATTTGCACAAGGGTGTAGATATGGTAGCAGAACTTTATTTTTTGTTTAATCTTACTTTTGTAAAGGTAGAACAGTGTAGGAGGGGTCAGGTACTTTCTAGGGTGGTAAAAGGAACTATCTGTTTTACCAGCAGTTTTAGCAGTGATTTTATATACAGATTCGACATTCTCTTAGTTTTGCCATTCTTATCTATTTATTGCAGATATAGAGATGGTGTAATCCTTAAAATCGAGAAGCTTTCCAGTGATTCAGAAGAATCAGTGAACATCAAAAGAGGTTTCTTAAGTTTGCTTGAATACGATTTTCCTCTCTTGAATCAAACAGATTTAAAACCTAATGTTCGCAGCAATGAGTCACTTAACTTGGAGGTATGTACACAGTAATAATAATTTTTATATGTTTTTCTATCTCTCTCTCTCTCTCTCTCTCTCTCTCTATATATATATATATATATATATATATATGTATTTATTTTGTGTATTTACGCAGCAAATTTTATTTTAAATATGTCAGATTAAATAAATTGCAAACAATATGTTTGCTTATTTTTAATAAAATCCGTTCATACTCATGGATAATCTTTCGCATATTACAATCAAAAGATGTCAGAAATGTCTTGGAAAGCGGTTGAAAGTACTTAGATACCTTAAGAAATGAATGAAAATAACATCTATCAATGAGCTCATTTGTGGCATCTTTTGATTGTAATATGCGAAAGATTATCTGTGAGTATGAATGGATTTTATTAAAAATAAGCAAACATATTGTTTGCAATTTATTTAATCTGACATGTTTAATATATATTGTATCCTTTAAAGAGGTTATAAACAGACAAGGTGGTACTTGAGTGAAAGAACAGCAACACGTGTGTAGATGAAAGAAGAGAAGCTTATTATAGAGAATACACTATGGCAAGACAGGGAATCTGGTGGCAGGCTAGTATTTGCCAAAGCAAGTCTCAGGCATCTTCCTTGCTTACTATATGTGGCTACTAATATAGTTAGTCCACATAAACAATGGGAAGTGTGAGACATTTTGTTACAACACCTTCCCCTGAGGTAATTTTCCCATTAAATTTTCCTCAATACCTTTTCTTTTTGGGATCAAGACATAATTGACTTTTTACTCTACCTTGTACTTTTACATCTCACTATATATATATATATATATATAAAGGAAAACTCAACACATCATCTAAAGTGGTTATAAATTATAATTCATTTTGATGAGCTAATATGCTCATCTCCTCAGACCACATTTTTGTTTGGTTTAAATTTCCTCAGAATACCTCCCCACAAAATTTTCAAACAAAAAGGAATTCAAGTAGTATGACCCAGAGTAGAAATCTTCAGTCTTATCTTGTAAGGGTCACAAAGGTTAGGGGAGAAAGAGTTCATTGGACAGAATAAGTGGCCATAAGCTAAGTATCAATACACACCCACCCATATGCACATGAATACATATACACATATATACATATATACAAATTTACACACACACACACACACACACACACACACACACACATATATATATATATATATATATATATATATATATATATCTGCCATGCACCAATACCTTATAGAGTAGGCATTCCAACTGACACCAAATTGGTCGAGTTTTGATCCTGGCTGGAAGCAAGTGGATGTCTAGCCATACTGATGAGCTGTGATACAGCAAAGCTGGCTTGAATGTGGATGACTAATATATATGCAAAAATTATCAAAGGAAAATTTAAACAAAAAATGAAAAAGAATTTACAAGTGTGACAGAGTGAGATCATTTAAATTCCAGTACTAACACATATATACACAAGTATGCAGACCAACAAAAAAAAGTCTACATTCCATTACATATATATGACAAAGTAATTGTACATATATACAGGCATAAATACCAAATACATAGCAAATTTCTACTTTAATTTCCTCAATACACAAAATTTTCCAATGAATGATCAACACAAAATGACAGAATGGTGTAAACTTAAAATTCTATTTAACAAGTAATTTTAATTTATTTTATGGTGGCATTTAATGATTTAATTTCAACATAGGTTGATAATTCAAATTTTTTCATCCAAGCGTAAATTACATCTATTTCTGAAGCTATTAGGGATTTGAGATTTATCAACAATCTTTCATTCACACTGTGAGGAGAGATTTCTATCTTTTAATTTCCAGAAATATTTAGAAAGAGCAGTTTGATATTTTGGGTGGGATCTAGAGAAAGAGTGGTTATAATTATATAGTCACTGTTTCCAGGATCTAGTGGAAAATTCTAAGTGTACTTTTTTCTCATTTTTGTATTCACTAGGGAAAATAGTTGCTTGGTATATAACTTTTTCAGATTTGCATATACCTCCAACTGGGCAGTTACCTTTGACTATACATTTACAGGAAGTTTTACTATCTATTTGGTGATTGTTTTAAAGTTTATCTAGTATACTATTATTATGTGAGTTAATGATGTTATTAATGTTGCTACTGCAAGAATAGCTAATTTTTAATGTTTTTCTATTAAAAATCTTACCTAGTGGGTTGCTCTGGTTAAAATGTTGTTGATCAATTTAAAAAAGTATTAACCAATATTAATATTAGATAGTTAGCAGAAAGTGAGGTTGAATCATATTACTCTTCTTTTTTCTATTTCTAGGTTTATTTGGTCCAGTATCTTTGGTGGATTCTAGATAGAATGATTCTTGTCTAAAACTACTTTTTTTGAGGGCATTATTGTGGGGGACTTTTATTTTCATTAAAGATTTTCTTATTAGAAAATCCTGGTATTTACAATGGTAAGAATTCATTTGATTATTTGGTGGGGATGGTCAGAGCAAACATTAATTGGGGCTCCATTGTTTTTTTGATGGGGTTCAAATGTTTCATTTGACAGATTTAAAGTAATATCTAAGAAGTTGACTATTTTAAGATTAGAGGAAATTTTATCTTAAATCCAAGTAATTTGAAAGCCCTGATGGCTTTCTTTTGTATCGAAGACGATAGTGGGCCATTACTTTTGGAGATAACAATAAGTCCATCATCCCTATATAGAAGGGTGTTTAAAATGTAAATTCCAACTTAATCTGTAATTTAAGTGGAATCAAATGCATCCATAGATACAGTAAAATTATGACCATGGTTTTTTATCCATGTAAAAATATTATTGATTAATAATGATGCTCTAGAGGCTAAGATATGTGTGTGTGTGTGTGTGTGTGTGTGTGTGTGTGTATGTGTGTGTGTGTGTAAGATGAGGGCTTCAAGGAATTAAAATTTCTGTTTGTTGTATAAATTTTGGCCAGTAGATCAGGCCCAGAACTTCAGCAACCTAATTACACACACACACATACACACACATGAGAAGCAGCTTAAAAAGGCTAACATGAACAGAAAGACTTATTGTTCTTGACCTTTCATTTCTCTCTTTTTCTAATATTAAAGCCTAAGATTAAAATCTGTAATTCTAAGTAGAATATTCAAATATATTTAACCAAGTAGCATTTTAAAACAAAGTTTTCTGTTATTTAGTAATATTATTTAGAACCCTGTAATTTACATAGTTTTGAATGTTAACTTTGAAAAATTTGAATACTTAGTATATGCCTTTCTTCTTTGCTTCTGCTTTTATCTTACAGCTTTAAAAATTGAAAGGCATCTAACCCAATGTCCCGTAAATAGATAAACTATTTTGAAACAGTAACCTAGGTTACTTCCCTTGAACTCATGAAATAATAATAGTCACAATCACCTTTGTCTTGAAATGATATGACATTTAAAAAAAGAAAAAGAACAGTAGGATGGTGTTCCTGATTTTCAACATAAGAAACTCAATTCATACTTTAAACAAATTATATTAAACTTAAACAGATAAAGAGAAAATGAAAATAAACTACAAAGATGTTTTTAATTAATTTCTCTATGTACTTTCCAAATTTTACTATAAATTTAAAGGAGAAAATCTAAACTTTGTTTTAATAATTTATATTACTCTATAATACTTAAAAGAAAATAGTATTTGTGATTTATATTTTCGAATAAGTGTTTATTTTGATTTTTTAAACAACAAAAGAACATGCATATTTGCATCCAAACAGTTCTATTTGATTCAAGATAGAAAGCCTTTCAGCCCACATTTGAAAGAAGCAAACTATGAAAATGAAACCAAATAGCCTTACTTGAATGTCTTATTTAGCTGATAGTTAAAATTTCCCTACAAATGCACCAGTGAAGCACTTGACATTAAGGGCAGACAATAGAATTCTATTTTGGTTTCCTATCAATTGATAACGTGAGCCAAGTAATATTGGTTAGTATTTGAAACCCCCAAAAAACTGTTTTAAAGAAGAATTTTAAATTAAAGAGAGATGTTGTGTAAATAGGGATGTGTGTTGTAGTGCAGTGGATATTGGCCTGAAACAAAAAATCAAAGAGCCAATTTTGAATTCCAGTTAAGTTCATTGCATTCACTTGCATGCAAATACCCTTGGTATTAATCCATCTCTTCTCCCTCCTGCTATGGGTTAAATACATTGGGTTCTATAGCCTTAGTTGGCAACCAGTCTACTGCAGAAAGTAATGGCAAACTACTGCGAGAAAATCTTCTGCCCAGTCAGTCATGTCTCTTTCGAGACAGGATTGCCCAAGTGTGATTACGCATGGCACTTAACTGACTGAATGTATGGACTAATTTTTAGCAACTTTCAAAATGGAAGTGGCAAGTTAAAGTCAAATTCCAGCCTAAGTTTGTGTTCACTTTGCATTAATACCCTTGGAAAAGGCATGAATTCACCTCTTCTCAATTCATCTGTGGGTAAAATAGCAGGGTAGATTGGACTCTCTAGCTTTGGTAACTAGTTGATGAGAAAAATATCTCACTTTGGCATGGAGCTAGAAGCTTCATCTTATAAAATCTACTTGCAGCTGAAACAACAGCACCATTACCTTCTATGGTGGTGTCATGACATGATATACGATAAAGAGTTTGTATATTTCAAGAGAGGAAAAGAGAGGTATATCTGGAACACTGATATCATGAAATGAACTCTATTTTATTAACCCAAATTATGATCAAGATCATTACCTTGAGCAAGACCAGTTTAAAAATAGATAGAGAGAAAATTGAGAAAATGCAGCTTATATTTTTGTTTACTGTTTTAATTTATTTTTTATTTTGATTTCAGAAAAATGTCCAAGGTTTGTGTAAGATAAACTACCAATTTTCAAAAGATCCAACTGAACCAAGGAAAGTAAATGTGATTAAAACCTTCTCCATTGATTCTTGCATTATTAAGCCAAAATCTCAGACAGGTTTAATTATGACTGTGAGAGAAGATAGTTGTAAACCAAAGGTAAGTGAGATATCATCAATGTTATTTATATTCTTTTTTTATTAGCCATGTCCCTTCAGGACATCAGGGATCATAGCTCAATTTCCTGTTCTTTGTAGCTTTTAATAAATTTTATCTTTTGTTTTGATTGTACTTACTGTAAATTGCAGTATACAAGTCAACCTCAAGATTTTTAGCTCAAAATTTTGAGTTTGGACTATACTTACTGTACAGGTCAACCCCCCCAAAACATATGATGGGCTACTAGTGACTCAAAAGTGTGACTGATAAAGATTTTTCTAGGTCTGAAAATTGCCACATAAACATTTTTGGCTCAAAAACTTGACGTATACCACAATTCATGGTAACTATCAGTTAATATTATTATTTCTTTCTTACAAAGATATTAACACTTTCACAAAAACAAAAAAATTCATGTTCATTTTTCTGAAAGGCAAAACATTTAAATTAACTGTAGGTAAATGGGAATACTGAATTCAAAATTATGTTATCTTTTTCTAATAAGGTAATATAAATTTAGAGCTCTGATTAACTGTGTTTATTAAATATAGATTTAAATGGAAATATAAACAAGGTGTTTGAATAAAAAATGATACAAATCAAAGAAGTTCAGCACAAATAATATCTGGATTAATCTTATATATATATATATATATATATATTAATATTAATTATAGTTATAAAACAAATATCGACAAAACTAATTCTGTCAAGATTATCAATAATTAAACTACAACTAAGAATGTCTTGAAACCCAGAGGGAAAAGAAGGGGAAGAAAAAAAGAAACAAACGAAATACCTGAACAAAAAGTCAAGCATTCGCAAGAAAGAAAAAACCCCAAGACGAAAACCATAACAATAAAGTGCTCAATACGAAAGCAGAGTACAAGAAGTACCCAACACGAAAGTAGAGCAAACGAGAACGAAAATCTAAGGGTGAGCCAACAACCTACCACGGTTTCATTTAACAGCTCGTCAGGGAAAAATTGGAGCCAATTTTTCCCTGACGAGCTGTTAAATGAAACCGTGGTAGCTTGTTGGCTCACCCTTGGATTTTTGTTCTTATATATATATATATATATATATATATATAAGATTAATCTAGATATTATTTGTACTGAACTGTACTGAAATATATATATATATATATATATATAAATGACACAATTGAAAGTTTGAGTTATAATCTGAATTTGTATTCAAAGATCTATGATAAAGAGTAATTATTATATTTTCTGTCATAATGCGTGTTATATTTTAATCTGGGATAATCTAGAAGACTTCCCAGTCAATAAGATTTTATAGATATTAGTTACCTGAATCAATGTATTTCATTAATGAACATTATTTTATTATATATGAAATACTTATTAATACATGGTTGGTGTAATGGATAGTGGCTTGGAATGAAAAATCAGAGATCCATGTTTGAATTCTGTTTATGTTTATTACATTCACTTATGTGCAAATACACTTGATGTGAATTCTCCTCCAGCTATGGGTTAAATAACAGGACTTGTATCTGGAAAAATCATTCTTATTCTAAAAAAACTGTTAATGAAATATATACTCATAAAAAAATTATTATTTTCACAATCCCAAATATGATAATCCACCAAAGCCGTAAAAAACAAACCCTTCAGTCAATAATAAAATACTTCTTGAAGTGAAATTCTTGTAAAGAAATTGTACATGTATTGTATGACAGGATATATTGAAATTTGTTTGCTAAGCTGTTCCTAACTTTTTGGGTTTTTTACAAATCCTCCATTTTTTAATATAATTTTAATTAAAAGCCTTTTTAGCATTACTCTTCATACCAAGTTGCAAACGTTTTTTTTAAAAAATCATCTCACCCCAAGCAAGGCATTCCACTGCCACTATTGCGCATGGGGTTACATAGGGGAAGGTAAAGAGAAGGAGTGGTTAGACATAGGGAATGTCAGGAGGAAGGTGACAGATGAGTAAGGATACCAAGGATGAGGGTTGGGCAGATGGGAAGAGTGTTTGATAGAATGGGAGCAGGTTAGTGTGTTAGGAGGTGTCTATTGACCTTACATTTAAACTCCTGGAAATTGTAGCCGTCGGGGAAGCAGTCGTGTGGAAGAGAATTCCACAGTCGGGAAGTGCGAGGAAAGAAACTGTTGGAGTAGAAGTTACGGTTGCATTTTATCGGTTTCACTGTAAAAGGTTTTCCTATAAATAAAATGTTATTGTTGCTACTTTTCAAGTAAATTCTCATCTAATTATGGAATAATTTTCTATAAGTGACTATATATTTTACTAACTAAAAGTGAAGCCACAGATCATTATTGAAAATAAAGAAGATGTACAAAACGCTATTAGCATCAGCTCAGCAACAACTAACACTAAATAAAACTAAAAAAATCAAGATAGTCTTTTCTTGAAAATATCCTACTCCTGTTTTCCAAATTAAAGAAGAAAAAATATTTGCAATTTATATTATATTAGTTTTTCTGTAGCGTTCTGAATTTATATAAATCTCATTAAATAAAAATGTTAATTTATTACATATTTTATTATCCTCTAATGCAAGTAACGATCATTCTTTTTAGATATAAGCAGTGGCGATTGTGAAATTCTGAAAGTAGGTGTAGCCACGGGGGGGGGGGGGATTTTTCTGAGGAGGAGGGGGGCAAAGTCAAACAGTGTTTTCATTTTTATACTACACCAGTATAGTATACATAACTTGGGAATGAGTTTAAGTATAAGCCAGTTACTTCACTAAATAAAATGAACAACATTTCATTCATAGTAGTGGAGTTCTAATCTATTCTTGCCCTCTTTTCCACTCTCAAGCTGTTGGAACACGAGAGAGGTTAATTTCAAAGGGTTAATACTAACGTCAATACGTTCTGAAGAAAAAAAATGCTGAAGATGAAATCTCATCAAAATCAGAGACTAATCAGTTTCATAAATTTTTAAAGCTTATAAAAATAGGGGGCAGCAACCAAGGGGCCAGCCAAAATTCCGGGGGGGACTTGGCTTAATTCTCAAAAAGTTGATGAATGCTTTAAATGTTTTCACAAAAGTCATAAGAACATTTTTCAATGAGAAAAGATATTTTAGTGAATATCAAAGAGATCCAGAAAACAATTTTGTCAAATTTAATAATGCCTTTATTTTTATGCTTTCATTATGTAGACTTCAAAAAGTTTTAAAATTCTGCACTTTTAGTATAACATACATACTTTTATAACATAACATACTTTTAGTATAACATATCTTTTAGTATAACATACATTTCAATACTCTAGATATGAAAATAATGTGAATTTTTAATGCAGTAATTTTGCTTGTGAAACTAATATAATCTAAATATAATCTTTAGGAGTAAAAAATAAAAGCAAGCAAAACTTATAACCAAAGTATATTATAGAGTTATGGGAAATGATTAATTTCTCCAACCCTATATTTTTAGGCAACACAAATGAATTACGAAACTTCCTTTTAAAAACAACAACAAAGAATGGTTTATTCTCTTAGTAGGCGTACAAGAGTGATAGTGTATAAGTGTCCATTTGGTTCGCTGGTCAGTAGGCTGGTACTTGGTTTGTAGGAAGAGTGTGCGAAGCTAGCGGCAGCGTCTTCTTCAGTGAAAGTGTTCCAAGGGGAATCAGTGGCAGCGATGTGAGAGAGACGTCTGTTTCTCCCGCTGGCTCATGGCTCTCTCCTTTTTGTCCATTCTACCAAAATGGACTAGGAAAATAGCTCTAGAGAGGAAGAAGGAATTAATGCGCTCTGCCAGTTGATTGGTTAGTGAGTGACCGAATCTCCCGTCGGGGGCACTGATTCGCGAAAGGAAATAGATCTGTGGCCGCTACAATATCATTAAAATATGTGAATGCTGCTTACTTCTTTTATGCCTTGTTTACTTCTTACTCCTAAGCTGTGATCTAAAGGATTAGATCATTTCCACTTTCAGAGGAAATAGTTTTATTTGAATAACTAAGCAATTTAATTATAAAAACCATCAACAAAACAATTATTTATTCATAAAGATTATACATTTATTTAGTAAAATAGACAAAGATTCAAAATGTTAATTGAAAGACAAAAACTAATCCTTCTGTTCAATAGAAGGATTAGTAGAATAAACTAATCCTTCTATTCAATAGAAGGATTAGTAGAATAATGAAAAGAAATCTGAGAAGATTTGTGTTTAGCTGATCTACTTAACTGTCATGGGTCCTTACCTGTAACTCCAGAATGAACTCTTCCTAACACTACACCTCTCAAGAGAGAGAGAGTCAAGTTGGTAGTAGTTCACTCCAAATCAGACTGACAGTCATACTAACACCTTCCATATTTTGTATTGTTATTTCTTGTTAATATATATTTGTTATTTCTACCCTTGTGGTTGTGTTGTTCTTTTCAGACATTAACCTGATCCCTAACATTAACATACATTATTTCTTATGAAATAGATGAGACATGAAAGAAGAGAAAGAAATGATAACATGTATTTTCTTTTTTTACAGTTAAACATGATGGAAACTAGTAGCGTTGTCAGATACAAGCTAAACAGTACAAAATGTCCTTTTGCTTTCGATGAAATTGTAAGTGAAAGCAAATACAACCTTTTGCTCAGTACTCCTTCTGAAGGAAGCATGGTTTTGAGTCTCAAGTAAGTAACCTATAATAGCGATACATTAACAGCAACTAACAAAGTAATAATTGGTGATTTCATAATCAATTTTTTTTCTTCTGGTATCTGTCTGTCTTAAGAAACTATGTCATTCTGTGCCTCAGATCAATCTGTTGCAGAGTTGCAGCATCTGCTGTGACTGTACAGGCCTATCCTGGATTATGTGTTTGTGCGTGTGCCACATGCACCCTAGGTGGGTTGAGCCAGCTTCTCCCTTGGAGAAAGTTTAATTGGGATTTGTTTAAGAGCAGGGTCCCAAGTCCTACCTTGTTATTTAACCCATAACTGGAGGGAAGGGACGGATTAATACTTTTCCCAAGGGTACTAGTGCATAAGTGAATGCAGGGCATTCAACTGGAATTCAAAATCGGTTCACTGATTTCTCTTTCCGAGCCGACATTCACTGCACCACAACACACCTCCGTCAATAAATGCTTACAGCACCTGGTATTCCCAAGCAGTCACCCACCTAAGTACTGACCAGGCTCAACGTTGCTTAACTTTGGTGATCGAATGAGAACCGGTGTATTCAACATGATATGACCATAAGCTAGGCTCTAGTGCAGTTGCCACAGGTGTAGGTGGTACCTGGTTCCGAGAGTCCTGATGTAACCCTCTGCAGTCTGCGTTAGCTCATCTTCTTCCACTGCTGGTCTCTCTTCTCCCCACTTAAAGCATGCCTTCACAGCACTTCTTCATCTGCTGCAGTCTTCAGTCACTGACCCCCAACTTGCTGGGTTAATGCCACCAGCCCTTATGTCTTGCTTGCAGACATCCTTGTAACATAGGACAGGTTGGAGAATAATCAGTTAGTATTGTTTTAATACAGTAAAACTCTGAGCGTCAAAAAATATTTATATGTCTTATCATAAGATTTTATTTCATAATTCTAGCATGGTAATGGTATTGATAATAGTACAAAATAGCTCAGAAGAAAAATGCTTTCTTACAGATTTAATTTGAATGAATCTATTCTAGTTGTTAATTAAGATACTAAAAGTAAAATCCTTTTTTTTTATCAATTTTTCTAGAACTTCTTGTTGATTGTGATATAAAGATAATTAATAAGGTTGAATGACTGGGAAGCCGATTTCTTGTTGCAGTGTAGTGTAATCAAATATCCACTACAAATGAAAACACATCACTTAATTTATGATTTTTTGTATGTTTTCCAACATCAACAACTAAAATAGGAAGCACATGTTATGAAAAGTGACAATAATAATATAATCAAGATATTGACTTTCTACACTACCTTAGACAAAAGCTGAGAAAGAAAACTCTTGTCATTATTAGAAAGAGCAGTAACAGCAAACTTCAGTCAGTTAAGTGCCATACGTGATACACACTTGGGCAATCATATCTCAAAAGTGACATGACTGACTGGGCAAAAGATTATCCCGCAGTAGGTTGCCATTTCTTTCTGCGGTAGACTGGTTGCCGACCACGGCTATAGAACCCAATCTGTCTTGTTATTTAACCCATAACTGGAAGGAGTAGATGGATTAATACCTTTCCCAAGGGTATTTGAGCGTAAGTGAATGCAAGGAATATGACTGGAATTTGAACTCGAATTCCTGATTTCTCGTTCCAAGCTGATATCCACTGCACCATGACGCACATCCACAGCACAGCTAACTTAAAAAGTATATTTTCCTGAAAAATTGTTTAAAAAAAAATATTTTATTAATTTAAGCCAACAGTAAAACTAACTGTTCGGCAAATGAATGTTGAATGTTTCCTGTATGGAAACAGCTATTTTCACTGTTACTATTTGTTTACTATAATTCATCATTGAGAAATTTGAAATAGTGTATGATTTCTTTTTATTTTTAGCCAAACTTTGAAGTATGCTGATATGACAAGAAGAAATCCACCTAAGGATATGCCTAATGAAATGATAAGCCTCTTTGGCGAGATCCCAGATAACACATCAGTTCCATTTGTATCTGATGAAATAATCAAAGAGGTAAATATCTACAAAATCTTTTGGGAAAATTTCAAGTTTACTGAATAATAATCATTTCTTCTTCCTCTTTACTTTTTAATTATTTTTACTTTTTCTTTTCACTGTAAAGAAATACATTAAATATCACATCACTTAAAAGATATTAAATACAAGTTGTTCAGTTTTGCTATGTTTTGAAGAGAAAATAACTCATACTTTTTACTCAAAAGAAGTCAGATATGAAGCAGAATTATTTTCTCAAATCTTTTGTAATGTATACAAATACTAGCTTTTATAAGGTCATGTAGCTTTTATAAGACCCTGTAGCTTTTATAAGACCCTGTTTTTAAGCCTTTAAACAAAGTTAATGTGGACAAGTGGGTTGTTTTGTTCAGTTTAACCCATTTTACCCTAGCGTCCTCAGATTTTAGAACATTAAATTCATTTACAAATCACAAGAATTTTTCTTCCAATCGGGCAATATTTGAAAGGTAATTTTATTGATGAATCAATGTTCTCACTACCTATGTATAATGATAGTTTTATATAATGACTTATACCCATTTATTTTTTACAGTTTTTTATGCTGTCCCCAAATGAGGACACCTGGGTTAAAATGGATTAAAGTGTTTATTTTATATGCACATATTTTGCACCAGAATGCTTCCACAGTGATGTTTATTCTGAGATTATAGAAAGTTTCAGGCCTTCATGCCATCAGACTTTCTCTTTTATAGGCCTAGCTGAGAATGATCATTTTTTGACTCGCAATCTCACATAGTTTCCTTATGAGTGCAAGAAATTTAACAATATTTCTGTCTACTCCAATGAGATACTTTTGTTCAATCCTATTTATGAATTCTGATGAAGTTTTGACCAATCAGAAGGGTGAATTCTATTTTGCCCTTAACTGTTACTTTTAACTTCTTATAAATATAAACTTACCTTTCAAATATCCCTATAAAATGTCAGGGATTAATGTGTTGGCTAGTTAAAAAAATATTTTGACACATTTTAATGACTTTCTAAGCAACATGGGCTGTGATGGTATTCTCCCATAATTTGATGTTACAATTTCATACATATACTACTGAACTTCATATGCAGTGTTTTTCCAGCAAAGATAAGTTTACAGTCAGGATTTGGAGGCTGAAACTTTATCATCACAAAACAAAACTGTTTCAGCAGTATCTTGTTAAACTGTAAGACTTTTCTAACAGGAGATGGAAAGTGTGACACAGAGATCCGAAGGCGAATTGGCATGGTGAAGGATGCATTCCAGAAGCTGAGTAAAGTACTAAGACACAGAAAAATTTCACTAGAAACAAAGAAGAGAGTGATAGATTGCTATGTGATGTCAGTTCTTCAATATAGCAGTGAATGCTGGACAATATCATTGAAGTCAAGGAAAAAACTTGAAGTAGTGTAAATGTGGTTCTACAAAAGGATGCTGCGGATATCACGGACCAAGTATGTGAGCAATGATGAGGTGTTGGAAAGAATGGCAACTAAAAAAATATTAATACTGAGCATCAGGAAGAGACAACTGAAGTTCCTGGACATGCAATGAGGAAGGAGGGCTTGGAGAACTTGATACTGACAGGCCATATAGAAGGAAAAGAGACAGAGGGAGGTAGGAGACCACATATCTGAGGGACCTGATCAGGTGGATGATGGAACGGGGGTTGCGAGGTGTAACAGGAGAAAGCATACTAAGAGCTATTAGAGATAGGGAGACGTGGAGGACCATGATCGCCTTCGTCCTGAAGGGACAGGGCACATAGAAGAAGAAGTATATAAGTGCCATTGTGGATTCAGTTTTTAATTTCTAGGTTCTTTGGGTATTTCAATTTTGAGAATACTAGAAATTGCAATATTTAATCTTATATTCAACTAGCAGTATAGCCTGGTGTTGCTCGGGTGTAATGAAAGCTTCAAAACTAATCCATGGTCCTGGAGCTCAGACTCAGCCTAAAGAATATTTGTGTGAAGTTTGGTGAGAATCGTATAAAAATTGCGGATTTGTATAAAGGACATACAGACAGATAAACATACACACACAAACATCTTGCCTTTTATATATATATATATATATATTATCGATTTTCTGAACTATTTTAAGAACTGCAACCTTGAAACTTCTGAATATCATTTCTTATGTCTTTGTCTATGAGTGTATCAAATTTGATTAAAATCGGACCACTCCTTCTATAACCCGATTTTTTTGATTATCGATTTTCAATATTTATTGGGGGTACCTTGACACAAAACCTCGCTAAGAACAATCGTAGACACTTATAGTACAACTGTGTAAATTTTCAAGAAAATTGGTTCATCCATTTCAGGGTCTATAGGTAACGGATACACACACACACACACACAGGAAACAAGGGATGAGCCTCTTCACCTGTTCAATAGACGTGGGTGGAGTGTGAACCGGGTGATAGTTTAGTCTATCTACTCCATTTATCAAAGAATAATTATTTCAACAACAACTAAAATAATCAAATCTTTCCTTTCTCATTTTTAGATCATTGTGAAGATTATGAGTGACATTGAAGCCAAAAATGTGAACGATATTATCATGTTGCTTGAGCGCCTTGATGTTACAAGTTTATCTAAGATCTGGAGAAGAACTGCAGCAAGACGGTAAGATAAAAATATTTGCTTATTAAATGAATATCATAATTTGAATATCAAAAGTTGTCTTCTAGAATCTAAGCAAAATACTAAGAAACAATTTCATTCAGAACAAAGAAATAAAAGAAATAAAATAAAATACTTTTATTAAACAAATTAAAATTAAATTAAAATCACTTTCAAATTTTTTTTATCAAGCTGGAATAAATCTATCAATTAAAAATTAAGATGTGCAAAAGTAAGTGAACCCTTGTATTTACACTCTGCATTTTTTTATATGGTTGCCAGTGCTAATAATTTTTTGTGCATGTGTAAAAATCAAAATAACACGTTCAATTTTTTTTATAAGCTGTGTATACGGCAGTCAACCAATGTTACTCATTGTATATGCGGATGGGGGCAGTTAAAGACTAAATTTAAAAAAAAATATACCAAGATCAATAACTTCCTGAAGTTTTAAAAAATTGCATAGATGAGGCCTATAATGATGGAGAAGGCTAGAGAAAGCTAACAAAATGATTTAGAGTGCATATCTTCACCCTGCAGCAAAGTATTTATAAATAAAAGACATTTGGTATGATGTCATTACAATCAAGAAGTGGCCATCTATGAAAAATAATGGCAAGAGCAATTAGACATCAAGTTCAGCAAGCCCAGGCAAATCATGCTGTCACCTTTGTGGTTCTCCAAAACTCCTCAACCAATGTTGAAATCACTACAGTGTGACAAAATCTGAACAATGCCAGTCTTCATGGCAGAATGCTTAGAAAAAAAAACAACTGCTTACAAAAAAAAAACACAAACAAGCTTGGCTCTACTATGCCAAAGCTCATTAATAAGCTAGAAATATTTTGACAAATGGTTTTATAGTTAGATGAGACCAAACTAGAGCATTTGGGGAAGAACGGTAAGTAGTATGACTAGCGAGCTCCTAATGTAGCTTTTGAAAAGAAGAATTTGGTGCCAACAGTTAAACATGGTAGTGGTGGCAGCATTATGATTTGGGGATTCTTTGCTGAAGTGGAACAGGCAAAACCGTATGCATTGACGCCACAATGGACTCTGAAAAATACCAAACAATTTTGAATGAAAGCGTCTTGTTCTCGGTTTGAAAGTTGAATTTAGGCCTAGACTAGATCTTCTTGCAGGACAAAAATCTAAATCATCAAAGCAAATGGGTTTGAAAAAAGAAATTTCAAGTCTTGGAATGGCCTAGTCAAAGTCCTGATCTAAACCCAATTGAAGATCTGTGGTTCAAGTTAAAGAAGGCGGTACATGCAAGAAAGCCAGGTAGTATTGTGAGCAATTGTGACAGTTTTGCCAAGAAGAAGAAGTCTGAAATGAGCACTCACTACTGCCAGAAACTTTTTAAAAATTATAGAAAAATACTGGTCAATGTTATGACCTCAAAAGGAGTAGTTATCAAATATTAAATGTAAGGGTTTACTTTTACAAAAATTTAAAATTTATTTAATATTTTTATTACAGCTTGATAGAAATTTTTAAAAGTTGTAATTTGTTTTATAAAATTTTTCTTAATGAATATATAGTTTAATTAAACTTTGTCGATTATTTGGAAAAAAGTGATAATTTAAAAAAATATTATCTTCGGGGATAACCTACTTTTGTGTCGAAAATAATTAAAATTCTGTTTCAATAAAAATGATTTATCTTCTTAACGTTAATAAAAATTTCACTTAATGTAAATCTTTTTCTAATGTAATAATTTTTTTGTTATCTATAGGTAAAGAAATGTTGTAATACCTATACTGAAAATAGAATAAAGTGTATAAAATTAGCAATTTAACAAAATGATTTACATTGAAAATGCTTGATTTTATTTTTTAGGTATTTGGTTGTAGATATCTTTACAAAGGTTGACACCAAACCGATGAAAGCATTCTGGATTGAAAATATGAACATTTTAGTTACTCGATACTTTAATGCCACCTCTGATTTTGCACTTTTCCAATCACCTAATTGTACCCTTATGGAAAGCCTTTTGGTATGTATGAGTAATGAGATTTTTCAGTCAGTCAGTTCCCTCATTGTATTTAATTAATCATAATAGAAAACAAAATGACTAATATTAAAAAATCTCTTTGAGCATTTATAAATAATGAACCAGAAAAATTTATAAATAATGAACCAGGAAAATTGAAGAGTTAAGTTTAATTAGATTCCTTCTGTATTACTTAAAAAAAACTGCTGCTTAAAAATTTTGTTCACTGTGTTGTGATAGACAATAGTTTTCTTACCAGATTCTATTTTACAACTTTGTAAGTCTACCATCCATCTATGCACTGAATATTTTTGTCACATCAGGTCAGGTGCTTCTGTTATGTAGTTTAGAGATTCTTGACAAAATCCAAAGCAAAATTTGCAATGTTATCAATGTTGACCTGACATCTTGGCTTCAGTCACTTTCTCACCACTGTAGCATAGCTTCTCTGTGCCTATTCTATAAATATTTTCATGGTAATTGTTCTGATGAGCTTTCCTCTTTGATACTTCAATTTCACAAATTTAAGTGTAGTACTGATTGGCAGCACCCCCTTGTACAGAAAATCAGTATTTCTTTTTTTTACAATATTTTGTTTGACTACAATTTACTGGGTATGCTTAGAAAAAGAAGTAGTGATTTATTACCCATTTACTAAGTAACTAAGTTACTTTTTCTTATAAAAAATGAACTGAATTAAATTTCCTATAAAAAGTTTTAAAATTTTTGTTTGAACATGATAATAATTTTGTCATTTTTGTTTATGAAATTTAATTTAATTGCTTTGTGTAGTAATAGTAGTAATAATAATAATAACAACAACTCTCCTAAAGTGCTCATTTTATTCATAGACCCCAAAGGGGGACTTAGTAATTACATGCTTAAAATTACTTTTTTCCATGATGATACTACATAAAATAATAATAATAATAATAATAATAATAAGATCAATCTCTGATATCTCACACACACACACACACACACACACACACACAACCATCACCACCACCAACAACAACAGTAATAAACTGACAACAATGCAGTAAAATAGTAAAAAAACAGCTACTGCTTTTCTATAAGCAGGCAATAAATTGCTACTATTTTTGTAAAAGTGACTGATAAATGTTTCACCAAGGTAAAAGCTTCAGTAAATTGTAATTATAACATTTTCTTAAAATATTTTTTTTTACTTTAGTTACGACCAAATTTACTGAATTAAAATGAATCCTATGTTTTTTTACAATCAATCCATAGTAAAATGATTAACTTTTTTTTTACTCTTTAGGAATATAAAATTAATTTAGCATAACTAGTAGGAAGATTAATAAATATACAATGGCAGCAATAAGTAAATTACTAAATGCCTCCAACCCTATGTAGTAGTCTGAAACCAAAATAATTAATAATAAAAGAAAAATCAAAAGTTAAGCAATAAGAATACTTTAAAATACAGATAAGAATTGGTAATTAAAAATAAAGAAAGAAGAAGTTATATTATAAAATTATTATTAAATAAATATAGAATAGTCCCATGATGCATCAGAACAAGTATTTTACTGTCAAATAAAACAAAAATTAAAACTTTCTCTTTTTTTTAACCACCAAAATAAGAGTTTACAACAGTTTAACATTTTATTGTGATACAGGTAAATATAAATCAGATATAAAAGATATTGATAAAATTTGTCACAATGTCAACTTGCATAAAATAAATATGTGGAAATTATAGTATTACTAGTATTAGTAATATTAAAATGTGATACAAATTTTGTGGGGCTTGAACGTTTTTATGGACATCAAAGAAATTTTTGTAGTGTTACTTGGTCAAGATTTAAAAATAATGCCATCATAAGTGAAATTATCACATGGCAGTTAGGCTTGAAATTTTCTATAAAAGTTAAGTGCCATATGTTATACATGCTTGGGCGATCATGTCTTGAAAGAGACATGACTGACTGGACAGAAGATTATCCCACAGTAGGTTGCCATTGCTTTCTGCGGTAGACTGGTTGCCAGCCAAAGCCCAATCTGTTCTATTATTTAACCCATAACTGGAGATAAGAGACAAATTAATACCTCTCCCAAATGTATTTGTGCATAAGTGAATGCAAGGAATTCAACTGGAATTCGAACTCGGCTCCCTGATTTGTCATTCCGAGTTGATATCCATTGAACCACAATGCACATCCTATGTATATTCTGCCATAATATATGACATCATCATCAGGCTTAGGCCATGATCAGTGAGGTTTTGGGAACTGATGTTTACAGGTTAACATAAATTATGTTAATTAATTAACATAAATGTTAACATAAATTAAACTGATGCTTAATAATTCTTGTGGCGGGAGCACTAATGACTACAATGAACCACAATGCACATCCTTCTATAATAAAAAAAAAAGTGATTTTCATTAAAGTCAGGGTCTTTTTTTGTGTTTTTAGTCTTTTAGTTTGTTTTTCTAGAATAGAAAAAAACTAAAAGATTATAAAGACAAAAAAAGACCCTGACTTTAATAAAAGTCACTTTATTTTGTTTTTATTCCTATTTGTGATACTAGCTACAAAAGAAAATACAGGTTAGAACATTTTCTTTATTAAACCTTTCAAATGCACTGGTCAGTAGATGTAATTAACACTGTTTAAATAAGAAAGTCATTTACTTGGTCATGTGTATTCACTAAAAAGAAACATAACATTTAGAGTAATTTTTTTTTTTAATCGCTTCACCCCAAGCAAGGCGGTACCACCACTAATGCGCGGCGGCTACATAAGAGTAAAAGTTTAGACAAGAGGAGAGTGAGGAGAAAGATGAACCAGTTACAGGGGGTGTCAGAGAAAGAGCAAGAGAAGGATGGGAACAGAGGTATGAAGACAGATGCGAAGGTAGAGAGAAAGGAAAAGAACAAGATATACAGGGTAATGTAGAAAGAACTGGAGTCAACTGGATAAGAGATGGGTATTGACTTTGCATTTAAATTCCTGGAGGTTGTAACCATCAGGAAAGCAAGGGAGTGCGAGAAAAGAAGCTGCTGTAGAATTGTCAACTGCATTTGGTTGATCTAACTGTAAATGGGTGGGACCTTGCTGCCAGTCTGGTTGCACAAGTAAATTCTTGTGGTAGAAGCACCAATGACTTAAGTTCATCAGAGCAGAAACCATGAAAATATTTGTAAAATAGACAGAGGGAAGCCACATCCCACAGGTGAGAAAGTGGCTGGAGTCGAGCTGCCAGGTCGGGACTAATCACATTACAGAAAAAATAATGTCGAATTAATAATAAAATTCTTTAATTCTTAAGAAATTAATTCTCTTACATTTCATACATGAAAATAAAAAGAGAATAGATATGGACTTTCAAGAAGATCTGAATGAGGGGTTATGCATTCTTTAAAATGAAAAGTGATGGGTCGTGATACTCTCTGTTTATTAGTCTAAAGCACACCGGATCAGGCACTGGTTTCTCCTATAAAAGAACACAGGTTCAAACCCTACCAGAGTGTATATTTTCTTTATTAAGTTTTTCAAATACATAGGATGGTAGATAAAATTCACACTGTTTAAATAAACAGGGTGTCTATTAGATTCTTATAAATGCACTTATACATTGTTTTTCTTCCATTTAATATGATTAAATAATCACATGTTTTCCATTTTTCCAAGTGTCATAATTCTTGAGTTGTATATTTTTTGTTTTTTGGCAGTAAGTAGTGAAATAATGATAACAAAAATGTGTCTATATTTCTGAGATGAGATAATGTAATTATTTACATTGTTTGAACTGTTGTCCTCATCTTTGTTGCCCTATTCACAACATATATATATGCCTTTGTATGCTCTGGCATTCTTCAGGTAAATAGAATTTTAAACTGAACTCTTCATTTCAATCACTGGGATAGATTATTCTCATTCCATGAGTCATGCTACTTCTGGATGTCCTAGCTATCTCTCCTTAACTCAACTCTAAGTTTTTTGTTCACCACTGTTGTAGCCAGGTAGTGAATTCACAACACTTTGGGTTAAGTCACTAGATATGTAATATCCAGTGACTTGAGAAATATATTTGATCTGAAAATATTGATGATTGTGTTTAAGCATGAAACAGACTTTCACCATTCAATTTTGATACATTTGTCAGCACTGTTTATATATATATATATATATATATATATATATATATATATATATATATCATCATAAAAAAAAACGGAAAAACAAACTAGGGAAAATTTAGGTAAAATCTCTGGGTGAAGTTTTATGACAATGGGGATTTATTTTACCCTCTTTCTGAACATTACCTAAATTTTACCTAAATTTTTCTTAATTTTAATTTTCCTCTTCCAACTTATACCCATGAATAATTTTGTCAGATGAAAGGCTTGCCTCGGTTTTTTTTTATTTTTATAAGTGAATCTTTTGATCTTTTTTTATATCCCCTCTTTCTGTTTTTCCTTTTTAGCAATATTTTTAAAACTATTTGTTCTTATAGTTTGTCATTATTCACTATGGTCCTCATCCTTAAGTGTATATATATATATATTTACAGATAAATTTACCAGCAATACATTTTTTAATACAAATCTAGAAGACATCTTCAGTTTTCTAAAATAAAAAAAATAAAAAAATAAATGATTTTTCATCAAAATCTGAATAAATCAACCTTTTCACTATAACTGAATATTAAGAAAGAAATCTTAAAACCCTAACTTTTTGGCATTAAATAACCCACAGAGGTTGATATGCCATTAAACAAAATTTAAACTCTTCTACATATATATGGGCAAAGGTCTGTGACGATGGGGACTCCCCCCACTCTTTCTGAACATTATCTAAATATTACCTAAATTTTTCCTAATTTTAATTTTCCTCTTCTGAGATATACCCATGAATAGTTTTGTCAGATGAAAGGCTTGCCTGGGGTTTTTTCTTTTATTTTTGCTAAGCCGATCTTTTGAACGTTTTTGATATCCCCTCTGTCTCTCTTTTTTTTTTTAATGATATCATTAAAACTGTTTGTTTTGTTTACAAACTATAGTTTGTAATAGGGGCTGAGCTCAACACTGAGTGACAACAGTCTGTTTCATGCTTGAATGCAATGTTTATGGCCTGAAGATTGCATTTAAGCATGAAACAGGCTGTCGCCACTCAGTGTTGACCTAATTATCTACTCATCTATCTATCTATGATTTTTGGCAAGTTGTTGTTGACAGATTACATGCTTTTATAATAGATAATTAACTTGATATTTTCTAGTTTTTCACCTGGAGCAATGGATTTTTTTATTCTTTTATAATAGTCCTTAAAATGAAATCATTCTGTTTGTAATTTTTGTTAATCTGGTTTCAATGAAAAATATATTAATATTATTGTTATTGTATCTGTGAACTGTGTTATTATTGCTTAGTTTTGAAAAAAAAAAGCAATTTAATTCGGCTGTTTATAATTTATTGTCTATAGTTTATAAATTTATAAGTTTGGAAAATCCTTGTTAATTAGCATTTGTTTTATATTACTGAGTTCTTTCATGGATAGCTTGTGTAAGGATGAGACCATGTGCATGTGAAACCAGATGCACAAAAATTACAAACAGGATGAATTTGCTTTAGAAAATATAAAAATTTCATCACACCCATTGAACACACTAAAAATATATGTAGATAGACTAAACTATCGCCCGGTTCACACTCCACCCATGTCTTTTGAACAGGTGAAGAGGCTCATCCCTTGTTCCCTGTTCAGGATGTGGTTTCCGGCTTTCTCTTTTCCAATCTTTTCACTTGTCTTTTTCTTTTTTTTTCTCCTCTTTTTCATTTTTTTTTTCAATTGGAGTAGATAGATTAAACTATCGCCCGGTTCACACTCCACCCATGTCTATTGAACAGGTGTAGAGGCTCAACCCTTGTTCCCTGTTTAGGATGTGGTTTTCAGCTTTCTCTTTTCCAAATCTTTTCACTCTCACGTAGCTCCCTGCACATTTTTTCTTTCTCCTCTTTTTCATTTTTTTTTTCAATTGGCCCCCTGCACATCAGTGGCGTTACCGCCTTGCTCGGGGTGATATGATTAAAAATAAAAATAATAATTTACAGTTAATATTCTAATATCCATTGATCACTATAAATTTGTTTTTTCTTTACTTTCTTAGGGAATTCTAAAAGTAGGAAGATTACCTACAGAAAAAATGCAGCAGCTTGCTCTTAAGATCGGTGCCTATGCCAACAAATTCTCTGTCCTTGTGGATACCCTTCAAAAAGAAATAAAAGTGGGTGATGAAATGATGAAACAAGTTAAAATGAAGTACAACAAAATAAAAAGGGAAAATCTTGAAGCTATTTGGGAAAAAGAAAAAGAAGCTAAACTATGTCTTATAGCTAATCTCACTAAGAGCTTGGATATTGTTCAAGAGGTAAGTAATAAAAAATATCAAATAAAATTATTATGTTGAGCCATAAGTAATTTTTGTATAGGTGTACAAATTGTAATGCCAAATTTATTATCCTAACTACTAATTATATATGGCAATTAAGAATAATTTTAAGTACACTAATATAAATTAGTTTTTGCATGCACAGAGAATTAAAAATAAGGAAAAATGTTGTTCTTCTCTGTTATAACACAAGTCAGTCAGTTAATGCCATACATGATACATGCTTGGGCAATCATGTCTTGAAAGAGACATGACTGATTGGGCAGAAGATTTTCCTGCAGTAGGTTGCAATTACTTTCTGTGGTAGACTAGTTACCAATCAAGGCTATAGATCCCAATCTGTCCTGCTATTCAATTCTTTTATCCATATTAGTCAGTGAAGTGCCATATGGGATACATGCTTGGGTGATCATGTCTCAAAAAAGGTGACTAACTGAGCAGAAGATTTTCTCGCAGTAGGTTGCCATTAATTTCTTCAGTAGACTGATTACCAACCAAAGCTATAGAACCCAATCTGTCCTGCTATTTAACCCATACAGAAAGAATAACACAGGAAAATTATGGAACTTGGTTGGTCTGTTTAACATTCACCAGACATTATTATTACCTTTTTGTTTGCTGCAAAATGCTTTGATTAAAAAAATGTTTCTAATGTAAACCAGTTTTAATAGATTCTCGAAAACTTTTTTATATCAAAACCTGTCGATGATTTTAATCAAAAAGTGTTAAAGAAATGCCTGGTAGTGTCAACAAGTCACTGTGAATAATGGTGAATATAAAATGGAATTGTACTTCATTTTTTAAGAATAAAATTGATAAATAAAAATGGGAATTGTTTATCTTCAAACCTAATAAAAGAAAACTTAATATTATAAGTTTCATGAGAAAGCTTTAAACTTAATTCTACAAATATATTTTTTCAACATTTTACAACTGTATGGTACCAGATATGGCGGACCTGAAAGAGACTACCACCACCTTTAAATTTGTTATTTTTCATTTTTTGTACTTTTTTCAGTGCAGTCTTATCAATTACACCTTAAACTCTCCGATTGACAAAAAAATTTTGAAAAATTTTGATATTTAAACAATTGGGGGGGGGGGGGGGGCCAATTTTTTCATACAACTTTATAGTAAATAGATCCTGTGCAATTAACTTTTTTGCTTGTGCACATTCAACAACTGAATCCTTTGCGAAATTTTTGAATAAAGCCATTCTTGGTGTTTCCGAGGAAGATGTCATCGTAAGAACTGAAGAAAACTTGAAAAAGACAAAAACGAGAGTAACAACTTGCCCCCAAAAAACTAAAACAAAGCAACCCCAATGCGAGTGGTTCCAAAATGAGGGGTTGATAACGTTGTATGAGAACCTGAGCCCCACCCACAAATTGTTTAAATATTGAAATTTTTCAAACAATTTTTTTTGATAATCAGAAACTTTATGTAATAATCGATAAGACTGCACTGAAAAAAGTAAAAAGAAAAAGAAAAACAACAAATTTAAAGGTGGTTGTAGTCTCCTTCAGGTTTGCCCCAGATATTTGTAGTTTGCAATTACTATTATAGTGATAGCAAATTGTAAATTCATATTTGGTACTATGCAATTGTAAAATGCTATAAATCTTTTAAGGTATCTCAAATAATCTTTAGTAAAACAACAGAAAATATCTACTGAATCTTATACAAAACAACATAGCTACAGAAATTCTGTAAAATAAATTAGTATTACTGTTGATGAAATATTCAAACTGTCTTGCACAGAACAGCTAAAATTTATTTAAGTACTTAAAGCTGTGAGGTGCAGATAATATAATGGTTATCAGAACAAAAAAGGAATTTGGTATACTGAGCTCAAACCTTTTTGTGTTAATGGAAAAAGCATGAAGCCTTTATTCTCTTGCTATGGGTTAAATAGCAGAGCAGACTAGATACTTTTGCCTTGTGGTGATAACCATTCTAGGAGAAGGAAACTTTAAAATTAGCCTGAAGGCACACTAGTGCTGTTATAGCTGCAGTAGTGTCCTTATGACCTTAATGGGTTACAGGACTTATGAACTTTGATTTAAGAACATATTAAAGGCAATATAACCATGTTTATAAACATTCAAATTTAAAATTAATTTTTATAAATGATTTTATGAACAGATATAAAGTAGAAAAAGAAATATTCAATCTGTGAAAAATTATTTTCAAAGGATTTCAAATTATTCATGATATATTCATGATAAACATTACTCTTTATAATAAACAAATACATTTTTTCGTCGTAAACTGAATTTTGAAGGTTAAAAAAGTTCTTTGAGTAAATGGTAATATGGTAATATGGCTGAGACTAAGAACTACAATTATACCTACTTAGAGCCAAACCCAAAGCAAAAACTAAAATAAAAGGGCTGAAAAAATACAGACATACAGGCAGATAAACACACACACACACACACACACACACACACACACACACACACACACACACACACATCTTGCCTTTTATATATATATATATATTATCGATTTTCTGCACTATTGTAAGAACTGCAACCTTGAAACTTCTGAATATCGTTTCTTATGTCTTTGTCTATGAGTGTATCAAATTTGATTAAAATCGGACCACTCCTTCTATAACCTGATTTTTTCAATTATCGATTTTTGATATTTATCGGGGGTACCTTGACACAAAACCTAGCTAAGAACATTTGCAGATGCTTATAGTACAACTGTGTAAATTTTCAAGAAAATTGGTTCAGCCATTTTGGAGTCTATAGGTAATGGACACACACACACAAAGTTCTGTTTATAAATAAGTTTAGATAAATAATTGGGAAGATTTTTGTTTCCCTTTAATGCACAATGTATTTGACATCAATTCAGAGTTATGATCCCAATACTTTTCCTATCATCTTGCAATCCTGAATTATTTCTATGATCAAATGATTCTGACTGTTTCTTTCTATCCCATAATTATAATTCCTTATTCTTCATCCTGTAATTCTGAATCCTTTCCATCATCCTAAGATTATTCCATTCCTTTCCACAATTATGATTCTATTCTCTCTATCATGTAATTATGAATATTTTCTATCATCTGAACATTGTTTCTTTCCATTCCATGATTATGATCCTTTTCTCTTCATCTTGTAATTCTGAATATTTTCCAAGATCCTAGGATTGTTCCTTCTATCCCATAATCATGACCCTTTTCTCTCCATTCTGTAATTCTGAATGTTTTCTTCATTCAAAAATTATTTTTTCCATCCTATAATTATGATTATTTTTCTTCATCTTGTGATTCTGCATTCTTTCCTCATCCTAAGATTCTTTCTTTCTATGCTATAATTATGATTCTTTTTATCCATCCCATAATGCTGAATACTTTCCCTCATCCTAAGTTTGATTCTTAAATCTTTTAACTATGATTCTTTTTCTCCATCTTGTAATTCTGAATCCTTTACCTCATCCTAAGTTTGTTTCTTTCTATGCCATAATTATGATTCTTTTTCCCGATCTTGTAATTCTGCAACCTTTCCTTCATTCTAAGATTATTTTTTCCATCTTATAATTATGATTCTTTCTCTCCATCCTGTAATTCTGAATCCTTTCCTGCATCATAAGATTGTTTCTTTCCATGCCATAATAAGATGCTTTTTCTCTATCCAGTAATTCTGTATCCTTTCCTTTATCATAAGCTTAATTCTTTCCATCCTACAATTATAAGTCATTTCCTTGAACTCCTAACCCTAAATTCTTTCCTTCATCCTAAGAGTGTTTCTTTCTATCCTATAATTATGATTCTTTTTCTCCATCCTGTAATTCTGAATCCTTTCCTGCATCATAAGATTGTTTCTTTCCATGCCATAATAAGATGCTTTTTCTCTATCCAGTAATTCTGTATCCTTTCCTTTATCATAAGCTTAATTCTTTCCATCCTACAATTATAAGTCATTTCCTTGAACTCCTAACCCTAAATTCTTTCCTTCATCCTAAGAGTGTTTCTTTCTATCCTATAATTATGATTCTTTTTTTTCGTCCTCTAATTCTGAATATATTCCTTCATCCTAAGATTAATTCTTTCCATCCTATAATTACAATTCTTTTTCTTTATCCTATAATTCTAAATCATTTCCATCATTCTAAGTTTGTTTCTTTCCATCCTAAAATTATGACTCTTTTTCTCCGTTTTGTAATTCTGAATCCTTTTCTTCATCCTAAGATTGTTTCATTTGATCCGCTAATTATGATTCTTTTTCTTCATCCAGTAATTCTGAATTATTCCCTCATCCTACAATCATTGTTTTCCTTGCCATATTATGATCCTTTTTCTTGATCTTTTGATACTGAATAATTTCACTCATCCTAAGATTGTTTCTTTCCATCCTATAAGTATGAGATTTTTTTCCATCCTGTAATTCTGAATCTTTTCCTTCATCGTATGATTGATTCTTACATCCTAGAATTATGATTCTTTTTCACCATCCTATAATTGTGAATCCTTTCTCTCAGCCTATGTTTGTTTCTTTCGATCCTAGAATTATGATTTTTTTTCTCCATTCTGTAATTCAGAATCATTTCCTTCTGATTATAATTGCTTCTTTTCATCACACAATTATGATCCTTTTTTTTCATCCTGTAATTCTGAATCATTTTCATCATCCTATTATTCTGATCTGATTCTTTCCATCCCATAATTATGATCAGTTTCTAACTAGTAATTCTGAATTTCTTTCATCATCCTATTATTCTGATCTTTTTCTTAACATCCCATAATTACAATATTTTTCTCTCCATCCTGTAATTCCAAATTATTTCCCTCATCCTATGATTCTGATTTATTTATTTCCATCCCACAATTATGATCAGTTTCTCTCAAATTGGTATTTCCAAATTGTTTCCATTATCTTATGATTATGATCTGTTTTTTTAATTATGTAAATTTGTAATTATGTAGTTTTTTCCCCATACCTGTAATTCTGAATCTTTTCACTCATTCTATGATTTTGATTTTTTCTTTTTATTGGATAACTATGATCATTCTCTCAATATTGTAATTCTAAATGTTTTTCATCATCCTATGGTTGTTTCTTTTCATTCCACAATTATGATCCATTTCACTTCATGCCCTAATTCTGAATTTCTTCAATCATCCTATGATTCTGAACATTTTCTTTTTATAACTATGATCTGTTTCTTTCAATCCAGTAATTGTGAATTTTTTCCCTAATCCAATGATTTTGATCTGTTTTTCTATCTCAAAATTATGACCTATTTCTCTCCATTCTTTGATTATCAATCTTTTCCCTAATCCAACATTTCTGATCTATTTCTCTCATTCCATTAATTATTAATCTTTTACATATGATTCTGTTTCTTTCCATCTCAAAATTATGGCCTATTTCCTCTCCATCCTTTGAGTCTGAATCTTTTTCATAAACTTATAACTCTGAACTATTTCTTTTCAGCTCATAATTATGAGCCATTTATTTCCATCGTGTAATTTTTAATCTTTTCCATTATCCTATGATTCTGATTGTTTCTTTCCATCCTACAATTGTAGGATTGTTTTTTCTCTATCCTGTAATTGTGAATCGTTTCCTAATTCTATTTTTCTGATCCCTTTCTTTCCATCCCATAATTATGATCTTTTTCTTTCAAACCTGTAATTGCATAATTTTTTCATAATACTATGATTTTGTTTATTTTCATTTTACAATTATGACCCTTTTCTCTTCATCCTGTAATTCTGAATACTTTCATCATCTTCTGATTCTAAACATTTCCTCCTATCCCATAATTATAATCTGTTTTTTTCATCCTATAATTCTGAATCTTTTCCATCATCCTATGATTCTGATCTGTTTCTTTCTATCCCACAATTACAATCCTTTTCTCTTTAGGCTATAATTCTGAAACTTCTCAATCATCCTATGATTTTGGTTATTTCTTTCCTTACCAAAATTATTATTCTTTTCTCTTCATCCTGTAATTCTGAATCATTTCTTTTGAGCTTGTGATTCTGATTATCATTTTGCTATTAATCTGTGTTTTGGATCCAGTTTTTTAGCATCCATTTATTCAGATTTTTTTAATGGCATCATATAATTCCAATCTTTTTTAATGGCATCATATAATTCCAATCTTTTTTAATGGCATCATATAATTCCAATCTTTTTGTCATTATTCTGGAATTTTTATCTTTTCTACTTAAGCTTTCACTGATTCTTTTGTCATTATTCTGTAATCCTTTTACTAACTTTCTCTAGTTCTGAACCCTTTGCACTCATAATTATGAGACATTTTTCATCAATCTGTCATTCCAATCCTTTTGTTATCATCCTGTATTTTTGTTTTCATCTTATAATTCTGACCATTTTCCCTTTCATCTTGTTGTTTAGGTCCTTTTGCCATTATCCTGTAATCCCAATTCTTTTTCTATGATAAGGTGATGATGATCAGATTGTTATTATCCTGTAATTCAGATCCTTGCAACTTCATTCTGTGATACTGATCATTCAGACATTGTAAGCTTTTTAACATCATCCTTTAATTCAAATTCCTTTCCTTTCTATGTGAATCAAATCAATTTCCTTTCATCCTTTGACTGGAATCCTTTTCCTTTCACTCTGTCATTCCAAACCTTCATCATATTGTCATTCCAATCAGAGTGTTGTTGTCCTGTAATTATGATCCTTGCATTTTCATCCTGTGATACTGATCATTCTGTCATTCCAATCTTTTTGCAACCATCATGTAATTTTGATCCAGTCTCCTTTATCCCATGATCTTTAGTTTTTTCTATGAACAATTAATTCCAAACTGTATGCTATCTTGCTGAAAATTTAATCCATTACCCTTCATATTGTCATTAGGATCCTTTTGCTATTATCTTGTAATTCTGAACATTTTGCAATTATACTGTGATATCAACCCTTATTCTTTATTTGTAGTTTCTAATAGTTTTGACTTCATCTAATAATTTTGCTTCTTTGACCACCAACCTGCAATTTCCGTCCTTTTGTAAACATCCTGTAATTCTTTACCAGTTATCCTGTAATTCTTTTTTGACTCCATCAAATAATTTTGCTTCTTTGACTATTTGCTGTGGCGAATCTTTGGTGCCAAGTTGTTGTGCCTGTTAGGGCCAGGAAAAAAGACACGGAAACAAGAAGGTTGATTCAAACAGTGTATTAGAATAACAGAACATATACACAATAATAAATGTTAGGAATCATAAGATAGAAGTGTAAATCCAAACGGTATAGTTATGCTGTATCTCGACTGTCTTATGACTGTCTTCTCAGCTGCATCCCTAAAAGTCATGCAGGTTAGTATTATATGCTAGGAGGAAGAGTCCATTCCTATAGATAGGCACCATAACATTATCACCCTGTAATTTCAGTCCTTTTGTAAACATCCTGTGATTCTCATTCTTTACCAGTCATCTTGTAATTCATTTTTTACTTCATCTAATAATTTTGCGACTTAATGCATTGTTTTTATTCCTCTTTTGCATACAAAATCTTAAACAAAATTTACATCAACAATGATTTTCAAACTGCTGTCAATAATTATTGATAACTGTTTTTATGCTTCTTAAATCTTACATCATGAAGAATGTAATCTTTTTCAGACCATTGATAGTCATACTAAGATAATTGGTGAAGATTATAAACTGAAAACATTTGGCAACATGGGCTATAATGAAACTCTTGAATATATTATGAACATAACAACTTCCGTTCATATACCTACTACAACACGTATGGTAGCAGTTGATGCCCTAAGAAAAATGCCCCAAAGCTGCTTCTGTAAAGTAAGTTGTTGATATCCTTTTGATATTATTTTTGATTGTATATATAACAAAAGAAGAAATAACAAAAACAAAAACAAACACTCATTTTCAAAATTTTATTGATTCAATATAACCAAATTTTAGGATTTGTTTCTTTTTAATTTTTGTTTAATTAAAACTTTTATTCATATTCATTAGTTTGTAATTTCACTATTTTCTGAGAAAAATATTTAAAGTAAGTTTTTACACGTCACAATCCTTTCCTCATAATTTATGGCTTGTTTTTTTATGTTCACTTAATAAATTTTTTTGCTTTTATTTTAATTCTCATTCTCTTTTTTATTCATTCTCCCTTAATTTTAATTTTTTTTCTTCATTTTCTTCTGTTTTTACTTTTTCTACCTTTCTATTTTCTATATTTTTTCTCTTATTTCATTTTTCTGTTATTTTCTTTTTTCTCTTCTTTTTTCTCTTATCTCTTTTTTTTTCTCTTATTTTCTTTTTTCTCTTATTTCTTTTTTCTCTTATTTTCTTTTTTTCTCTTCTTTTTTCTCTTATTTCTGTTTTCTTTTATTTCTTTTTCTCTTATTTCTTTTTTTTTCTCTTATTTTCTTTTTTCTATTATTTCTTTTTTCTTTTATTTCTTTTTTCTCTTATTTCTTTTTTTTCTCTTATTTCTTTTTTTCTCTTATTTCTTTTTTTCTCTTATTTCTTTTTTTTTCTCTTATTTCTTTTTTCTCTTATTTCTTTTTTCTCTTTTTCTTTTTTTCTTATTTCTTTTTCTCTCTTTTTTCTTTTTTCTCTTATTTCTTTTTTTCTATTATTTTCTTTTTTTCTCTTATTTCTTTTTTTCTCTTATTTCTTTGTTCTCTTATTTCTTTTTTTCTCTTATTTCTTTTTTCTCTTATTTCTTTTTCTCTTATTTCTTTTTTTCTATTATTTTCTTTTTTTCTATTATTTCTTTTTTCTTATTTTTGACTCTCATCCCATTAGGATTTCTATTTTTCTTCCTTGCTTTCTTTCACATCCTTCTCTAATACATTTACTTTCTTATTAATCAGTAGTTTTATCTTGTCACTCAACCAATTAGAAATGCTTTTCAAAATACTAAATATCTGTCTAATATTAATAGCACTTGTTTCTTAATGTTATTAAAAAGCAATAATAATAGCAGATAATACTTGAATTAATTCTACACATAATTTTACAAAAAAACGTTTCAAGTGGAATTTTAAAGATTTAACTATCATCTTCTACTGACAAAATTAATTAAATATGTTTATAAATACTTGATGAACAGATAAATAATAATGATTTAATAAAGAATTTTTTGCTTTATTTGATAGTCTGAACATCTTTATTCTTGATTCAATTGATTTGAATAGGCTGAAAGATATAAAGTTGATCTTTAATGAATGGTAGTATTAAGTAGATAGTTATATTTTTGTATAGTGAAGGCTTTACAAGTACAAGAAAATAATGACGTTAGTAAATGAAGCAAGTAAAGTTACATAGCTCCTCAAAGGCTTAAATATACAAAGTTAAAAAGTTAACTTGTTTATGAAGTTAGTCTGTGGTGATACCAACCGAACAAAAGCGATGTTTGCTCTCTCAGGACAAAAAGGTAAATAATATGCTGAAAGAGAATCAATGCTTAGGAATGTGGGGAGTGAGGAATGTCTTTGATATAATCGCTCCTTAGGTCAGTAAGTAGATTTGAGACAGGGGAGAAGGAAAGAGGCACGCATAGTAGCCACTTGACTTAGGTCAAGGGGATATTGATTACACTCTTCTCCTCAAGTTCTGCCCGCTGGAGTCTGTCTGTATCACTTTTTATATCTGCTTTTTTGGATCATAGCAGCTTGTTTGGAATTTCACACTTGTATTTGATTCTGGGCTTCCCATTAGCTGATAAATAAAATTCGCAAATCCATCTGCACAGAGACAACTTTTGGTCATTTGCTTTCTGGTCATTATAGAGCAAACATCCGGTCTATCGCTTTTGCTTGGTATCACCACAAGTCAAAACATCATGTGAACAGTAACTGTGACTATAACATTATATTTCTACTTTAAATTGAAATATAGCATATTTCTGTAAAAAACAAAACAAAAAAACTATTGTCTAATACAGTGATTGTCATTAAGAGAAGTATTCAGGTCTCTGCAAGAAAGCTTAAGGTTTCATGGAAGAATTTGGATTACAAATTGACATATTATGGTTAATTGAATATTGAAATTTCTTGCAATGCACCTGTAGTGTCCTATGCAAATTATGAGGCAAGTATGAATAGAGAATACTTGGAAAAATAAGAGATAGAAAACCCTGTTGTTATATAGGACACAGAGAACTGTGCTATGACTAATACTATGTACAAAGAAATGCAAATCATAACAGCACTTTTTAAGTAAAACAACTTTGGAAGCAAGAATGAACCAATAAAATATGATGAAAATTGTTAATGAGCAAAAAAGAAAAAAGAAGTTCTGAACCACTGGTTTAATATGTAAAGAATGAAATATATGTCTCTTACCAGATAAAAAAAATTGTATAATGAGTTTTACACACACATGTGAGCCACTTGTATTTGAATGCATTTTTTTCTAAAAATTAAAATGTCTAATTTTTCTTGTAATTTTTGTGCAGGAAATACAATTAAAGTTGTTGCAAGTGTATGCACATCAATATGAAAGCATGGAACTCCGTACAAAAATTTTCTTACTCCTGACAAAATACCGACTTTCTCAGTCTATGATTATGGCACTCATTCTCACTCATCAACATGAAATTCCTAGCTATGTTGGACCTTTCGTTTATAAATATTTAAGTGAGATAAGCAAATCCTCATTTATCCCTCTACAGAAGATGTAAGTATTTGTTCAAAAAGCCAGAAAATTCTTTTTATGCATTTCTTTATGCTTTTTTATTATTTTTTGTAAATTTTCTTCATAACTATTTGTTGTTGTATTCCGCACAAAATAATGAACACCAGAAACAGATATTGAGATAGAAAATTAGGTTATATTGAACGTAATATACAAACTTGTACACAGATTAATAAATCAGGAATACTATTAGTAAGAAATAAATATATACAAGTCTTGAAGTGAAGTCGTTGGAAATAGTATATCCGTGTATATTATTCTAGCTGAGTGGAGCTCAGAGCTAGTCTGACTTCTGATGCCGTAGTCTCTGAGTAACTTTGGTATCTCTCGGTAACTTGCGTATCAGTTCCGGTACTCTCCGATAACTTGTACGGATCTCTATGATTCCTCTCAACCCTCCACTGTCTACTGCTGTTCTCTCTATGGCAGGAGTATATGTATACTCAGTCGAGTCCATTATCATATACAAAGGGGAGATCTCACAACTTTTGCTTTCTCTCATCAAACTATTTTGCGTACTCTTCACTTATCCTTAAGTAGCAAGGCAAAAAATTTACAAATTGCACAGTTAAAACAGCTTTCTATATATTTCTTGTGCTGCTTGATTTCAACACATTAGTATTTGTCCCATAGCACTCAGTAGACAGTTTGATTTAATGAGTTAAATTTTCATGATAATGCAGCTGAGCCCAATTATTAAGTTGTTGTGTGTTTTAATTTTTAGTTGTGTTTTCATATCCCCCTATGGCAACACTAAAATATTCTTAATTAAAGTTGATAACTTGGTTATTTCAGTATAAGGGTTGCTATATAGAGTTGAAGAGAAAGCAATATTTGGCAATAATGCAGAGTGCTGAAGATTTACCGTTAAAATCTATAATAGAAGGTAGTTAACATCAGTGCCATATGTGATACACGCTTTGGGGGATCATGTTTTGAAAGAGACATGACTGACTGGGCAGAAGATTATCCTGCAGTAGGTTGCCATTGCTTTCTGCAGTAGACTGGTTGCCAACCAAGGCTATAGAACCCAATCTGTCCTATTATTTAACCCATAACTGGAGGGAAGAGACAAATTAATATCTTTCCCAAGGGTATTTGTGCATAAGTGAATGCAAGGAATTCAACTGGAATTTGAACTCAGCTCCCCAATTTGTCGTTCCGAACTTGTTGTATATCCTGTCATGGTGTTTAAGTAAAAGTGAAAGACAATATGAGAATAACTAGTAGGTGTAAATATTAAAGGAAAATTTGTAATAATGCATTTTGTGAGACTTAGTCTGAAAGTATAAAATTATAAGATATTAGATATGTAAGTCATCTTGCATTCTCTTGACATAGTTAAATAAAATAAACCAAAGAACATGTCAGAGAATTATGTCTTTTTTTTTTTATATAATCATATTGCCCCAAGCAAGGCATTTTACTGCCACTGTTTTGCAGGGGGTTACATTGGAGGAAAGTTATGAGAAAGAGTGACAGGTTATAGCCGTGTCAGGAAATGGGTAAGAGAAGGATGAGAATACTGATGAGAGTGGAGTGGACGGAGAAAGAAGCATGAGAGAAGGATGAATGTGGTCATAAAGTGAGGGATCAGTTTATATATTGATTCTCATGTAGAATTGATCACTCACTTTATATTCACATAATAGTATTGATTTTTTTTTTATAATCATATCACCCCAAGCAAGGCATTTTACTGCCACTGTTTTGCAGGGGGTTACATAGGAGGAAAGTTATGAGAAAGAGTGACAGGTTATAGCCATGTCAGGAAGTGGGTAAGAGAAGGATGAGAATACTGATGAGAGTGAAGTGGACGGAGAAAGAAGCATGAGAGAGAGGATGCAGGTTAATGAGATAGAAGATGACTATTGACTTTACATTTAAATTCTTGGAGATTATAGCTGTTGGGAAAACAAGTAAATGGAAGGGAATTCCACAGGTGGGAAGTGTGAGAAAAGAAGCTGATGGGGTAGAATTTAAAAAAAAAATACTGGTAAAATACATAAAATCAATACTAAAGAATTTTTCAAAAAGTTTTTATAAAACTGCAGAATAGAAAATTTCTTAAGGATATTGCAATTACACTCTTTGTCTCCTCATGTGTGATGTGCCATATAGATAGAAAATATTCAAAATTGACTTTTATTTTCAAAAGATGCTGTATCAATTTTAAGAGGGTTGCAAACCCATATCTTTAAAGAACATTAAAATGCTTAAAGTATCTTGATGTGAATAAGAGTAAAAATATGGAAAGAGATACAGAGAAGAACCTTGTGTTGACCTTGAAGAATTGAAAAAGTTTATCAATGTCTAATCAAAATGGAACAAAATTATGAATGCTTCGATATAAATACTAAAAACTTCAAATAATTATCATTTATTCTTGCTAAGCTTTATCTGCATTGTTATTGAGCACAAACTAATGAATTAGTGCCTTATGAATAATTATGATAATTATTGGAGTAGATAGACTTAACTATCGCCCGGTTCACACTCCACCCATATCTTTTGAACAGGTGAAGAGGCTCATCCCTTGTTTCCTGTTTAAGATGTGGTTCCCAGCTTTCTTTTTTTTTTTTTTTTCCAATCTTCTTTCACTTTTTTTTTCTTTTCTCTTTTTTTTTTTGTTCTTAATTGGAGTAGATAGACTTAACTATAACCCGGTTCACACTCCACCCACATCTATTGAACAGGTGAAGAGGCTTATCCCTTGTTCCCTGTTTAGGATGTGGTTTCCGACTTTCTTTTTTCCAATCTTCTCACTTTGCTTTTTTTTTTCAATTGGAGTAGATAGATCTATCTATTGCCTGGTTCACACTCCACCCACGTCTATTGAACAGGTGAAGAGGCTCATCCTTTGTTTCCTGTTTAGGATGTGGTTCCCGGCTTTCTCTTTTCCAATCATTTTACTCTTAAGTAGCCCCATGCACATCAGTAGCATTACCGCCTTGCTTGGGGTGAAATGATTAAAAAAAAAAATATCCTTAAAATAAAATTATGTAGCATTGGTTCTCCAGAAAAAATATAATATTAAAACAAAAGAGGAAGAGAGAAAGCAAGCTGTTGAGAATTTTCCACATCATGTTTCTCTGAGGTTTGATTTAGCTACCAAATTAGTCAGAGCAACAATATGATGTAGAGGTTGATTTTGTTTAAATAAATAGAAAGTAAAAAACAAGTCATTTATAATTTATACCCATTTGTCAAAGTGATTTGCAATTGTCATATTTTCTTCTGCTATCCTCATTAACTTTGTTGGCTGGTTGTGTCTGATTTGCTTTTAATGTCTTTTTTTTTTTTTGTATACTAATGTTAAATCAATACAATGCCTAAGAGCTCCTAAAGTTAGTGGTTTACTAAATGGGGTGTGTGATATGAACATAAGTGCAAGAAGTAGGAATTAAAGATTATAATGATAAGAAAGCTAGATAAAAATAGATCCTAAAAATAACGAGGTTAAGCTTTAGTGCTTAGGGAAGTATCCATGCAGGAGTCTGTTTCACAAAATAGTAGTTCTTGGGAAGAAACTGCTTGAGCAAAACATCCTTCTTACCAATGAAATACAAAGCAAAAAATTTTCTGGTGGACCTGAAGGAGACTATCACCACTTTTAAATTTGTTGTTTTTCATTTTTATTTTTTTTCAGTGCAATATTATCGATTACATCCTATACTTTCAGAGTGATAAAAAATTTGGAAAAATTTCAATATTGAAACAATTTTTGGGGTGGCTCAGTTTTTCATACAACGTTATAGTAAATTTATCCTCCATTTTGGAATCACTCGCCGGTATGACATTACCACCTTCTGTAAATTTGTTGATTATAAATTTTTCTTTTTACTTTTTTCAGTGCAATCTTATCGATTAAACCCTAAAGTTTCTGATTGACAAAAAAATTAGTAAAAATTTCAAAATTTAAACAATTTTAGTGGGGGGGGGGGGGCTCAATTTTTCAAACAACTTTATAGTAAATTGATCCAGTGCAATTAACTTTTTTGCTTGCGCATATTCAACTACTGAATCCTTTGCGAAATTTGTGAATAAAGCCATTCTTGGAGTTTCTGAGGAAGATGCTATTGTAAGAACTAAAGAAAATGTGAAAAAGACCAAAACAAGAGTAACAACCCTTCCCCCCCCAAAAAAAAAGACAAAGTGACCCCAACGCGAGTGGTTCCAAAATGGAGGATCGATTTACTATAATGTTGTATGAGAAAGTGAGCCCCACCTAAAATTATTTAAATATTGAAATTTTTTCAAATTTTTTTTGATAATCAGTAACTTTATGTAATAACCAATAAGGCTGCACTGAAAAAAGTAAAGAAACATTTAAAAACAACAAGTTTAAAGGTGGTGGTAGTCTCCTTCAGGTCTGCCATTTTTCTGAACTGTTTACCATTTATTGAAGTTTGACTCAAATCAAAAATCAAAAATAGCACCTGATCTTATCTGAAACATTCAATATGATTGTTGTTATCTATGTAAATTACTCTTTTAGCAGCCTCCACTCAATGTCAAGACATGTCCTATTGATAGAATTTATATTATAATTATGTGTAAATGCTAATGATCACTAAGCTTATTGAAGTATTGTTACTGGTATGCCACCAACATTGGCAAAGAAGAAAGTAGACAAGAAGTAGCTCTGTATTTAGCAGTTAATAGACCTGGAGTTATCTCTCTTGGATAAACTTTTTTTAAAATTTTAATTAAAAATTAGTAAGAAATCAATAACCCAAATAAATTGGAAATTTTTTTATTCTCTCAGCCAAAGTATTTAACTGCAATGTCCTAACAAAAATTGTGCTGCAATATACCATTTTTGTTATATTATAGTAATAAACAAAAGTACATAAATTACTAATTATAATAGTAATTATTAATTTGGATCATTTGCAAGATTGAAGATTTTAAACAATCTGACAGTAAGGAAAAAACTCTACAAAAATTACTCAATGACTATGTATACAAGCAAAAACAAAAATACTTTTATAGATTAAATTCAGAATGTTGTAAGATTTAATTTTTAATTGTTGGACAAAATGTTACTTTTCAGGAGGGTGAAAACTGCAAAAGTCTTGACTTCTGTTGAGCCTGCCCTGCCTATGAGGCTGAAGGAAAAAATGTCTATTCCCCACGTCTATGAAGAAGCACATGAACTTTGGCAGAGGATGTCTTCTTTCCTTGTATGGCATTTCTCCATTTCTAATGGTAAGTAAAACTGAAAGATACTTTAAATAGTTTTTAAGACAAATAGAAATCTAGCAGAAACTATCATATTTCTTATACTGACAGCTGTAATAAATCAGTTAACCAGTGAAACTTATTCTCTTTGAAACTGAACTGTAAATGAGTTTTTTTAACAATAATGTTCACACTGTACAAGGCCCAAGAGCCACTCGAGTTAGGTGGGGTCACAGAGTAAGATGAAAATTGAGATATGTGAGTAAGATAACAATTAGGCCTAGATTTGAACATGTTAAAAGAAAGGACTACAAATAAACTACAAGAAAACCGAATGTATGGTCATCAGCAAAAAGAAGAGCCCAAGATGCTAATTACAGATTGTGGATACTAAAATCAAGCAGGTACAAAAATTTAAGTACTTGGGAAGTGTTCTAACTGAAGACAGAATGTGGGACACTGAGATCTGAAGGTGAATTGACATGGCAAAAGACACATTCTAGAAGCTGAGCAGAGTATTAAAAGATGGGACAATTTCCCTATCAACAAAGAAGAGAGTACTGGATTGCTATGTGATGTTTGTTCTTCAATATGGGAGTGAATGCTGGACATCATTATCAAAAATGAAGGAAAAAGTTGAAGCAACTGAAATGTGGTTCTACAGAAGGATCTGCAGATATCATGAATTGAGCATGTGAGCAATGACGAGGTTTTAGAAAGGATGGAAATGAAAAGGAAATTAATACTGAACATCAGGAAAAGACAGCTTAAGTTCCTGGAACATGTGAATAGAAAGGAAGGCTTAGAGAATCTGATACTCACAGGTCAGACAGAGGGAGAAGGGAGACAGGGGAAAGCAGCGGATAACATATTTGACAAGCCTGAACAGAGCGAGGTTTGGGTGGGGTGACAGGAGAAAGTGTGCTAAGAGCTGTCAGGGATAGTGAGATGGGGAAGGCCATGATTGCCTATGTCCTGAAGGGACATGACACATAGAAGAAAAAGTAAAAGAAGATTGTAGTGATCAGAGAAGCAGTAGTTTGTGGAAAGAATTTGGTCAAGGGGAACTTCTATCTCACCAATGGAATACAGAGGGTGGTTTGCCATGATGCAAATGCCATGGCAGGTTTTAGGTTAGAACTGGTGGAACAAAGAAATGTATTTCATTTGAACACTTTCCTGGGAAATAATGATAAAGCAACAAGATGCTTGTAATGTTTCATTTGTGAGGAAGGTGTTTTAAGCTAGAAAATAATAAAAAAGTGTCTCTGTATCCACAAGGCTGCAAATTCTGTTATACTCAGATAATTGGGGAAGAAAATTATAATTATGTATACATGCTAATGATCACTAAGCTTATTGAAGTATTGTTACTGGCATGCCACTAACATTGGCAAAGAAGAAAGCAGACAAGAAATGGCTCTGTATTTAGTAGTTAATAGACCTGGAGTTATCTCTCTTAGATAAACATTTTTTTAATTTTAATTAAAAATTAGTAAGAAACCAATAACCCAAATAGATTGGAAATTTTTTTTATTCTCTCAGCCAAAGTATTTAACTACAATGTCCTAACAAAAATTATCTCTGCACCCACAAGGCTGCAGTTTCTGTTATACTCAGATAATTGGGGAAGAAAATTTTTCATATGATTTAACAAAATACATAAAAACAAAAGCAAGGCTGCAGAGACCAGAAAGAGAAAACTTAGCATATATAGCTGCCTATATATATATGTATATATATATATGCCCATATACTCCATTTTCAGATTGATCTGGATCTTGTAAAGGTAGAGAATAGAAGGGGGACTCAGGTACTTACTAGAGCGGTATGGGAATCCAACCACTTTTTCTGCATCTTTAGCAATGGATCATATGTGCAAGTTTCTCTAGAAGTCTGGGTTGAGATTGTTCCAATAGGCAATCAAGATTAGACCTACTGAGGAAGTGAAGCAGTATAGGTAATATATGACCATTAAGATATAAAGGGCTAAAATGTAGATTCCCAAAACCTATTAATCTTTCTAAACTTATTCAAAGTTGTTTGTGCATTATTATCAGATTTAGTGAAAACTGAATAGCAAAAGGCAGTTGAATTAAAAAAAAATATAGCAATGATGTGAAAAGTAACAATTCTTCCTTTTGTATTCTAAAGAATCTGCAGTAGTATTGTGAGAATATTCTTGAAAAGTTATCAGCCCAACCATGAAGTCCGTCAAAAAATTACCCGACATTTGTTTTGATTTTAGAATGCTACCTAGCAGGTGTCCTGATACATGGTATTGATCTACTTAGGATTATTGCAAATATCTTTAAAAGAAAGCAAAAGTTTAAAGATCTTTTTATATTGTTGCAGTCAGTGGCGATTCTACAGAGGGGAGCAGAAGGGGCCAATCCCCCCACCCAGGAATTTGACTTGTCCCTTGGTTGCCCCCCCACACACACACTTTTATAAGTTTCAAAACTTTATGAATATTTTTTGATAAGATTTGGCCTTCATCACTTTTCCCTCTGCATTTTCTTTTTCATTTAACTTTTTAAGGATACATAGTTTTGTAGAGGAAAACAAATCAGAGCAGGCAAATCACACTGTTCTGCTAGTATTGACATTAGTATTAACCCTTTGATTTTGTTTTGAAATTAACTCCTCTTGTGTTCCAACAGCTTGAGAGTGGAAAAGAGTGCAAGAATAGATTAGAACTCTACAACTATGAATGAAAAGTTATTCTGTTTAATTTAGTGAAGTAACATACTTATACTCAAACACATTCCTAAGTTGTGTATACGATAGGAGGTGTAGTATGAAAATGAAGATGCTACTTGAGTTTTTCTTCTCCTCCTCAGAAAAATCTTGGCCTCTAATGCCCTCCGCCCCTGTTTCAGAGTCCCACAATAGCCACTGGTTGCAGTAATCATAATATTAATCTATTGTATTTTTTTTACTGTTATTCACCCAATATCAGGCCCAAAAACCACTCAAAATTCAGAATTATTGAATGAGTTTATTGAAAGTAGATTATAGTTGACGCTAGACTTGAAGAGGATAAGATTTAAGTTAATAAAAAAAAGTTAGAACCTGAAAAATTTTCAAGACTGCAAACAGGGAAACTGTCACCAGAATTTGTACTTATAAAAAAGGGAAAAATAAAACACAAAGTTGAATTCTTTACTTGATTTTGGCACATGTCAAAAGTAATTATGTGGTGTATGCTATTGATCAAATGTTATATAAACTAAATTGTCAAGAAAAGCCTTATTACTGTAAGAAAATATATACAAATATTTTGAAAGAAGTTTGTTATACTCAGATAATTGGGGAAGAAAATTTTTCATATGATTTAACAAAAAACATAAAAACAAAAGCAACTATTTAACTGTCTTTATGGCCTGTTATCAAATAAGCCATATAAGCCAGCGTTCTATAGCACATCAACTAAATCTTTTCAAATATATCATTTATATTGAAGTTGAAATGCATGTGAAAATTATGCCTGTCTAACATTAAAATAATAACCATTTACTATGCATTAATTTAGAAATCTACAATGAATTAGAAGCTTTTTACTTTTTATATATAATTTAACTTTTATAATTTTAGTCAGGGTAGGTACTACACAGACAGAATGTCTCAAATCTGATTGTACACCAAACAAAAGATGATTAAAAATTTGCTGTAGTAAAATTGACCTTTAAATGAAACAAAAAGGTTGCATGAATGTGTAGTATATCAAATAAGAAAAAAAAATTTAAATGAGAAAATTAAATTTTTAAAAAGTAGGTTTCATGTTTATTTTTTGCTTTAATTATATACAAAAACTATAAAATAATGATACTTTAACTCTCGTATATTATAAAACAAAACAAAACAAATGTTATGTTCCTAAATTTAATATTTTTTAACATTAAATAGGAGTAGATAGGTTTGCCTATTATTTGATTTATGCTTCTCCCCAGTGTTTTAAGCAGAAATAGGAGTCTATCCTTTGTTTTCTGTTTAGGCTTGGGTTTCCAGTTTTTTCTAAAGTCTACTTTAGCTCTATACTTCTAACACTTGTCTTTTCCTATGCTAATATAACTTTACACAGTAACCCTCTACCTTGAATGGCACTTGGGCCTTGTAGTGGATGAACATTATTAAAAAAAAATTTATTAAAAATAAAAGTTCCATGCACAATGAATTTGTGAAGCCTTTGTACAAAGTTGTCACTATTTTTTTTTCTTTTTTCTTTGCAATTATGTATACAGACATAACAATGTCTTTAACTTGTCCTTCCAGTTTTATTTGAAGGCAAACACACTAGGAAATGACATAACATCATGAACATTAGAGTTGCTAATTAGTCATTTAGACTCAAATCATGAATGAATAATAGTGTTTGGAAAAGTTTAAATCATCACTTGAATATATATGCGTATCTCCAATGAAACATCAAATGATGTCCAACGTTCAAGGGTTAAGAACATGCTCAATTGTCTGAACAAATTTTGGAATGCTTATGATATTTTTTAAAGTAATAGACTATATGATATAGTCTGTTTGGTGAGACTTTTGCAGATTTGGGTTCTACTGTTGATTTCAAAATACGTCTAAACTCTCTGCTCCTGAAATAAATCTTTGCTTGTCAATGAATATGATTCTATTCTTTATTGTTAAGTGATTACTTTTTTCTTTTCCTTTCCAGCCCTTTCCCTTTCAAGTGCTGCTTTAGATGTACAAATCATCCCTGGTGTTAATGTCAATAAATCATCCATTATAATCCGTGTCCGTTCTTACAGCCTTTACAACTATGATGATATTGAAGTAAGTACAAATTGATTCATTGGTTCACACTGTATAATATTACCTATTTAGACACTATGTACATTAGAATAATCAATTTTGTAATCATTAGTTCAAATGTACTTTAAAAAGAAGTACATACAGTATGACCCGGATATAAAAGAGACTCGGATATAAGAGAGATGGTCTCTGATCCCAAATTAGAGCCTATGGTAATGTATATAAAATAGACCAAACTCGTATATAAGATAACTCTTCTCCGGTCCCAACAACTCTCTTATATCTGGGTTACATTGTAGTTTGTTTTTACTATAAAATACTATGCTCAGAAACTCTGCAAAGGCATTTAAAATGTATGGCATAAACATCTATATATATACTGATAGGAAAACTTGATTTATTTTGAAAAGACATTAGAATAATCCAGAATATACCATACAGGTAGAAAATTGAACTGAAGAAGTACACACAAACATACAACAAGGACACATTTTCTCACTGGATTTATTTAACTCTTACAGAGAGGCAATCCTAAAAGAACTAGGAGTTCAACCAGGATTTATTTTCATGGGCAAAATCTTAACAATGTAGGATATGCAGATGAGACCATGATGATGGCAGAGACAGAAAGAAAACTGCAGGAACTCTTAGATAAAGGAGTAAAGGAAAGCAGTAAAAAAGGACTAACCATCAATTGTAAGAAGCCTGTATGGTTGTCAATGAGAGGAGAAGTCCAAGTAGCAAGCTACAAATTGAAGATGTCAAAATCAAGCAAAAACAATCATTTAAAGATCTGGGAAGTATGATACCAAAATCCAAAGGGGCAGTGGAATAGTGAAAAATGCTTTCTAAAAGCTAGGCAATGTATTAAGAAACAGAAAAATTTTATTTGAAACATAAGAAAGAGTGCTAAATTATTATGTAATCCTCCTATATGGCAATGAACACTAAACAATTCCTTTATAGATGAAAAAGAGACTTGAGGCAACAGAGATGTGGTTCTAAAGTAGGGTATTGAGAATTTAATGAACTGGGCATGTAAGCAAAAGGGGAATTTTTGAGGAAAATGGAAACCAAAACATCACATGTACTTAGAATCATAAATGGATGAAAGAACAGGGGCTGTGAAGGATAATAAGATAAGAAACATTGCTTTGAAATACAACGGATAGAAAGCTATGGAGTGCCATGATTGCCCATATCCTGGAAATGGCACACAAGAGAAGGATTTATAACTTTCCATATATTATAGAAAATTAATCTTTTTTCCTAACATGCCTATTCCTAGTTATCCAACATATGGTTTTATTATTTAAATTTGAAAGTTACAATAAAAATAAAACATATATTATCAGTAGTATAATAGGCTTTCAACTATAGACATTTTAACTTTAGTTATGGTTGGTGGCAAAAACCTTATCAATATTTTTTATTTATTGATATCTTTCTATACATTTCTTTTTTTAGCTGGACATTTCAACACCATATTGTGTAAAGGATATCATTAATATGATCAGAAATGTAAGTGATATATTTTTTAATTCAAGTGTAAACCAATGATGAAGACATAAGTACTACTGAGTTTAATAATAATAATAATAATTTTGAAACAATTCATACAAAATTGGAAAACTTTATTTTTATACAAGTATTACATACAAATTTTCTTTCCCATTGATTGCTTAAGTATCTCTAAATACTTAAATATTTAATATGTAGATAATATTTCTCTGAATTTACTCTCATGAAACATCATCTAACTTATATAAGTTATTTAAAGTTCCTTCTTAGTCAGAATAAGTGCCAATAGTATGAAAAGTGATTGGAAAACACCTTGTAAACAATTATAACTATCATGTGATAATATTTTAAGTAGGAGAATTTTAGTGACTAACAATGTTGGAGATGGGAAGAGAGTACGTGGCAATGTGCAACACCAGCACCCAAAGAGATAGACGCCTCTTTGATATATAGGAAAATTGACACTGCTGGTGCTTCAAATCAACCATAGACTAAATCAACTTCCAACACATACTACATTGTTTTGCAATACAGAAGGTTGCAAAAGAACAATAGTGAAAGTGTATGTGATAGGATGCTTCTTTTAATCTAAAATTTGTAATGCTTATAAAGGATACTAAATATATACAAAAAACAAAAAATCTGTATATGTGTCCTGTTTTTCACTCAAACAATAAACATATAATAACTGGTTACTTGTTTCCAAGTATAACTGGTTACTTGTTTCCAAGTACAGCTGTCCGGGGGCTAGCCAAACCTTTTTGTAGATGCCTGCTCAGATACATTGAATACTGTTGCCATATCTGGTCTGGTGCTCCTGCTATTCATCTTGAGGTTCTTGACAAAATCCAAAGGAGGGTCTGCAATATAACCAATCCTGACTTGACAGCCCACTGACAGTCACATTCTCACTGAAATGATGTGGCTTCCCTCTGTCTTTTCTACAAGTATTTTCATGGCAACTGCTCTGGTGAGCTTTTTTCCCCTGGTTCCCCAACTACCTGTATTTACACGTGTGACTAGATGTGTGTTGTGGTGCAGTGAATATTGGCTCAGAAGAAGATTTTGGAGAGCCAAATTCAAAGTCCATTTGAATTTGTTGCATTCACTTACACGCAGATACCCTTGGGAAAGGCATTAATCCATTGCTTCTTCCTCCAGCTATGGGTTAAATAGAAGGATAGATTGGGTTCTATAGCCTTGGTTGGCAACCAGTTTACCCCAGAAAGTAATAGCAACCTACTGTGGAAAAATCTTCTGCTCAGTCAGTCATGTCTCTTTTGATGTGGATCACATATGGCATTTAACTAATTGACTAGACAGGCTTCAAGGTTCCACCCTTTTACTATCAAAATTACTATCAATGTAACCACTTCTTTTATTCTAACAGTTTCTTTTCTTGCACTTCCCGTTTGTGGAACTCACTTCTGTTTGCTTACTTCCCTGACAGCTACAATCTCCAAAAATTTAAATGCAATGTCAATTTCCAACTTCTATCACTTTGATTCTCATCCTGCTCTTATCCTTTCTTTGACATCCCCAGTACCTTGATTTTTTTATCACTGTAACCTCCTGCACACTAGTGGCTGTCCCACCTTGCTTAAGGTGAAATGATACATTTGTATTTGTTCAACACCTGTGATTTATACTGCAATTATGCTTAGCTAGAGTTTCTGAGAGGGAGTGCATAATATGGAGTGATCAATAATTTGAACAGGGCCAGTATGTTCAAACCCTCAGCCATGATGACTTGTGACTTTTTGTCAGCACAACCATTGATGGCTTTCAAACAGTTCCTTCTATCTAGTTTCATTCATAATACTTGGGTCAACCTGTGATATGGTTTTAGCTTTATGAATGACCATTTTTTAAAAAAAATTTTTCCTTAGAAATCTTTATGAAGATCTCAAACAACTTAACAGGTTTACTACTGTTAAGTTGACATCTTTTTTAGAATAAGTCAAATAAAATTGAGGCATTATGATATTAAATAACAACAAAAACTCTGATGTGTTTTATTGTTTTTAAAATATCTTGAAATCTTAAACAATTTAGTCTCTTCTGCCTTTGCTACTTAGATAAAAAAAAAAAAAATGAAACTAATGAACAAATAATTCCTTATGTCTTTTATTTTTGTTATAGAGAGACCGAAAAATGTTGAATGATAGTGTAATCACCCTGAAGAGGAATGACCTTGAGTTAAGAGAAATTCGTAATTTTTCTGGTATGTCTAAAATCTTTGTCTTAAATATTTTTTCAAATATAAATGTTTGATTATTCATTAAATAGGCCTTTAAAAATTTTCTTAGCATTAATAGTCTTTAAAATATTTAAAAATACAAAGGCTGATTTCTCTATTAACAGATCAAGTATCTCATTGAAGCTTCAGTATTAAGAATCTTTAAGAATATATTTCAAACCACATAAGCCAAAGTGGTTATTAGTGCAGGAAGCTAACTTAGCAAGCCAAGTTCAAATTCTACCTTAATCTGTTGCATTCTTTTTCACACGAAAATCCTTAGGAAAAGTCTGTCTCTTCTTCCTCTAGCTATAGGTTAAATAGCAGTGTAAACTGGGCTCTTTAGCTTTGGATGGTAGCTAATCTAGGAGAGAAATAACTCTGAATTTAAAATCGTGAAGAATGCACTGGAAAACCACTTAAAAAACTTTCATATGAAGTCATGACAATTCACAGTCATTAAAGAAAAAATATCAGCAAATTTGAACCTTCATGCATGCCCAAAAAATGGAATGTCAAAAAAAGTTTTTTTTTTTCATTGATGCTGCTATTATTTTAAATAACTTTTCTCCTCAGCAACGTCTATTCTTTTAAAAAGTGATAATCTTAATTGTAATAGAATCTAAACACATGAAAATAAAATTTATTCATATAGATAGGTGTGAGTTTGTAACCCTGGGTTTCACGCTCTTGCAATCGTCAAACAAACTGATTAATTTAAAAAAAAAATTGGCTATATGTAGGGTTGCGTATATTTGTGTATTTTTGTGGAAGTGGGGGGAAAAATCTGTTGTCATGACAGACGCAGACATATATATATATATATATATATATATATATACATTTGTACACCCATTGACGTGTGCAAAGACACACACACGTACACGTCTACCCACTGGGGCTTGCATAAATATATATATGCGAATTGTGTGGGGCTCGGCATATATATGCTCGACATATATGCGTATGTATGTGCCGTTGTGCACATACGCATTTGGTTGGTGTATTCGAATAGTGTAGCGATGTCAATACGCGGACATTTGTCGATTTCTCGTATGTACATATGTATGTATGATGGGGTCTGTGTGAAACTATGATAGGTAAAAATTGCTATTATTTTATTTAAGGCTGTATTGTTATTTTTTATTTTAAAGTCAGTTATTAGCTTGCTTTTTCATTTTTTGTGGTTGCGTATATTTAAATGGTAGAAATTATAATTTGTAATGTTTGTTAGTATTTATGTGTGGTGGTATTAATTTTACTACAACAGAGATGGGTAATTTACGGTGTAAATTACCCATCTCCGCCGTAGTAAAATTATTACTATCATAGTATTAGTCTGCAATCATCATTAATGTAAATTTTACGTTAATGATGATTGCGGACTAATACTGTGATAGTAATATTTGATGATAATAACAGTTGTGGTAGTAAATAGTTATTGTGAAAATAAAATTTATATTTATTTTGGTCTTGAGAATTTACAACAAAAATATTGAACAAACACTATTAAACACAAACCGGAAGATTGTGCTGAAACATAAAATAGCTGCCACTGCTTGGTGTTGACCTCAGTGTTCACCTTCATATTTATATTTACATGTCTTCTATTGCTGATATTGAGCACCTTTACCCATAAATACAGCATATCTAGAAACTGTATTTTTATCATAAACACAGACACACAGAGACACACACACATACACAAATACAGACACACACACATACACAAATACAGATAGATATTTAAGATTATAATGCTTTCTGGAATCGTAACTTATTCTCTAAAAAAATTTTTGATTCCATCAAAAATCCAAACCAAGGGTAGGAACTAGTGACAAATGTTGACTTCAAAATTTGCAATATATGAACTTTTGTCACAAGCTTCTACACCTGATGATAATTCTAGATGTAATTAATTAGCTTGGGAGAATAAAATATAGTTCCAGAGAACATTATAACTTCCAATATCACACCTGGAATACACACACGTGCACATACACACACATATATATGCAGGTTTCATTAAAAATGACAAACACGGTAATATGGTTAAGTTTTTTATGTAAATTTTCATGTGATTTTTGATTAAAAAAATGAAAATGCATGTCTTAAACTGACATGTTGAAAATAGCTATTCCCCCCTCTAAATTAACCTGAATTTACAGATAAATAAATAAATATCTGCTCTGTAAATTAAATTAATTTCCATTGAGCTCTCTACTGGATCAGTTTTAAAAAAAATCCATTTCTTATATGTAGTGCATAAAACTGAGTTGTGAGAAAATTTGACAATGGTAGTGTAGAAAGATGTGCGTTGTGGTGCAGTGGATATCAGCTCGGAACAAGAAATCGGGAAGCCAAGTTTGAATTCCAGTTGAATTCATTGCATTCACTTATGCGCAAATACCCTTGGGAAAGATATTAATCCATCTCTTCCTTCCACTTATTGGTTAAATAGCAGGAGAGATTGGGTTCTATAGCCTTGGCTGGCAACCAGTCTACCGTAGAAAGCAACGGCAACCTACTGTGGGATAAACTTCTGCCCAGTCAGTCATGTCTCTTTCGAGACATGATCGCCCAAGCATGTTTCACATATGGCACTTAACTGACTGAGTGTAGAAAGAAATTGACCTAAAAAAGTTGCTCTGAAAATAACATAAATAGCCTAAAAATGTACAATCCTTTTTCCCTGTGGGAGAGTTGATACCCTTCAAAATTCTACTGCTACCTCATATGTCTAAATAACCTATGATTATGAATTACGGATATATTCATTTGGATATATATATATATATATATATATATATATATATAAATGAATATATATCCAAAATGAAATATGTCCAAATGAATATATTCATTTGGATATATATATATATATATATATATATATATATATATATAAAACCAGGTGAATAGGATCCAAGGTTTTACAGTTTTGAGTCCCCTGGCATTTATTCTTTTATAAACAGTGCTCAATACAATAAATATTGTAGAGCTTAATCATATAATTATAAATTAAATGTACATTGCGACACAGAAATTTCTATATTTTGAGATAGAATCTCGTCATCAGGCAATGTTGGAATCATTTTCACAGCCAACATCCAACATATATATATATATATAAATGAATAAGGGACGATGAATTTACAACATTCAAAACATTAATTTAAAACAGTGCTCAATATAAAAACAGTGCTATGAATATTTATTATAAATTATATTTTAGAACATGTCCAAACTACAAACTACTACAAAAGCATACATTTTGTTTCAACATTGAAAGAACAATGTCTCATCAGGTAGTAAACGTTATTTATAAATAATGTTTACTACTTGAGACATTGTTTTTTCAATGTTGAAACAAAATGTATGCTTTTGTAGTAGTTTGTAGTTTGTACATGTTATAAAATATAATATATATGTGTGTGTGTGTGTGTGTGTGTGTGTGTGTGTGTGTGTGTGTGTTATTTTTCTTTCCAGGTATAATTGTGTCACCTGGGTCAAAAACAGAAGTTAGATTTAAGTAATATACCAAACCAGTCTTGATAATGTTTGATTTTTTAAAATTCTTTATTCTTCTCATTTAAAAAAAAATATTTCTATTAATGAATTTTTATGTTTTCTTTTCTAAATTAGTTGTTATGGAATTACCTGAAATCCTCAGCCTTATTTGGAATTCTAACCAAAGAATAATTCCAACTGCTTCTGGTGGTTTTCTTCGTATTGATCAGAAATCAACCTTTATTGCATGGAACCCTATGAACTCAACTGGTGATAATATAACGTAAGAATAATGTTAATATTTTTATAGCTTTTATTAGAATGTTACAGTTGAAAAAGACTTCCAATCCATGGTGGACTGGGGTAAGAAATGGCTCGTGAATTTTAATGCTTCCAAAACGAAGCTGCTATCTATTAACCATCACAGACAATCACTTTTAGCCCCCCATTAGCATGGATCAGGCTAGTCTCCCTGAAAGCAAAACACTGTGCCTTCTTGGCTTAACTCTCATAACAGACCACAAGTGGAATGAATATATAGAATCCATAGCTAAATCCACTGCTAAGAAAGTCGGTTCTCTGTGTAGGGCCAAGAAGTTTTTTTCGCCTGAAATAATCCTGCACATATATAAATCTACCATCCGCCTGTGCATTGAATACTGCTGCCATATCTGGTTGGGTGCTCCTGCTATCCATCTGGGTGTCCTTGACAAGATCCAGCGAAGAATCTGTAAGGTGATCGATCCTGACTTGGCAGCTTAGATACAGTCACTTTCTCACCGGTGCAATGTGGCTTCCCTGTGTTTCTTCTACAAACACTTTCATGGCTTCTGCTCCAATGAACTTAGCTCACTGGTGCCCCCTATATATAAATTTACTCATCACAAGATTAGCAACTAGGTCCCACCCTTTTACTGTGAAGCCAATAAATTGTAAATGCAAATTCTACTCCAGCAGCTTATTTTCTCACACAATTCCCGCCTGTGGAATTCCCTTCCATTTACTTGTCTTTCTGACAGCTATAATCTCCAAGAATTTAAATGTAAAGTCAATAGTCATCTCCTATCTCACTAACCTTGCTCCTCTCTCTCATGCTCCTTTCTCCGTCCACTCTACTCTCATCAGTATTCTCATCCTTTTACTTGTTTCCCCGACAGCTACAATCTCCAGGAATTTAAATGTAAAGTCAATAATCATCTCCTATATTACTAACTTGCATTCTCTCTCTCATGCTGTCATCTTATTTCGGCAATATTCTCATTCCTCTCTTACCCACTTCCTGACACCCCCTATAGCCTGTCACTCTTTCTCATGACTTTCCTCCTATGTAACGCCCCCTGCAAAACAGTGGTAGTAAAATGCCTTGCTTGGGGTGATATGATTATAAAAAAAAAAAGGTAGAATCAAACATAGCTCAATTTCAGATATCTTATTCTGGAGCAAGATAAGTGAGGCTTGTTAATCTTGACAAATAATTAATAAAAAAGAAAGCAGATAGAAAAGCCTAAACACTAGGGTCTTTTAATTAGGGATAGAATAAATTTAATTGTATGCTGTTTTAATAAGATATTTATTAAAGTATACTTTTTAATTTGTAAATGAAGCAAAGAAAAATATCTTTGTATATCCAAAACATTCAGAATTAAGAAGTTTATCTTGATATTGTCTTTCTATAATTTTCATTCTAAATAGTAATGTTTTGGTTTATAAAGAAATGAAAATGTCACTAAACTCTTTGGAAAAAGCTATTATAATTCCAAAAAGAAAGTGAAATTAAAGAAAAGTGGGAGATGAATTATATAGTCTGAATTGGTGGGTGGTTATATTACTCACTAAATGACAGAATGAATGTAAGAACTATTTTTATGTGTACATTTTTTGAAAATACCACTAATAGGATAAAATTATATATATATATATATATATATAATTCCAAGTGAAGAAGACTCAAGGTTTTTTTTATATTTTGAGTGCTCTGGCATTTATTTTATTATAAACAGTGCTCAATATAATGAGTATTATAGAGCTTAATATAATATAATTTATGGTTATAATTATATATATATATATATATATATATATATAATATTAACTATAGTAATTACAATACCAATAGTAACAGAACTAACTCTGCCAAAACTAGTACTAATTAAGCTATAATTTAAATCGTCTTGAACAACCCACTGAGGACAAACTCGGAGGGAAAAGAGGGGGAAGCAAAAAAGAAACAAATGAAGTACATGAACAAAAAGTCAAGTACCCATAAGAAAGAAAAAACACCAAGATGAAAACCTTAACACTAAAGCGCTCAATACAAAGGTAGAGTAACAAAGACAGAAAATCTAAGCCTGAGCCAACAAACCTACCTAGGTTTCACCCTATGGCTCGTCAGGGTAAAACCTAGGTAGGTTTGTTGGCTCAGACTTAGATTTTCTGTCTGTGTGTATATATATATATATATATATATATATATATATATATATAGGATGTCTGTTGTGTTGTAATGGATATCGGCTTGGAATGGGAAATTAATAGAGCCAAGTTCGAATTTCAGTTGAATTTGTTGGTTTCACTTACGTGCAAATACCCTTGGGGAAGGTATGAATCTGGTTATGGCTTTAATAGAAGAACACATTGGATTCTATAACCTAAGTTGGCAACCAGTTTACCACAGAAAGTAATGGCAACCTACTGTGGAAAAATCTTCTGCCTAATCAGTCATAGATTGAAAGAGACATGCTCACCCAACAGTGTATTATGTACGACAATTAACTAACTGACTGACTGATATATATACAGAGTACGATGAATAAAGTGTAGTCTAAATTAAGCAAAAATGAAAATAGCACTGACATTTCATTTTAACAGATATATTTATCAAAACTGCATAAAAATATTTTGAAATCCTACAGAGTAAATTTATTCAATAAAATCGCCATTGGCTTCAACCACAGCCTTCAGACGTCTTCAGAATCTTCTGCAACTCTTCTGGATGCTCTCCTTGTTTAAGTAGGTGAATGCTGCCATAATCTTTGCTTTCAGTTTATCTTTGGTATGACAAGGAGTTCTGTTGGTATCCCACTTAATTGCACTTCACACTTAATAATCATGGATGTTGCAGTGTGAGGAGATAGGTGGCCAGATGTAAGAGGTTATGTGGTCACAGAAATTGTCTGACAGCCATGACTGGGTTCTCCTGCATGTGTGGTATGGTGCAGAGTCCTGTTGCCAGAACTAGGGCCTTCTAGCAGCCACTTTCTTGACCCAGAGCAGCACTATCTTCTCAAGGCACTTGATGTAGGCCTCCATGTTGAGTCTGAGGCCCTGTGGAAAGATGAATTAAGGCATAATGTTGCCATTACTAGTGATCAATCCTTTGTAATCACCATTAGACTCATTCAACTCTTTTTGAATACTCTGCACTGTCCTCAGATTGACATCCTTATACTCTGAAATGTGTGAATGCCAAGCAGTACACATACTGTTTCCAAATATCAGAGAGAGTGAACTGCATCAAAGTGGTCTATTTCTAATAGTTGGTATCCAAATGATCCTGCTATACTGTACAGTTGACAGAATAAAAAACAATCAATGTGCAAAGTTTATATTTTTTATATATATAATCGTATCACCCCAAGCAAGGCATCATACTGCCACTCTTGTGCAGGGGGTTACATAGGAGGAAAGTTATGAGAAAGAGTGACAGGTTATAGGGGGTGTCAGGAAGTGGGTAGGAGAGGAATGAGAATACTGCCGAAATGAGATGACAGCATGAGAGAGAGAATGCAAGTTAGTGAGATAGGAGATGATTATTGACTTTACATTCAAATTCCTGGAGATTGTAGCTGTCGGGGAAACAAGTAAATGGAAGGGAATTCCACAGGCGGGAAGTGCAAGAAAAGAAGCTGCTGAAGTAGAAATATGCGTTTACATTTTATTGGTTTCACAGTAAAAGGGTGGGACCTAGTTGCTAATCTTGTGGCTTGAGTAAATTCGTATATAGGGGGTACCAGTGAGCTAAGTTCATTGGAGCAGAAGGCATGAAAGTATTTGTAGAAGAGACACAGGGAAGACACACTGCACCGGTGAGAACGTGACTGTATTCGAGCTGCCAAGTGAAATCACGCTAAAAACACTGGTTCTTGTTTAAACATCGAGTTAAGCAATACCATGTCCAGTTAGTATAGATAAGGGACAGTTTGAGAACACAGTTTACATACTGCACCTGATATATATATATATATATATATATATATATATATATATATAATATGTATATTTAGGCAGTAACTATTCTTTCAACCATTTTTTGTTGAATATATCAGAGAAGTAAAATTTAATGAAACTTTTATTTAGTTTTTCAACATTTTTCTATTTTGTTGGGTGTAAGGGAGTACAAAAGTTGTCCTTGAAATGAATAAAAAAAGTGGTTAAAAGTGCTTAGGCCAGTAGACAATATGGACAATTTTTGCACTCCAGTACTCCCACTAAACAGAAAAATGCAAGAATGTTGGCAAAACTAAATAAAAAAAAAAATTAATTAAATTTTCCTTGTCTGTCATAGACAATAAAACTTGTATATAATATATATATATATATATATATATATATATATATATACAGACACATACACACACATATATATATATATAATACATCCCCTCCCACATACCCCTCCATACATTAAACTGTATGATCCATCATAAAAGAATAATTTTGATTAGACATGATGAATCGTTTGATGAATTTTCATCAAACAATGATCAAGCAATGAATGTCATTTGAAATCAAAGCAAGTTTTAGTCTGAAAGTAACTGGTTTGGAAAATCAGTTAGTCAGTTAAGTGCCATACGTGAAACAGGCTTGGGCAATCGTGTCTCTAAAGAGACATGACTGACTGGGCAGAAGATTATCCAGCAGTAGGTTGCCATTGCTTTCTGCAGTAGACTGGTTGCCTGCCAAGGCTATAGAATCCAATCTGTCCTATTATTTGACCCATAATTGGAAGGAAGAGACAAATTAATACCTTTCCTAAGGGTATTTGCGCATAAGTGAATGCAATGAATTCAACTGGAATTCGAACTCGGCTTCCCAATTTCTTGTTCTGAGCTGATAGCCACTGCACCACAATGAAAAACTCCCAGGTGTATGATCATTTGTTTTGTCATATTGGCTACTTAGGTGTTGTCAAAAATCAAAGTTACTGTTTGACTTCTTTGTTAAGAAAAAGTTTGTTTTTTTCTATTCCAAACATTAAATCAAATGAGTTGGTTACTCAGTGTAGAATTGTGCAGCAATGATTTTTCTGGTTTCAAAAATTTGTAAAAAGAATTCCCTTTGAATGCCACCAAACATATAGAAGAACAGTTCCCTCAAAGAGATTTCATCTGGCTTGAAATATTGAAGGAAATCCTTGATCTAGTTTCTTCTTTTTGGATTTATTATAAATCCAAGGACAATCCTGGTCAAAAATTACCTTTTTCTGTGTCAAGCAAAAAGATAAATACAAGGTTTTAAATATGTTGACTGATGTTTATTTCTGTAATTTCAAGTAGAATGTATTTTTCTAGCTTCAAGATTCTTCCTAAGGTTACTGACATTATGCAAATGATGGCATTGGAAACTGTTGCATCAAACTAATAAATAACTGCATGGTCAATATTTCAAACATTAATTTTAACTATAAATCAGAGTTTAAGTAAATGAAAATAGGGTGAAGCTTGGCATTACAGATTGTTTTATTTTACTTTATAAGAATTTTGATTCTTTCTATTAATTAAGAAATAAAAAAACCGTTTGTTTCTGAAAAAAGAACTTTTAATTATGAAAAAAAAAACAATCTTTTCTTTCTGAGAAAATCTTTTATTTTTGAGAAAAAAATAACAATTTTAATCCTAGAAAAACAAACAAAACATTTTATTTATGGAAAATGAAATAAAACATTTTAAATGAAAAACAAAACCCAAAATCTTTTAAGTCTAAAAAAATCTTAATTCTGAAAAAAATCTTTTAATTCTGAAAAACCAATTAATTTCTTAAAACAGACAAAATCTTTTAATTCTAAAAAACTTTTAAATTTGAAAAAAAAATTAATTATGAAAAAATATCAAAAGCAAGAAATAAAACAAGCATTTTTATTTTCAAAATAAAAAAATACACACACACTCATCCTCTGTTTGTTTAACTCTCTCTCTCTCACTTTTATATATATATATATATATATATGTCTTCATTTGTAAATGAGTTATTACATGATCTAGGTTTCTACCATGTGGTATCTTCAGGTGATTTGCGAATCAAAAGTTCTACAATATAATTGTATTGAACACTTTTTAATACAACTGTGTAATGGTCTAATTTTATTATGACCAAAAACTAAGTAATTAAACAATCAATATATATCTATATATAAACGAATACATTGAATAAGATAATAACATTTTTTATTTCTGTCGATATCATTATTAAAATTAATGAAAAATATTCAAAGGGCATACTTAGAGGTAATTAAATTATATTATTAAAGCAAGAAAGCTCTAATTTTATTACTTTTAAGTGTATTTCTGAGATCAGGCAGTCGAGTGCCATACGTGATACATGCTTTGGGCGATCATGTCTCGCAAGAGAGACATAACTGACTGGGCAGAAGATTATTCCGCAGTAGGTTGCCATTGCTTTCTGCAGTAGACTGGTTGCCAACCAAGGCTAAAGAACCCAATATGTCCAATTATTTAACCCATAACTGGAGGGAAGAGATGGATTAATACCTTTCCCAAGGGTATTTGTGCAGAAGTGAGTGTAAGGAGTTCAACTTGAATTTGAACTCAGCTCCCTCATTTGTCATTCCAAGTCGATATCCACTGCACCACAACACACATCCATGAGATATTTCTGAGATAGGTTTCATTATTGTTTGTGTTAAATTATCTAAGAATAATATGATTTGTCTGTATGTTTACAATACTTGAAAGAACTAAATTTACTTATATATAGCAGAAACTACTTATATGTAACAAAATTAAATTATTATATTATTTTTTTTTTAAAGTCTTACAGCTGATTGCCCTGTATATTTCTACGTTGATGGTTACTACGTGCACGTTGGTGGTGGAATAAAGACCGAATCCAAACTGTACATTCCAGGAAAATTTAATTATTCACTGTCAAACAATACATTTTCTATTGAGGGTTTCATCAAGGTCAGTATACAAAATTATTGTTTTTAAGTTTTTAATTCCTTTTTCTTTTTAATTACTGATAAACAGAAAGTAATTTCACAACTAATATTGCAATTGTGTTTCTAGTTATTTATAATGTGAGTAGAATAGAGTTATTAATTTAAAGTGAAATACAGTAGTGTATATAATTCAATAAGAAATCAAATTCAAACATTTAATGTTTTTAACTGCTATATTTAGATATTCTGCTAAATATAACAAACCTGTATAAATTTTAGGCTTGGGAATATGGTAATATATACAAAGTATGTTGAAGATTAGCAAACAGTTTAAATGAGTATCAATGTAAAAAGTATAATTAATAAATTCAAATATAATGCAGTATAATTAGCTAAAATGTCAGTCTCTGTCTTTAGATATATGTGTATATATATGTGTGAATATATATATATATATTATATATATATATACACATATACACACATACAACTGAATAAGAACAAAGAAAATAATTGCAACATTCAAAACATTAATTTAAAACAGTACAATAGAGGGATGAATATTGATCATTTATTATTATGTTAGAACATGGAAAAACTACAAACTACTACAAAATTATACATAATATTTAATAATAATAATAATAACACACACACACACATATATATATATAAAAATAAATATATGTTTGGTATAAGTGGTGAGAAACAAAATGTATATTTATTTTTTGTATAAATTTTAACTCTGTTATATTATATTTAGCACTATATGCTATTTTATACACACACACACACACACACATATAAAAGTTGATATGGAAGTCAGCACCCAAATGTGTTTTATGCTAAATACAACCCTCAGGCCTTCTAAATGGTTTAAATTACCATATACAGTGAAACAGGGCTGTCCGTGGATAACTACATATATATATATATATATATATATATATATATATACACACACACTCCTGATCAAAATTTTAAGACCACTTAAAAATCTTTAAAAAGAAATATTTTTTTTACGGATAGATTTTAAACTCCTCCCACTTAAGGTTACCAATACTACAATCTAAAAGGTTATGGAAATAAAAAGCTATATTCCAAACATTTTATTTAGAAATTTATATATTTATAAATTGAGGCGATTTACACATGATCAAAATTACAAGACCAGAGACAAAAATTCTATGAAAACATTCAACAACTAAATTTAATAATGAGTTCTACCTCCACTGCTGTTGATGACTTCAAAAATTCTGTTGGGCATGCTAGAAATAAGCGTTTTCATTAAGGTGCGGGGGATGTTGCTCCAGCTTCTGAAGATGGCTTCACGAAGTTCATTTTTTGTTGAATATTGTTTGCCATTTCGATAAACATCTCTTGTCATCTATCCTCAAACATTTTCAATTGGGTTCAAGTCTGGTGAGCATGCAGGATGTCCCAAGAGATGGACTCCATTTTCTTGTAGAAAGGTCAAGGTCCGTCTTGCAGCATGGATTGCAGCATTATTCTGTTGGAATAACCATCCATCCACACACAAACAATGGCCCTCCATCATCAATGATGCTTTTTGTAGCATGCTAACATAACCAGCTGCTGTTTGACAACCCTGTACCACCTGGAGCTCCATCGTCCCTCTGTAAGAAAAGGCACCTCATACTATTAGGGACTCTCTACCACTATGACATGTGAAGAAAATTTCAGGAGGCATGTTTTTGTTATGCCAATATCGTTGGAAGCCATCAGGACCATCTAGATTGAAATTTTTCTCATCAGAAAACAGGACTTTCTTCCACTTCTCAACGTCCCATGTTTGGTATTCACAACCAAACTTTAAGTAGCCCACTTTGTGACGTGGAAGCAGCTGAGGAATTTGTTTACGCATTTTATTTACCATGCCTTTTTGTTGTAAGTGACTGCAATCAGCATCTGTGACTGCCTTAATTAATTAGAAGAAAGTCCCGCCTCTTTCATAACAACCCGTCTTATTCTCTTACTCAATGCAGGAGAAATTTTTGGGGGCCTACCAGAGGATTTTGCTTTTCCATAATTCTGACTGTTCTTTAGAAAGTTGCAATCACAGTTTTACTGTGATTTACCTTAGCTGCGATCGCCCGCTGTGACAAACCTTGCTTATGGAATTCTAGAATTCGAGAACGCTCAACTTTGGTAAGTTTGCTTGCTTTAGGCATGGTAACACCTTTACGCAGTGATTGCTAATCTCTAACTGAACTAAAAACATTGGAATTACCATAGATCTAACAATTTATACCCCTGGTCTTATAATTTTGATCATGTGTAAATCGCCTCATTTTATAAAAATGTAAATTTCTAAATAAAATGTTTGGAATGTAGCTTTTTGTTTCCATAACCTTTTAGATTGTAGTGCTGGTAACCTTAAGTGGTAGGAGTTTAAAATCTATCTGTAAAAAAAAAATTCTTTTTAAAGATTTTTAAGTGGTCTTAAATTTTTGATCAGGAGTGTATATATAAAATTAAAAATGTATATATATATATATATATATATATATATATACACGAGAAAATCGCAAGATCGCCAAGACCTACCGCGGTTTCGCACAACGGCTCGTCAGGCTCGTCGTTTATTATTATATATATATATATATATATATATATATATATATATCAGTGGTAAAAAACCAGGAAGGATTGGTAAAATCCAGGATAAGGTTGGTAAATAATCCAGGAGGATCCTAGTAATATTGTTAAAATATTAAAACTGATCCCATAGAGAGCTCAATGCAAACCAGTTCAATAAAATGACATGTTGAAAATGACTATTTCCCCACTAAGTTTTATCTGAATTTACAGATAAATAAATAAATAAATATATATATATATATATAGCATACCTTAAAACTATATATATATATATTGAATGTGTTTGTGCAGTCATATTGATAGTCTTTAAGATTAATTTTTTAATTTTTAATTTTCTATTGTTCATTTCTGGAGAGAATTTGAACATAAATTGTTCATTTGGCTTTTATAAGACATTGTCAACATACAAAAATTTCTTTGCTAATCCCTCATTTATTGTTTATTTTGATAAAAGAAATTTTAGTAATTTTTGTATTTTCTGTTTAATTTACAGCCAGTAGATGAGATTTCAAACATTTTATCAATTGTGCAAGCTCCTTTCGTCATAACAAGAGTGTTTTTGCCAAAATATTATAAAGAAGGTATATTAGTTGATACAGATGTACTTCCAGTTGTACTTTCTAAACATGCTACAGCTGCTACCGTAAGTATTTTACATACATATATTACTATCATTTGAAAAGTAATTTTTTTTTTTTTTAATCATACAACGTGTGAAAGCATGTGCGATACCCTGTCCTTATCAGCCACCAATCAGGGTGATAACACAGTTTTGGTAGCTCAAGGCGATACTGCCACTCCTGGCGCTACCAAGCAGCTTTTGCTACCGGACAGGGTATTAAGAGAATTATATATATATATATATATATATATATATATATATATATATATATATATATATACTCCAGATCAAATAAGAGCAGAGACTACATTGGACGTTAATCTTCATTTTTAGTGTGCAGTTTGTGATTTGGAAAAAAAAAAAAAAACGTGTTTACTTTCGGGCGTTGATGTTATTACGCGTTTACAGTAACTGTTTCTTACGTAATCACACGGGAATGCTAGTTCCATGTGTATTTTCTCCATGCTGAAAACTTCTTGCTTTCGACCAAATCCAACTTGATGCATATTGTGCTGCGGTCTGAAGACAATTTGAGGCAACTTTCAAACTGCGGCCAGTGATTCCTATTTTTGAAAGAAACGAAATAACACATTATTAGAGAATATACAAACGAAATAACACATTATTAGAGAATATACAAACCACTTTAAACGTAATCAAGATTTAAATGTTAAATTCAAATTAAAGTTAAGATTTAAATATCATTATTCTTTTTTTTATGTACTGTTTCTTTAGGCTGTAGATGATCATAGTCCTCCTCATTTTCCTGTCCCTTGTAGCTCTAAGTAGCTTTTGTCTTGTTATTTCTGCCAAAACTTGCTCTGTCATCCATTTGCTTAAGCCCATCAAGTATGTCATGCACTGTTTTCCCCATCTCCCTTTTCCTCTATTCCCCCTGTGAGTATCAGATTCTCCAAGCCCTCCTTCTTCATTACATATCCCAAAAACTTCAGCTATCTCTTCCTGATATAAAGTAAGAGTTTCCTTTTCATTTCCATTCTCTCCAAAACCTTGTTGTTGCTCACATGTTTGGCCCCATTGTATCCTCAGCATCCTGCTGTAGAACCATATTTCTGTTGCTTTGAGGCTTTCCTTCATTTTTGAGGAGATTGTCCAGTATTTGCTGTCATATAGGAGGATAACATAACAGTCTAGTATTCTTTTCTTTGTTTCCAACAAAATTTTCTTACCTCTCAAGTCTCTATCCAGCTTTTGAAATGCATCCTTGGTCATGCAAATATGCCTTAGGATGTCAGTGTTCCACTTTCCATCCTCTGTTAGAACACTTCCCAGGTATCCTCGAGCTGTAATTGACATTTTGGGCTCCTCTTTTTGCTGATGACCATGCTTTCAGTCATCATTATTAGAAATGACTAGTTTCAACCTGTGAACATTTCATGGTTTTCTTATTTTCATATTCTGATGAATCTCAATTCTTCAGTTAATGATTAAATAAGCGCATGACAGATTCTATGACAAGAAATTATCTGCAGACTTCCCCTATTGCATTATTAATTATTTAAACTCAACAACTTTAACAAAATATTACAATAACAATCATAAATATAAAGTTCTCTTCTTCGTTCATATCATTCCTCCTTGCTTGCATTCGTTCTCTATTATGTTTAAGGATTATTTGATTGTTTGTCTCTCTTCTGCTCGTAATCATTCTTGTCTTCTCTACCATTCTCTTGCTGCCTCTCTTTGTTGTCTTCTTTTTTTCTTCCATTACAATGATTTTCTCTGGAAATATGATGCATTTACAAAATACATTTAATTTCATTCATTACAGCAAAAGCGTGACACATGTAGGTATCTAGGTAGATATTACTGAACTAGCAGTATAGCCCGGCGTTGCTTGGGTGTAATGAAAGCTTTAAAACTAATCCATGGTCCTAGAGCTCAGACTCTTTGGATGAACTATTGTAAGAACTGCAACCTTGAAACTTCTGAATATCGTTTCTTTATGTCATTGTCTATGAGTGTATCAAATTTGATTAAAATTGGACCACTCCTTCTATAACCTGATTTTTTCAATTATCGATTTTCGATATTTATCGAGGGTACCTTGACACAAAACCTAGCTAAAAACACTCGCAAACGCTTATAGTACAACTGTGTAAATTTTCAAGAAAATTGGTTCAGTTGTTTCGGAGTCTATAGGTAATGGGGACACACACATACACACGGACAAAGTTCCATTTATAAATAAGTTTAGATTATAATATAAAGACTACAACTTGCTATGTTGTTCACAGCGAGAAGTGAAGAACTGATTGGATAAAATAAATAAAAATAGATAGAATTTTTTAGTTGAAGGAGAATCAAGATGAAGACAGCAAAGAAAGACTTGAAATTATTATTTAAAGCACAAAAACGCTATAAGTACAATAATCATCATTTATCCATCACGCCCACTGGTGCATAGGGCAGCAACTTTTTGGTGCTGTTTCTGTAACAAACTGTTTTTTACAGGGCAGGGTTGTTAGCCCTGCACCCAACCCCCAAACCTGGAGGACTGGTGGACCATTCTTGGTACTTACGTTTACAGCACCTGGTATTCCCAAATGGTCACTCATTTAAGTACTGACTAGGCTCGATGTTGCTTAACTTCAGTGATCGAACGGGAACTGGTGCATTCAACACGATATAGCCGTAGATATAAGTACAATAATACCCATAAATTCGACATTTCTTCTCTGTGTGAAAACATCAATTCGATTGAGAAGTTCATTTCTAGTGAAAATATTAGAGATATTTCTTGCTAAGTTTTGTTGTATATATTCATCGCAATTTCATTATTATCTGCTGATACAAGCGGCCACTGTTGCAAAGGAATGAGAAGTTAGTTTCAATTGTATTATTGAGATTGCCAGCGTTTATTGTCTAGATTCGTAATCAATGATCAAGCATTTAAGAGATGTAGGCTGTGAGCGACAGATGTCAAGGCTGAAAATGGGTGTATGAAGATGTGACGAGAGTCGGGCATTACTAAAGAAAGAGATGTCTATGGAAGCGTTCATTTACTGAGTGTTTTCCCAACCAACAGCATATAAATGGCAGTGAGTAGAGATTGTTTGGAGAATGATGCAGAAATTGACATTGTACAATACATTTTATGGGACGAAGAGGAAAGAGAACAATGTAGAAAATGGTGAAATAAAAGAAAAAAAGCTGCTTACAGTACCTGGTATTACCAAGCGGTCACCCATCTAAGTACTGACCAGGCTCGATGTTGCTTAAGTACAATAATATCCACTCTATTTTTTTAAATAGATGATATATATTTTGCAGTAATTCTCTTTTTGTTTTATATTTCTTGTTTGAGGTTTTCTTTTATTTATCATGCGTGTTTGTGTACGTCATCTGGCATTTCTATGTTTAATCTTTTGTGTCTGTGTGTGTGTTCATATCTTTTTCTAGAACGTGTAAATACTATGGTATTAATATATAGATGAAAGCCGAAAGTGAAACTAATTATTTTATCTTTGCTAAAAAGAATACAAGGTTCTGGATGAAGAACTTGTTCCTTTCTACTAAAGCCAATCTTTAGGTTTTGGTGAATAGTTTATAGATTTGGTAGTAGTTTTGTTTTTAGAATAAAGTTAAACAATCACAGAATATCTTGTCAAAAAAAAAAAATAAAATAAAATAAAAACTCACCAAAAATTCCAGTTTTGGCAACAGAAAATATATCCTTCCAAGTTCAAATGTGTATCTACAATTAGCAAAATAGACTCAAAGAAAAATCAAATTGTTAATATTGAATTTTTTATCAGATTTTCCCAATTTAACTGTATAATTTGTATTTAATTTGATCAGCTAAACACTTTATTTATGCATAAAACTTTTAAAAGTAGGAGAGAAATCAATCCAGCATACTCAGAAAAATATAAATTATTAGATGTTTTCAATAAAAGATGATAGAATCAGTTGCTTGGTAAAAATTTTGCTTATATATATATATATATATATATATATTGTGTTTATTTTGGCAGCATTTTTTCATTAATACAGGTTTCATTGAATAACTGTATAATAATTCTAGAAGCTATCTACATCAAACAGTTTAAACCTAGCTTAAATAAAATAAATTTCGACACCTCCACTAACATACTCCAATGCCTATAATCGATGGGAGAGGTCATAGTTATTATACTTACCTCCTACACCCATAGTAGTAGCAGTTCCCAGACCAATCCCCTCATGCTATTATACTCTCATGTGACCAAAAACCCATTCCCACCATTCGTTCATGGCCTGCAGCTATCTGCAACGCAAAAAATGGACCTGTTTAATTTTCTCTGTATAACTCCACTCTGTGAATAATTTAAATGTTCTATGTTCACTGTATATTAAATGTTCATCCTTTGATAATGGCTTATGTAAGCCGAAAGCTCAGACCTGATAAAAAAATCAACAATTATTGTGATTTCTTGTTGTCTTTTCATGACAACACTATCAAGCTAATCAGATCATACGAAAGCATCTTACACAAAATAGACAGAACTTGTCTATATTATTCAATGAAACCTGTATTTATATATATATATATATATATATATATATATATACAGAACTTGTCTATATTATTCAATGAAATCTGTATTTATATATATATATATATATATATATATATATACCATTTTACAACCTTTTGCAATGTTTTTTATTTAATAAATTTTGTTGCATTCCAACTTATAATATAAAATTCACTTCATCTTATCAGTATTAAAATGTAATTAATGAATTTTATCTTTTATTTATCAGTACGTAATGATGTCAAAACATTTTGCAATGAGAGCTGAGCTTCCTATGACAGTTAAATACCCACAAGACATTATTACTTCCGTCTGGTATGGTATCCATTCAATCATTTTTTACTATAAGGACAAGGAAATGAGTATGAGAAAATGGAAAGTATCTTTATTTGTAAATGTAACCGAGGAATTAAAAAAATGCAATATTGAAACTATGGTCAGATTAGATGAATATTACCGTAAATCTGATCTTGAAGTTAGAGTCATCCCCAAAGAAGAAAAACTAATAACCGTATTTGATGCAAAAACTGATGTAAATAACGTAATGGTAAGTTTCCAATATTGTTTTTTAATTTTCTAACTTTTTGAGCATGTATGTTTAAAATATCAAACGTAATTTGTCACACACTGATAAATAAAAAACAATAAAATACAGTTATATTCTTTAGATATCATGTGATTCAATTCAGTGCAACATACTAGGATAGGTCTAACAGAGAGCTCATACAGAAATATTTACATTAATATTAACACAATGATAACAAAAGCGTGTGCATTATGGTGCAGTGAATATCGTCTCGGAATGACAAATCAGGGCGCTGAGTTCAAATTCCAGTTGAATTCCTTGCATTGCATTCACTTATGCACAAATACCCTTGGGAAAGGTATTAATCTATCTCTTCCCTCCAGTTATGGGTTAAATGATAGGATAGATTGGGTTCTATAGCCTTAGCTGGCAACCAGTCTACTGCAGAAAGCAACGGCAACCTACTGCGGGATAATCTTCTGCCCAGTCAGTCATGTCTCTTTTGAAAGTGTGTAAAACGTATGGCATTTAACTTACTGATTATAACAAATAACCATCATCCTGAATTTTCATGTATCATAATAAACAAGTATTCTCTCAGGGAGGCACCGTGACTTGAGCACTTATTGGGACTGAAGTTCAATCCAGATCTCAAATGAAACACATATGAATGAAACATTGAAAAAGTGCTGGAAAAACCGTCAGTTCCCTGTACAGCTCCAGTAGGTACGTGACTCCTCCAGCTAACTCCCTACTTACTGCTACTAAAACCAGACTGGAGTAATGCTGCCATATATGGGCAAGAGTTGCCCTGTTTTCACTTTCCAGTCTCAATAGAGTCCAAAAACATCTCTGCATCCTTGTGAGTGATGGATTATTTTCCCCCAACAAACCCTTTTCTACAGACAAAATGTTGCAAGCCTCATTCAACTCTATTCCCATTCCCATGCAATACTATTTTTTAGTATTTATTGCCAAGTGAATAATTGTAAATGACAATAGAATGGCTCTTTTGTTAATATTGCACAATAACATGTGCATCAAATGAATTTATAAATATTTAATAATTACCTATATTTCAGTTTCATCATTGAAAGAATGAAGAAAATTTAGGGTGATTTGGACGAGTTCATCTTTGCTTCCTTGCCTTGTAAAATTTTACAAAGTAATAATAACAAAAGAATCATTCTATTTTCATTTAGAATTATTCACTTGGCAATAAATACTAAAAATAGTATGAAATACATAATTTCTTTTAAAAAACTGGGATGGCCTAATAATTATGGCCGGTAATGTGTATATAGAACAAACACACTAAAGTTTCATTAATATTTTCCAAGAAAAATCTCATAAAAAAGTGAATAAGCTTAGTTTTATTTACTATGATTATATCATAGCATCAGCAATAAATTATCATATTATAATCTTGCTTGTTCCTTCATTGGTTCGTAAACTAGCATGTGTTACACACTCCCATAACCTCAGAGAAATAATGGACCATTTCATTTTGATTGTAAGGAAAGATGAGAGAAATATATGTCAGAGACAGTATGTTATTAGTGAGAACAAGAAAGGATGCATAATAATAATAAAAAGAAGAATGAAAGAGAAAATGGAGAGGGTTATATTTTCATGAGTTTAACATCTGCTTCAGTGAATATTTGTCTATTTTTCTGAGATGAGGTATTTACATTATTTACATTGTTTGGACTGTTGCCCTCATCTTTATTGTCATGTTCACTACATTTTGGCAGTTGTACAGTTTGACCTTCTTCAGGTGACTAGAATTTTGAACTGAAGACTTTATTTTGATCCCATCCAAAATTCCAGTCACCGGAAGAAGGTTGGAGCGTACAATGACTGAAATGTCATGAATATAACAATAAAGATGAGGACAACAGTCCAAACAATGGAAATAATGCTTCAGTGAAATTGAAAACTTTATCAGTTTTGAATCTTTTCATTTTGACCCTCAATCCTTTTCAAAATAATAATCTGCATTCACATTGAAGATTCTTATTGCAACATTTTGTTCAAGATGTTAAGCTACACTTTAAGATTGTTGGCAAGTTTCACTTGAAATTCACAGAGATTGATTCAAATAACTAGAATCAACTTGCAAGTGACCATAGCAACTGGTGTCAGGCATCTAGAGAAGCAGACATCTGCAGCCAACAGATGAAATATAAAAGACAATACAAGGTATAAAAATGGCAAAATCAAGTTTATGCTCAACACACCAGTTTTGCATGCATTACCTGAAGATGAGATTGTTATTCAAAAATTGAACTGTTGAATCATTCCTGATGTTGCCTTCAGTGGGACTGATTATAACCAACAAGGTTACACTTATCTTATAAGAAAGACAGTTGCTAACAACAACAATTATATATATATATATATATATATATATATATACAATAATGTGAAAAAAGACAATAAGAAATTTACTGTTAATGTTTATTTTTAATTTTACCATGCTTAATACAAAAGTAGAGCTAAATATTATTGTAATATAATTAGTTTAACATTTTCGCAACACAGAATTTTCTATTCTTCTAGTCTGCATTAGATTTTGCTACTGATGAGGAGTCTAACATACTTTTTGTATGCCAAACAATTTGTACTCATTCATGGGAAAGAACAATGGATTAAAAATACTGATGATAACTTTGATATCATCAATATATAAAAGAACAATGGATATAAAAATATATATCATCAGTATATAAAGAACAATGGATATAAAAATACTGATGATAACTTTGGGATCACTTGACTCAGCAGAATTCATATGCCTCGTAGGACTATTCACTTTATATAACCTAACTGTATTCCAAGAAACTGACACTGACGATATCGGATTGTATAGGGATGGTGGCCTTATGGTAGTTAAGAAATCCACTAATTTTAAAATTGATAAGATTAGACAAATTATGAATAGAATGTTTAATAGCCTAAATCTAAAAGTATTATTACCAAAATGAAAAAAAAGCAAACTTCATATATTGATATAACTTTAGACCTAATGAACAATACATACTAACCCTAGAGAAAACAGAATATCACTTCTCTATATATTAACCCTAAGTTAAACCATCCTCCTTCTATAGTTAAACAAATAACCATTTTCATTGAAAAAAGGGGTCAGTAGAAATTCCACAAAAAAATATTCTACGAATATAGTAAATTTTTTAATAAAGCTTTGAAAGAAAATGGTTATAAATGCCTCAATATTAAATATAATAATAACACTGAAAGAATAAATAGCAAAAGAAAAAGTAGTAGAAAAATCATTTGGTATACACTCCCTTTCAACAAAATGGTTAAAAGTAATTTAGGATACAAATTTCTCCAACTAATCAAAAAACACTTCACACTAAATAATACAAATGTTTTTATAAAAACACCTTAAAATTGGGATATTGTTGTAATGATAATTTGGAAAGAATTATAAAATACATAAAAAATACTAAACAAACACTCTAACCAGGAACAAAAAAATGATAAAACTAATAAAATAAAAATAAACAAGAATAAAGAAAGATTTTGTAATTGTTCTACAATTTTCTGGAAAAACTGTCCATTAAACAATAAATGTCTTTATGAGTCTGTAATTTACCAATGCACTATCTCATTGATAGAGAATCCATATAAAAAAAATTTAATAGGTAACACAAAGAATAAATTGAAACTAAGATGGAGCCAGCACCTTTATTCCTTTAAGAATAACTATAGCATAAATCAGACCTCTTTGGCTAGGTATTTCTGGAACTTAAAGGAAAGTAACAAAATGTCCATGGTAAAATGGGAAATATTAAAAAAAAACATGAACATGTATGTTTTTAAATGACTCATGCTCTTTGTGCTTACATGAAAAATTATATATTATCAGAAGTATGAAAAATAAAAATTTACTAAACTTTAGAGAAGAAATGACAGTGTTTCATAGATGCTG
>JBBBDQ010001840.1:0-420000 GCA_037127315.1 Ascarosepion bandense | reverse complement strand
TTGAACTGTTTTTGGGACTTAATCATGAACAAAGAAATTGTTAATGATCAGGAATTTATGCAACTGATAGAATATATTTATATGTATTGATGTTTACTAATGTTTAAAAAACTTTTGAAATTGATTAAAAACACATCTGAAAAATAATTATCTTTTCCAATGTGATGTTGAAAAGATCTTGGTCCAACCTATTTTTCAAAATTTGATCAACATTAGAAATTTTTGGAAGAGCTTCTTGGTTGGGTTGAGAAATTTTCGACAGCTTTTTATATTCTCTTTCTTTCTATAAGTATTCAGTATGTCGTTTCTGAAAAAATCTCAATATTTTATTATTCCTTTTATTTTTCTAGAGCACAGTTGGAGGAGAAATTTCTATTCCCAGACATAGAACAATTCCTGCAAAATGCTTGTTTTCTAATGTATATCAGTCTATGATCTTGGATCAGCTGCGTAAAGATGATCTCAGCCAACCATGTTTGATCAGAAGCCAAATTGAAACTATAAGCCCCAAATATGCCCGTACTTGGAGTAAGCTAACTAGTATTGGTCTCTTAAATTTTGATGACAATGAACATAATATTATTTCTGAAGTAACACCTGAATTAATTACTGACCCACTTATAATTCGATATATACAGTGGTATTACAGAGCAGTCAATGTCAGTAAAATACTTAGAGAATTCAATGAAGCTGCTTTCCATCCTCTGAATTTCCGAATGCCCGTAAGTTCCATGAATAAATTGTCTGACGAACTGCAAAAAGAATGTCAAGACATGGAAGCATTGTCAGAAAAGGAGGAACTATCTTCTTTAGCTAGTCTTCGTGCTACTACATATCGTTATGCTGTTTTTTATGAAACATTAGCTGTTCAGGCTGTCAACAGAAGAATCTTTGAAGAGATTATTCATAAGATTTCTTATATTCGTAGCACTTCGCAATACATTTTGAAAGAGCCAATTTATGAGCGTATTTTTAGGATGCTTGTAAGAAGATTCAATAAATACTATGATCCCAAGATTGAAAAGATGCTTGTCAGTGTTAGTAGCAGAAAGTTATGGAACCAAATTCGAGAAGTTGAAAAACTGTTGCTGATAAACACAGATAATTATAAAGATATCCAGAAGGAAACAAATAAACTTCTTACTCTTCTCCCTGAAAACTTTGACCCAGAGAATAATGTAACTGAAATACTTTTCCTCCGTGCTCACCATCTTGTTTCAGCTAGTATTGTTTTTAAACAATCTGCCAAAGATGTATCTAGTGATCCTGTTTATGAATTTTGGCAACTGAGACAAGATTTTGTCATGTACTTCACTCTTAAGCATGTTGTTGCTGATATCTTACCTTGTGAAGGAAAATCTCACAAACTCATATGTCAGATGCTTAGTTTAGTCACAAAAGATTTTGACCTCTTCCATAATGCTGCATCTTATAAGCGAGCTGCAGTAAGATCTTTAAATGCAAATGATGATAAAAACAGTGTTGATAAATTAATGCTAGAATTTGATAATTTGTTGAGAAGTGCCTTGATGATAGCTTCTGATCTGATAATTAAAACTGACAACAACAAAGTTATTTCAACTATGAAGTCATCAATAGCAATTGTTCAAAGTTGGTACCGAACGACAACTGCAGTTGAAGAGGCAACTAAACTTCTTAATGAATATCAGTCAATTTGGCCTAAGATCTTGGAATATGGTATGGCTGAACGAGTAAAGATATTGGAAGGCATGAAGAAAAAAATTATAAAATTGTGGAACAACCTGAAAATTAAAGAATCCTGCAAGAATAAAACAATTACTGTTCCAATGAGCAGACCCCTAGATCTGATCAAGGGAGAGTGTAATCTTCCAAAATCTTTCAGAATTAAAGCTCACATCAACCTGAACTCAACAGCTCATATTTATGCAGAGGTATTTACACATTTTTAGTTATATTTTTAAAATATTTTATATATTTTTATCTCACTTTTTAGCTGTATTAAAATCAATGAATAACAAATTTTTATTTCAATATATTGATCTAGTTTTAATTTATGTATATATGGATTAATCATATGTATTTTAAATAATACTTTCATATTAATTTTACCTCTCATATTATATATACTAGCATCATAGCCCGGCGTTGCCCGTGCAACTCAGAACATTTTAGTAGTAGAAGATACCAATGAGAGGAGTAGAATAAAAATTAAATATAAAGGCTCATTTTTTTTTAATAAAAAAATATTTTAGTTGCATTTGACACGTGTGATTTGATTTCTGTGATATAATTTAGCAACCATCTTAGATCTTAGATGTTTTTCAGAGCAAATGTAAACAATCAGCTCCATTGGCCAAAAAGTGCAAAAGAGAAAATTTGCTGAACTTAAATTCAAAAAGTATGTGTTGACCTAGCTTTCCTGTAGATATGTGTCCCTAGAAAGTTTGAATGGTGTAGCTTAAAAAATGTAGGCATGCATAGGGAACAGTCACACACAAACTCACAGATTGCATTTTATATATATATATACAAAAATGATGCCACAAACTGATGTTTGAAGACATGATAGTTGAAATAAGCAGCATAAAATCCACTGATGCATGAAGCTACAACACTTGAGAACTAACCAAAAAAATACAATGCATACATGTAAAAATGATCCTTTCTATAAACATGTAAACATGATCTTATCTAAACAAAAATAAATCTTTCACAATTGCATACAAAAGCTGAAAATGCTCAAAATACATTAGCCATCTTTTTTTCAAATTCTTCCTGGAAACCAAAAAAAAAAAAAATGGCCAATCTATGGAAAAAATAAATAAAAACATTTAAACAACTTTCATTGGGTTTCAACCAAACCTGTATAAAAGAATAAGTGCTGCCCAAATATAGTCAATACATTAACATTTTTCCACCTATATTTTAGCTGACAGCATATTTGAGCCTACACTGACACACATAAATTATGATCATTAAAAAAAGTAAAAAATAAAGTAAAAAAAAAAAGAGTATACTTCTTATGATTTACTTACTAATACAAACAAAAAAATTGTTATTATCTATAATAAAAAGGAAATAATTAAAAATTATTAAAAAAAACTTACATTTATTTATCTTTTTGTTTATTATAAGTTTGAGTTTAATGAAATATCTGAGCTTGATGGGGTTTAATTTTAATATGTACACTTATTGTGCTTTGAACTTTTTTTAAAAATAATCTAATTAAATACCTTTAAAAATATTCACAGAAAACCCCTGATCCTCTCACCACAATGTATATATATATATAGATAGATAGATAATAGAGAGTATGGACACAGAAATCAACACTGTATGGTGACTGTCAGTTTCAGACATCAAGTGAACTTCAGCCCATGTATCCCTACAATTTTCATGAGCTCTCTGTACAGGGGGCGCTGGATAAATTTTCATCATTTTATATTTTTGAATTTTGCACATATGCATTGTTTGTTTTTGAGTTAGTCAACTGCACAGTATAGTAGGGTCAGTTAGGCAGTGTCTGTGAGAAAAAGAACACCATGATGCAAATCACTCGGCCAGAAATTTGGAAATGGCATGCTGTTCTGCTTAGCATTCATGCCAGAAGCTCCAATATGAATATTTCAGAATGTTTATATGTCAATCTGAGAACAGTGTAGAGGATTCAGAAAGAGTTGAATGAGTCTAATGTTGATTACGAAGGTGTTTGGATTGATCAATAGTGATGCCAACATTATACCTCCATTCATTTCCCCTCAGAGCCTCAGACTTAATATGGAAGCCTATATCAAGTGCCTTGAGGAGAGTGCTGCCTTGGGTCAAGAGGATGGCTGCTGGAAGACCCTATTTCTGGCAGCAGGACTCTGCACCATGCCACACAATCAGAAGAACCAAGTGATAGCTGTCAGACAATTTCTGTGACCACATAACCATTTGGCCACCCAGGCTGCAACCCCCTTGATTATTATCCATGGGGCACAGTGAAGCAAGAGACTAACAAAATTTCTTGTAACATCAAATATGAAGTGAAGGCAAGAATTATGGTAGCAATCACCAATTGAAACAAGCAGATCATCTAGAAGAGTTGTAGGAGCTTCCAAAGTTGTCTGAAGACTACGGTTGAAGCCAATGGCGATTTTACTGAATAAATTTACCGTTTATTATTTCAAGATATTTTTGTGTAATTTTGGTATACCTGTTAAAATGAGATGTTAGTGTTATTTAATTTTTACATAATTTCGATGACAATTTATCCATCGCACCCAGTCTATAGTCTGGTGGGGATAAAGGGAAGTTGGTAACGAAGAAAACTGGCTCTACCTTGTGCTTTTGTTTAGTTATGCTCTTTAACTTGATTATTTTAATCTTTATTTTAATTTTATTATTTTATATATTTCATTTATTTGTTTATATATTTTCTTGAGTTCTAGATTTTTGTATTTGAAATAGTATTTGTTATGTTTATATTATGAAATTTTATTTCATCTTTTGAGTGATGACGCAGCTTTAAGTAAGAATTTCATGTCTGTATTTGGAAAGGAATTTTGTAATATATTAACAAATTGGAAAATAATAAAATGCCACTAGCTTACAACAATACCACAAAACCATATAATTTTTGTCTAAAGGAGAAAGTGGTAATAATCTCCTTTCTAGCACAAGATAAACTACGAAACAATAAAAACTCATTTGACTACCTCCTACTCTCATGCTCATATAAACACATTTCATTCAGTATCTCTCTACCTTGAATGGCTCTTGCAAGTTGTATTGGATGAACAATAATATAAAAAGGGATGTAGCCAATTACATCTTCAGTAAAAAGTTTTTTTTTTTGTTTGTTTTAATCATTTCACCCCAAACAAAGCATTCCACTGCCACTATTGCGCTTGGGGCTACATAGGGGAAGGTAAAGAGAAAGAGTGGTTAGATATAGGAAATGTCAGAAGTGGGGGTGATAGATGGGTATGGATACGGAGGCTGGGAATTGGGTGGATGGGAAGAGTGTTTGAAAGAATGGAATCGAGTTAGTATGTTAGGAGGTGTCTATTGACCTTACATTTAAACTCCTGGAGATTGTAGCCGTCGGAGAAGCAGTCATGTGGAAGGGAATTCCACAGTCGGGAATTAAAAGAATTAATCATATGTTTTCTATTAAAATGTCATTATTTACACATGAACTATTGCCCTCATCCTTGTTGTTGTGTCATGTTCATCAGATTCTTGTTGATCCAGGCAACCTTCAGAGAATTTTTAACTGAGTCATTTATTTATTCTTGTTGAGAGCAATTTAACTGCATAGATTAAATAAAGTGTTCAGTTCAAAATTCCATGAAGTTTATCCAGATCAATAAGCACCTAATGAAGGCTAGTGGTCACAACGGATGAAACACTGTGATACCGACAACAAAATGGAAGAGAATAATCTACACGTAAATAATGTAGATAATGACAACTCCTTATTCCAGAAATTCTGACTAAGATTAGTCAGATGCAGACGAATACAGAAAACAATGTGAATGTGCTAAACCAGTTGCAGAAAGAGTGAGAAGCCTTTTGTCTAATGAGAGCAAGCAACATTTATTTATTTAAAAAAATATATATTTAGTTCATCAAATTTGGATAAAGAAAACTTTTGTTTTTGATTCAAGTTTAAGCTGCTACAGTTAATCAGATAAAGCTATATACATAGAAGACATAGAAATATTGTCAAGCAATGTTAAGCCTGGTCAGTACCTTGATAAGTAACCAATTGGGAATACCAGATGCTGTAATCTTGGATGTGCAGGTGGCGTAAAGGATTGTTGGGGCGCTCTCCACCTTTCCACGGAAATGGACTATTCGAATCACTTTATAAAATAGTAGTGATTATACCTCAAGTAAGGAAGTCGAATGAATGAGTCAGTCGGGTGTTTCCGGTATTGCACCGGAAGTGTTCTACTAGTCAATCTATCACATCTCTACGACGAAATCCCCACCTCTTGTAAATACTTCTCTTTTCCTGTCAATACACCTACTTTTATACTATTACGTTGTTTTGTATTATTTCATATAATTCTGTTACTCAACATAACAAGGATAATGGCTGGTAATTGGAAATTGAGTTCCAATCCCAGTCAACTTTGTTATATTCACGTACATGTAAATACCAATGGGATGGTAGGGTATAAATCCACCTCTTTTTGCCTAGACATGGGCTAAATGTTGGATGTGCATTGTGGTACAGTGAATATCAGCCCGGAATGAGAAATCGTGGAGCCAAGTTTGAATTCCAGTTTAATTCCTTGCATTCACTTATGCACAAATACCCTTGGGAAAGGTATTAATCCATTTCTTCCCTCCAGTTATGGGCTAAATAATATGTCAGATTGGGTTCTATAGCCCTGGCTGGCAACCAATCTACCGCAGAAAGCAATGGCAACCTACTGCGGGATAATCTTCTGCCCAATCAGTCATATCTCTTTGGAGACATGATCGCCCAAGTGTTTATCACGTATGGCACTTAACTGACTGTAATAGGACTCATATAAGTAAATAATTATCATCTCTTAAAGAAAACTTACAATCCAAACATATTTTCTTACTTCAAATAACCTGCAAAAGGTTGATAAACCATAAAAAAATCAATCAATGTAAGTTTGTTGAATATGTACTAAGCTGTAAATCTTTTTGTAAGCATATCTCTATTTTGTTTTTTGCTGTCATTTTAAATGTTAAAACATTACTGTGCATGTTATTTCCATTTGTTTAGATGATAGCCAAGAAATCTCTTGAACAACTGATTTATGATCATCAACAAGCAACACCAGGTTTCCGATCTGAAACATCTTACAGATATTTGGAAAACTATGGACGAAGAATAAGAAACACCAGTGTCGAACGCAATATCTTCTTTAATATCAATGCCTACCAAGATCTTCAATTTAATGCCACTGTTGCCAGTGTAAGGAAAATATGTTTTTGTTATAAGCATTAAAATGATTTCCTCCTTGGTTAATAAATTTCCTTTTATCTCTCAGTATTTAAGTCAGATACATTTAAAAAGTGATAACAGAGTTAATTTTCCTGTATAACTAATGATTATTTGTAAATAAGCAATCAAAGCTTTGGCAATTTTTTATGGAGACCCACTGCATGTTCTGTAAGATGTTTTTTTAACTTACTTTAAATTTTAAAATGTTTTACTAACTGCCTAAAAACCTTTGTATCATACGACTGTTCAACTAAAATATCAGAAAATGTAATTGTTAAATGATTATTTGCATTTTATACCTTTCTTTTTACTAAATAGCTTTTATATTTTATCTGAAAAATTAAAAGGCTGAAATCAGTTTCAAATCATTAAAGATTATATGAATATTTTCTCAATTTTTATTTTACAATAGCATTTACCCGAGCTAGAGGAAAGTCTCCCTTGGGTTGTAAGAAATATATCAAAATATGTAAGGTGGTACCTCCGTGATTACTGGAACATTGAAGATTTGAGACGAGAGAATGAAACAAGAGCATATATGAGCAAACTGCCAACTATCAGAGTCATCCAATATATGAACAAGGAAATGGTAATTATATGTTAATTTTTCTTTTTATATCCATAATAACCCAACAGTCACAGCTAATCAAGACAAGAAGGCTGAGGTTGATAATGTTGAGTATGAGCTTGTTGATCAGTTTTGCTATCTTGATGACATGTTAAGTACAGGTAGAGGCAGAGAAGTAAGTTCAATATCCCGTGTAAGATCAGGGTGGAAAAAATTTAGAGAATTTGGCCTCTTCTAACATCTCAAATATTTTCACATAGGATGAAAAGAAAGCTATATACAGTTTGCATTAGAAGTACTATGCTATATGATAGTGAAACCTGACTGCTAATGGAAGTTGATATTAGTAGAATTGTTTGAACTGACATGCAAATGGTACAGGAGGTGTGCAATGTCAGTCTTAGGGATAGAAAATCATCAGAGGAGTTAGGGAGATAGGATGGGTATTGTTAATATAGTAGATATTATGTGTCAAACAAGATTTAGATGATTTGGGAACATTGAGAGAATGGACACAGAACACCTGGTCAGTAATTGTAGATTTATTGAGGTCGATGGCCAAAGAGGGATAGGTAGACCATGTAAAACATGGACCCAGCTTATCAATAATGATTTAAGGAAGTTGAGATTACAGTCAGACCTTACACAATAGCGGGTAGCCTGAAAAAGAACTATCAAGAAAACCCTGTCCAACTATAGCATGGAAACAGATATTAAATGACAACGACGACAAAAATGATATTATATTTTTTATATATTATATTATATTATATTATATTATATTATATTTTTTAACTTAGTATTTAACCTGGATCTTTTATTTATCAGATATTTTTTTATATCAAAAACATACATTATCTGTAGGTGATCTTTTGTCTATAGAATCTAAAATTAACCAGTTATTGTGCAACACTGATTTAAACATTTCTTGTATATTTTTAATTACATAAGAAGTTTTTAAAATTTAAATGCTTCAATGATGTGTAAACACTAGAATTCATTCTATGTATCTAAAAACATGAAATTCAAACATCATGAATGATGCTTTGTAATATTTTAAAAAAAATACGAAATGAGATTTGGATGTTAGCTCAAAAAACTGAATGCACTGTATATGGCCAAATAAATCTTATAATATTTTTGTTTATATTGGGAACATTATATAGACAAAAGCAAGCATTTAATTCTTTGATGTTTTATGTTATTTCTATGTTTTACATACAAGAATAATGGCTTCATTTCATTTGCATGAGAAAATTAATTCATTCTTATCAAGTCTAATGGTAACTCATTTTCTTTGATACTTTTCTCATTTCACTTCTGCAATTGTCTTTAATAATTCTCTAAAGAGTATTTCTTAACATTACAAGTTAATGAAAATAGTTTTTCTGATGATAACCTCTAGGAGAGCAACTCATTACACCTTCTTGGCTAATGTTTTCTGCTGACATAAAGTGAAAAAATTATATTGAATCAATTGCTCAGTCTGCTACTAAGAAAGTTGGTTCACAGTGTTATGCTAGACAATCTTTTTTGCCAGAATCTCTTACATATTTATGAGTCTACTATTTATCCATACATTTACTATTTCTGCCATATCTGGTCTGGTTCTTCTGCTATGTATTTAGAGATTCTAGATAAAATCCAAAGAAGAATTTGCCATGTTATTGATCCTGACTGGGCATCTCAGCTTCTGTCAATTTGGAAGCATAGATTCCCTGTACTTTTTCAATAAATAATTTAATGAGGATTGTTCTGATGAACTTTTCTTTATGGTAACTAGAATTTATGAATTTAAGCACAGTACTATTGTCAATAGGATGTGCGTTGTGGTGCAGTGGATATCGGCTTGGAATGAGAAATCGAAGAGCTGAGTTCAAATTCCGATTGAATTCCTTGCATTCACTTATGCACAAATACCCTTGGGAAAGGTATTAATCCGTCTCTTCCCTCCAGTTATGGGTTAAATAACAGGACAGATTGGGTTCTATAGCCTTGGTCAGCAACCAGTCTACCGCAGAAAGCAATGGCAACCTACTGCGGGATAATCATCTGCCCAGTCAGTCATGTCTCTTTCGAGACATGATCGCCCAAGCGTTTATCACGTATGGCACTTAACTGACTGACTATTGTCAGTAAAGACTCACTGTTTTATAGTTGAAATGACTAGATGTAACTGTAAATTCTATACTAACAGTTTTTCTCTTGCAATTCTTGCTTGTAGAACTCTCTTCCAGCTTCTTGGTTTCAAATCAACTTTGATCTTCAAAAATTTAAATTCATTATCAATTGTTATTTTCTGTCTTCTTAATACCTGTTCTTTTATTGTTGACTTCTTAATTTTTTTCTCATATTCTCTCACACTCAGTAACACCTTGTGTCATAGCAACTTTATTACCTCATTATTTGTCAGAATATATTATATTAATTATTTTCACTGTAGACCATGCTAGTTTCACTAATATGTATATATATATATATATATATATATATATATATATATTAGTGAAACTAGCATGGTCTACAGTGAATATATATATATATATATATATATATATATGGCAACGTCTTAGACCGCCTCGACCACAATTGGCCTCCAGTCTAAACGATGTTTTAATCAAGCCTATATGACAAAATTTTTGATTTATCGCAACAACCATATCTGCTCTGAAATGTATCGTAATGTCAACAAATGTAAACATGTTACGGAAATTAACGAATTTTAGCGAAACTTCATTTCAAATTGTCGTTGTTTATAACCAAGCTTTGTTAAAATTCATTAATTTTCATAACATGTTTACATTTGTTGACATTACGATACATTTCAGAGCAGATATGGTTGTTATGATAAATATAAAATTGTGTTATATAGGCTTGATATATATATATATATATATATATATAACTTTTTATACTTGATGAAAAAATATGATGCTTTCTTAGAAATCTTAATACTAAGCAAATATAACATAATACTGCTTCAACTAATCTCAAACATATTAATCTCCTATATTGTAATCAAATGCTTACAAATTATAAACAAGATGAAAATATACTAAATGAATTAGTAAATACTAATATCTCTACAACAGATCCTAGCAAAAAATCATGTTAATCATATACTACACTAACTCGCTTTCACGACGCTTGACACTACATTTAAATAATAATTCTAATATTAATGATTATATATATATATATATATATATATATATATATATATATATAAACTAAAAGGATGAGACAAGAGGAAAACTGTACTTAATTTTAGTTGACATGTTTCATCTACTGACAGACTTTGTCAAGTCGAAAACAAAATGAATTTATTATTTGAAATAAAGTATCTATAAAAAAAAATGTTGTTGGTTACTAAGAAATTATAAAATGCTCATAAATATTCATCAACTGAGAATTTTTTCATGTGAAGTATATTGTTTGAATTGTCATCACATAGAATGTTGAAATGATGGATTTAACCGTTTTCTTTGATTATTTGATATATTTGTTGTATATGTTGGCTTGGGAAAATATTTGTTCTATTAGATAAGGTGAGATTCGGAAAAAACTAAGTTGAAGATTAACCACTAATTTAACCAATATATATATATATATATATATATATATATATATATATATAAACATGTGATGTAGATATAGAAGAATCCAAAGGAGTATCCTGTACATAAAGTGATAGGATAACTCTCTAGAAGAGCACTAAATATATATGTATATAAATACATATAAAGCAAATATAAGTTGAAATGAAAACAGACACATTCCATAATAATGTGTCTGTTTTCATTTCGACATATATATATATATATATATATATATATATATATATAAAATATTGAAAGGCAAACTCAATACATAATTAAATGCTTATAAATCAAGATTTATTTCAATAATATAATTTTAAATTGTCTCTTTCATACTGTTGAATATTCAATTTACTCACAATTAAACATAAAAGGAATATATATACTGTAATAAAAATACTGATAATATAGTTTAATGTGGATTACATATATAAATGATCATATATAAAGAATAATATGTTCATAGACAACTGTCAAAAGGAAAGGTGCATCAACAACACTTAGAATCCATATCAATACACTGTATATCCTCTTTGAGGATTAATATAAACCTGTGCTTTAGCATGCATGCTATTGTACAGATGGTGACTAGCATCCTGTGATACATTATTTCTTGACTCTTGTATTGGTTGAGATGTTACTGCTAAAGTTGTGGTGAACTTACAGAATATTCTGTCATGTTTCATACCATTTAAGTAGAGGAGAGAACTGAGGATCATATTGGATAGGTAACTTATTGAACATCTTGTAGGTCATGCTGAATAGCAAAGGCAACATGTGGGCAGACATTATTCTGTTCGAACATCACATTGCATTCATGTTGGGAGAAAGGCAACAGAACAAATTGAACAATATTCTGGACAGTCAGTTATGCTGATCAGTGCTTCATTCTCAAACAGCAAAAGTAAGCAATAGTTGTAACTTACAGAACCATACACTATGATGTCAGACATTGTAGCTGTGTATCATGAGCAAATATAATCTAGAAAATGTCACTTCCCAGGTCCCTGTTGCACATAAAAAATGATCATCACCTGTATAAAAGCAGGTGCTTCTTTTGTCACTGAACATTGCAGTATCCTATTTGATCCTGCAAATGACAATTTGCAATATCATTGGAGATGTGCATAATGATAATATTGCATAGATAAAATGTTTGGTTAAAAGGCACTAGAGGTAAATGATTCCCAACAGTTTGTGTTATCGCACCTGGGGCCACATTTGCTTGAATATTTTTTATGGATATCATCCACCACTCACTGCTGTGGTCTTCAGGTGGTCTGCTACTGCATCAATATTGGCAGATGTCTATACTATGTAACTATTCAGGACCTGGACTACAGGTATAGTAATGTTCATTTGATCACTGTTACCAAAGTCAAAGTACTGATATGTCACAGTAAACATTTAATTTTGTCATTGTCTTAATACACCATTTGATTTAGATTGATGGTGCATATTTAGGAAAAAATGTACTATGCTTACAAATTCTTTTAGTCTGCATCTGATTAGAATATGCCCAAAGTACAATGTCACCATTTTGGTGGCTTTGAAATGATTATGAAAAAAGGATGCTATGACAAATGGATTTAATGTAATAAAAACAGGCATGTTTATAAAAATGAAAGGAAAATGAACAGGGAGAAAATACTTTCACTATAAATGGCAGTTTTAAAAAGAAAGAAAACAAATATATTAATAAAAGGGGATAAAATAGTTCTTGTTTCCTATCTGCAGGGCTTTATCAAGAAATAAGACAGCTGTGCACCACAACTAAAAAGAGTGGGAGTAAACAAATTTCCACACTGAAGAGAAGAAATACGTATACATTAATAATATGTGTATTTATAAGCTGATCACACTGAAAGCCCAAAAGATATTCTTTCCATTTACAAAAATAAGTTTGTACAGATTTGATAAAAATAGCCTCCAAATATTTCAAACATTCTGAATATACATGGTTCAACATATGGGATATATCTTTATAGTAGGTCAAGGCACATTGTTGATTATTAATAAGTTCAGAGATTGCAGAAACAAATGTAATAACACACTTATGCAAATGTTTAAGTTGACCTTTACCAGTACTTGTTAAGAAATTTTCTAATAATTGGGTGATCTTACTCAATCTAATCATTGGGTGATTTTAATCAATCTAACATTGACACTTAAATTAAAAAAATTATAGAGCTAATTTGATAGAGAGGACTAATTTCAAGAAAGAGAATTCAGAACCTATCAGCTTTTCCTATATTTTTCTCTTTATCAATATATTTTTATCTTGTTTTGAATTGCCATTTATAGTGATTATATCTTTTCCTTATACATTTTCTTTTCATTTTAATAAATAGATCAGTTTTTGTGACTAATTAAATTTTCTCTATCTCCAAGAAGATCTACAAATACACTTGATGAAAATTTTCAGCTAACATTACAGGCTTGAATGAGTATAAAATTCATTGATAAGTTTATCCAATTTTAAAATATTTATGATTAATATTATCTATACAATGTTATATTTTTCATTAATAATAATAATAATGATATCCTTTTTAGGCTGATGTTGTTGTAATTCATCCAACAATCACTGAATCATACATGGGAGTTCCAGCTTGGTATATTCCATTTATGTACTGGCCAAAAATACCAGAGATCAATCCAAACGTCACAACAACCCCAACTGAAAGCACAAGCACAGTTCCAACTACAACTGTAGAATTAAACACAACAACAACTAATGCCTCAACCACAGTTCCAACTACAACTGTAGAATTAAACACAACAACAACTAATGCCTCAACCACAGTTCCAACTACAACTGTAGAATTAAACACAACTACAACTAATGCCTCAACCACAGTTCCAACTACAACTGTAGAATTAAACACAACAACAACTAATGCCTCAACCACAGTTCCAACTACAACTGTAGAATTAAACACAACAACAACTAATGCCTCAACCACAGTTCCAACTACAACTGTAGAATTAAACACAACTACAACTAATGCCTCAACCACAGTTCCAACTACAACTGTAGAATTAAACACAACTACAACTAATGCCTCAGCCACAGTTCCAACTACAACTGTAGAATTAAACACAACTACAACTAATGCCTCAGCCACAGTTCCAACTACAACTGTAGAATTAAACACAACTACAACTAATGCCTCAGCCACAGTTCCAACTACAACTGTAGAATTAAACACAACTACAACTAATGCCTCAGCCACAGTTCCAACTACAACTGTAGAATTAAACACAACTACAACTAATGCCTCAGCCACAGTTCCAACTACAACTGTAGAATTAAACACAACTACAACTAATGCCTCAGCCACAGTTCCAACTACAACTGTAGAAGTAACCACAGCTCCAATTACTAGCTCAGTCAGTCCTACAGTTAATAGTTCAACCACAGCTTCTGGAAACAATTCGAGTCATCACGCCAAAATTGTCCTTCATGGATAAATATATGATAAAGAAAAAAAAACAACTAATGAATCTGTACCACTGAAGAATTTGTAGAATAAAAAAAGGAAAATATGAAGTCAAAGTAATCATCCAAGATGCAATAAAAGAAATAGAATTTTAAAAGTTCATGAAAAAGTCAGTAATTATCAAATAAATTCTGGTCTAAATTGAATAGCTAACAGAAAATCTACTGTTATTCATCATTTTTATCTGATAACATCTTGTTTTAAAAACATTACCGACTTTTAAAGGACCTATCCTGACTATTAAAAGTTTATGCTTTAAAATAAATGGAAAAGAAAAATACTATATACAGTCTACTTCTTCAATAAAATCTAACTAAAAATAATCTTGTTTCAGTTTTATTTAATTTTTGAAAATATATTTTCAGTCAATCTCAAGATTATATACAGTTTCAAATTTATATGTTTTAAAACTTTCAAAAAAATAAAAACAAAATTGCTTATAGAAAGAATGAAAACAAATTAGAATGATACTCAGGAAATACTTAAGAGCCCATTGTTAAACAGATTTATTTATGGAATAAAATATGAATAACTTTTTTTAAATAAGAAAAAATGAAAAAATGAAGAAGGAATGAATGTTTTAAATTGATTCAAGTATGGTTGACCTGGAATTTTATGCTGGTTTGTCACCAATTTATAGCAGAGTGTGAGTGTGTTTCATTTGATTTAGACTCGTTACATTTAGCCCATCATAAGAAATATGTGAAAATAAGAACAATCAAGATGTTGTGTAACAACAATCATTTATATAAATATTAAATAATTCTGTATTATACAAAATTATAGTAGTGTTCATATGTCTGGTACAAGGTTTGTAAGAAGTGAAGTGAGTTGAATGTATGAAAGCAGTAATGACAATAAGAGTGTATGAAGGAGCAGGGGCATAGTTGAAGTCGAGATGTCTTTGATGTAACTTTAATTGTTTATTTCATTGTATGTTCTTTGTGTCTGTCTTTATGAAATGTTCTTTGAAGAGGAGGAGGTACAGAACGCAGCATGAGGGAGAGGATGAGAGGTTAAGTCAATACAATTCCCCTGAAATGAGTCAAGGTGGATAGCAAAGGGCCCTTTGAAGAAAAGAGGCAAAATCATGCATACTTATACATTTTTGGAGGATAAAAGTGGATCACTTTCAAATATATTTTTCAGTTCTCTGATTGGTTAATATATATATCTTTTTTTAAAATTGCTTTTCAACTGGAAAATATGCGCAGATACTCAAACATATCATTCTGTTTTAAGTCATTGAGGAGATAACTACACAAGCAACAATTGATTCAATTTTGGTGTAAATCCAGGAAAATTTATTTTAATTGAGAGATAAGAATTTGAGAACATCTAGCTATTGCAAGTGGTGCGCTAATTGAATGCTCTATGTACAAGGAAGTTCTCAGAACTGTCAGAAGAGAATAAGTTTCGTTTTAGGGCCTGCCTCTGTTTGATTGGCATACTGCCTTCTCTAACCAACTTTCAACATCTAGCTTAAAAGCCAAGTTCATATTTTAATGCAAAAGATATAGCTATAAATCAAGACTACACAGTTCTCTCCCTTAGATTGTATCTCTTTCCTAACTATTTTTCATAAAATTATAATATCCACTAATGAAGTGAGCCAGAATTTATGTATTGACCTGTGTTTGTCTCTTTTTGTTTTGATGATATACCTTTTAAGAACCATGAAATTTTATTGTGGCTTACTTCAAGATCTGTAATCTGTTAGTTCAGTTTTTGATGAAAAAGGCATTAGTGGGCGTATGTAATTTCTAGTTATTACTTTGTAATCTGTATGATATTTAACAATAAAAACAACTTAAATAATTATTTGAATTCTGAAGATAAAAAAGCTATTTATTAGTATCCTAAAAAGTTTCTTTTACTTATTTGTCAATGTTTACTTTTTTTTTACATATGGTGTAGGATGTTTTTCTATCTTTACAGTTACTTAATCAATCTTAGTTTTCATCACAATTTATTAAACTTAAAAAAAAAGGCAACTTAAGATATATATATATTTTTATTATAAATTATGTTTTAGAACATGTACATAATTTTTTCTATATATGCCCTCTTCTCTACAATCATATGTTTGTTTCAATGTTGGGACTCCAACATATCATCGGGAGAAGGAATGACTCTTTCCTCCTCCTGATGATATGTTGGAGTCCCAACATTGAAACAAACATATGATTGTAGAGAAGAGGGCATATATAGAAAAAATTATGTACATGTTCTAAAACATAATTTATAATAAATATTCACAGCTCTATACATCATATATCGAGCACTGTTTTAAATTAATGTTTTGGATGGGAAAAAATTTTTCTTTTCTCTCCTCATTCTATACTCACTCAGATATATATATGTGTGTGTGTGTGTGATTTTCTAAATGTGGTACTATACCTGAACAAGGACAAGCAGAATAAATAAAGGGTAGATAACTCACTTTCGGTTATTCATAAAAATTACATGGAGCACAAAGCCAACAGTGGAGAACGGAAAATGCTGGTCATTTTCAATGAGATTCTCTAAATTAACATTCTATATATACAAGTTATATTTGCAATCACATTTATAATTTTACTTACAAACAAGTTCGGAGAGGAATAAAAACAATGGCATTTTTTATTTTTTGTTCCACAGAGCTTAGGGTGGAGGATAAAAATGTATGAAACTGGTTAAAGCAACACAGAAGGGATACAAGATGTTATAGAATCAACAACTGTTTATTACAAAATCTCATTCTACCTCTTGTGCTCTCAGCATTCCTTAGTGGGATCAGAAGTGCTTACACACTGTGATTATCATCCTCATCATTGGTGTTATGGAACAATTTTTGTTTATATCTTTTTTTTTCAAGAGATCTCTTATGACTTGAAGTAAAAATTATATTCTGTGAAAATGCATTATCCTGAGACCTCACTGCAGCTTAAGAACTGTCAGAAAAGCAAGTTAACTGAGCAAAAAAGAATGTGTAAAAAACAAAAAATGTTTCCACAATTCAAGAGAACTATACTTTCTGTTACCTAACAAGGAAAGGAAAGGGAAGTGAAAAACTGAAATGAGAGGAACTAAAAAAAAATAAAAAGAAGCCAATGACAATTTATGCTCTAGAACCTCCAGTGGGTAACCCCGAGGACACATTATGTTGCAGGCTGCGTCAGTCTCCATTCCTCACATGCTGCAAATAGTGACTAACTGATTCTACTCTAGACCTCTCTCCTCAACCAAAACACCATGAAAAAAAACAAACAAAATACCAAAATCAAACCAGCTACTTGGAAAACACCCAAACCTGTCTGTGTCTCTTTCACTAACATATGCGGTATCTGCACAAACTTTTATAGCGTAGAATCATTCCTCCAAACTAACTAACCTGATATCTTAGCCCTATGTGAAACTAACCTTGACCCGTCTATCCCCTCCTCTGAGTTCTATGTTCCTGGTTACCTTCCCTTCTTCAGGAAGGACTCCAATGTCCATATGCATGGGCTTGGTGTATATGTCAGCAAACACCTCCCCCTAGCTAGAGTAACATCTCTTGAATCCCTGGACCAGTCTTTCATGTGCTTCCGTCTCTCACTTCTAAGCTCTGTTAGCTATCTCTTCTTCCTCTACCACTCCCCCTTCTCCTCTGACTGTTCAGTACTTGACAGCATCTCTGACAACATCGACAAGGCCATTTCTTCTCACCCATCTGCCCATATTTTTGTGTTTGGTGACTTTAACGCCCACCACACTAAGTGGTTGGAAAACTCTGTAACCGACCCTGCTGGTGTCCACACCATTAATTTTTCAATCTCCCAATCCCTTATGCAAGTGGTGGACTTCCCCATGCATTTCTCCAATAGCCCTAATGGAAGGGACTCGCTACTAGACCTCTGCTTCACTTCCACCCAAAATTCTTGCACCACCAGACAGCTCTGCTATCTCGGAAATTCTGACCACACCGTAGTTTCTGTCAACATCTCATTCCACACCACCCCTACCCAAGAAACCCAGACCAGCAGAATATCCTACTGCTATCAAAGAGCAGACTGGGATTCGTTCCGTGACTTCCTCTGCGACATCCCTTGGAACAATGTTTTTAGTCTTCCCATCGAAGACTGCATCAGAGGTCTCCTCCTGGGTTAAGGCTGGCATCGATGCTTTCATCCCTGCCAGGAAATTTCAGCTTAAATCCCATTCGTCTCCCTGGTTCTTGCCCACTTGCTTGGCCGCCATTGCCCACCGGAATCACTTCTTCCGGCTTTATCGTAGCCACGCGTCAGACCAAAACAGGTGCCTTTTTGTCTCCGCTCGTAATAAGTGTAAAAAGATACTTAACAAAGCCAAGATGCTGTTTTTCTGCCAGAATGAAGCAGCGCATAGCATCCTCTAAGTTCGGAGCCAAAGACTACTGGCACCTCTGTAAAAGCATGCTCAACAAGAATAAGTCCTCAATACCCCCACTAATCAATGAGGTTGAGGTCCTCACCTCTTCAGCGGACAAGGCTGAATGCTTTGCCCGTAGATTCTCGACCAATTCGAGTCTGGATTCATCTGGAGTCCATACACCCGATTTCCCATCTAGAACTGAGGTCCAATTGAATGACGTCCACATCACGCCCTCGCTGATTTCTAGCATAATCTCAAAACTTGACCCTCACAAAGCGAGTGGTGGGGACGGAATCTCAATCATAGTCTTGAAGAAATATGCCCCTGAACTCTACTCTGTCCTTTCTAAGCTCTACAACCTCTGCCTACCTTCCTCCTGCTTTCCTGCCTGTTGGAAGTCTTCTTCTGTGGTTTCAATATTGAAGAACACTGGTGAACACTTGGACCTCGCAAATTACAGCCCTATCAGCCTTCTTCCGATCTTCGGCAAAGTGTTTGAAGCCATTATCAATGCTGAGGTCGTTCAGCATCTCACAGCCCACAGGCTCCTCTCAGACAAACAGTATGGTTTCTGCTTCATCAGGTCTACTGCTGATATGCTAACAACCATCACTGAGTATATATACCAGGTTCTCGACAAGAATGGTGAAGCCCGAACCGTCGCCTTGGATATCTCTAAAGCATTCGACAGAGTATGGCATGCCGGCCTCCTATGGAAACTGCAAAGCTACAGCATAACTGGACTTATGTTGGACTTAATCCAGTCATTCCTCTCTAACTGCACACTGAAGGTGGTATTAAACGAACATGCCTCCCAGAACTACCCTTCAAATGAAGGTGTCCTCCAAGACTCTATCCTAGGTCCTACACTCTTTATAATCTAATTATGATCTCCCCGATGCCATAATCTAATTATGATCTCCCCGATGCCATAAGATCACAAGTAGGCATGTACGTCAATGATACCACAGTTTACTTTCGCCTCGATCAAAATCTGGTGTTGGTGACAAGGCGAACCTCGCTGCCGAGCTTGAAAAGGAACTCCAATCCGTGGTGGATTGGGGTAAGAAATGGCTCAAAAATTCAATTCTTCCAAAACAAAGCTGCTGTCAATTAACCACCACCTCCCTCCCATTAGCATGGAACAGGCTTGCCTCTCAGAGAGTAAAACACTACGCCTGCTTGGCCTGACACTCTCAGCAGACCTCAAGTGGAATGATTACGTTGAATCCATTGCTAAATCGCTGCTATGAAAGTCAGCTCTCTGTGCAGGGCCCGGAAATTCTTTCCGTCTGAATCTATCCTGCACTTATATAAATCTACCATCTGCCCGTGTTTTAAATACTGCTGCCACATCTGGTCGGGTGCTCCTGCTATTCTCCTCGGGGTTCTTGACAAAATACAGCAAAGAATCTGTAATGTGTACTGACTTAACTGACCACCTGCAGTCACTCTCTCACCGGTGTGACGTGGCTTCCCTGTGCCTCTTCTATAAATACTTTCATGGCTTCTGCTCTGATGAATTTAAATCACTGGTGACCCCTAGGTGTGAATTTGCACGAGGTACTAGATTGGCAACTAGGCCCCACTCTTTTACAGTGAAACCGATGAAATGTAACCACAATTTCTACTCCAACAGCTTCTTTTCTCGCACTTCCCGCCTGTGGAATTCCCTTCTGCATGCTTGCTTCCCCGACGGCTACAACCTCCAGGAGTTTAAATGTAGGGTCAATAGACACCTCCTAACACACTAACTCACACCCAATCTTTTCAACTCTCTCCCTATGTACATCCTAACTCGTCTATCACCCTCCTTCTGACATTTCCTATGCACTATAGTGGCAGTGGAATGCCTTGCTTGGGGTGACATGATTAAAAAAAAAAAACTAAGTTAATCATTTAAAGAAAAAACTGTTCCTATTGAAACCAGTGGCGATTTAGAAACCTTGAAAGTGTGTGTGTGTGTGGGGGGGCACTTAGGGGCTGTGATTTTCCTGAGGTGAAGGGGGGCAAACTCAAGCAGCGTTTTCATTTTCATACTACAATACTATCGTATACACAACTTAAGAATGAGTTTGATTATAAGTATGTTACTTTACTAAATTAAACAGAATAACTTTTCATTAATAGTAGTAGTTCTAATCTATTCTTGCACTCTTTTCCACTCTCAAGCTGTTGGAACACAAGAGAGGTTAATTTCAAAACAAAATCAAAGGGCTAATACTAATGTCAATACTAGCAGAAAAATGTGATTTGCCTGCTCTGATTTTTTTCCTCTACAAAACTCTGTATGTTTACTTAAAAAGCTAAATGAAAAAGAAAACGCAGAGGGAAAAGTGCTGAAGATCAAATCTTATCAAAATCAGAGACTGATCAGTTTCATAAATTTCTGAAGCTTATAAAAGTGGGATCACCAGTGATTTTAACCTAAATTGGCTGAGCAGATACATTTTTCAAGTTCTTCAAACAGTCAGTTTGAGATGCTACTCAAGGATAGCTCAATTCAGTTATACCAGGCATGCAACATTCATTCAACTTTCAACAAAGTCCTTGCAAAAGAACCTCTCACACTCCACCCTGAGTAGAAATTGCGGTTACATTTTATCGGTTTCACTGTAAAAGAGTGGGACCTAGTTACCAATCTAGTACCTCGTGCAAATTCACACCTAGGAGGCACCAGTGATTTAAGTTTTTTTTAATCATGTTTTCTTTGCCTTCAAGAAAAAATAGAGATCCTTAAATATATAAATAGTAACAAGCTTTTAAACCAGAGGCATGAAACCACAGTAAACTGTAAGCACATTAGGGAGCTAACCCTACAATCATGCTAGGAAATACTAGGAATTCAATTAGATATTCTTATTGTAAAAGATTAAAAATGCTATAGAAAGAAATCAATGTAATAAATCTTTAAAATAAGGTCTAATACCCACAAAATATCTAAATAAATAAAATGTAAAATTAAATGAAATAAACAGGCTTCTAAACTATAATCTATGGAAAATTAAAAATTAAAAGAAAAAACCGATCATCTAAATTCAAAATTAAGATTAAATATACAAATTTAGATAAATTATAAAAAACTGATAAAATACAAATTTGCATTTACCTTCTAAAAATACAAGTTTAGATTTTTTAGAAATAACTTCGCCTAAATACAATAATACTCTACACTTGAATGAACACACCTATCCAACTAAAATAAAAATATAAAAATAAAAAATAAAAATAAATAATTCTATAGAAAAGATCAAACTCCTAAATTCTAAAGCAAAGTTTAACATTCCGAATTAGATTAGAAACCTACCCATAAAACCTTACTTAAATACAAAAATATTCCGTACTGGAAAAATCAAAATTAAAACGAAAAAACACCCCACCCCTATCACGTCCATCTGAGGAACCCCAAGGAAGACAGCCTGGCCACTAGATAAAAGAGAATACATAAAATCTGTCTGGTAACAACAGACACTCATTAATCAAACACTAGCTAACCAAGCCACTGTTCTAAAAATTCTTAAGGTCAACAAACAAGATGGGTTCCCTAATCACAAAAACACACACACAAAACTGACCAAGTAATCAACCCCCACGTTCTTCGAAATTCTAACCAAAAGATATATCTGACCAATAAAAACGTACATTCTAAAGATAATGCCATTAATCAACCATTTAGCATTTACACACCAAGTTCTTCAAAAGTCTAACGGTCAACACAAAAGACATATTCCCTTCATTATCAATAACCCCAACCAACCCCACAACAAGAATGAACCAAATATAGACAGCGGATGATTTCAGTTCTTGCCCATTCCTCCTGATGTGATGTTGGACACCCAACATCAAAACAACCATATGATTGTAGAGGACATATATAGAAAAAATTATGTACATGTTCTAAAACATAATTTATAATAAATATTCACAGCTCTATACATTATATATCAAGCACTGTTTTAAATTAATGTTTTGGACGGTGAAAAAAATTCTTTCTTCGTCCTGTACTCACTCGGATATATATATATATATATATATATATATATATATATATATATATATATATAAAAGGCAAGATGTTTCTGTGTGTCTGTTTATCTGTCTGTATGTCCTTTATACAGATCCACAATTTTTATCCGATTCTCACCAAACTTCACACAAATATTCTTTAGGCTGAGTCTGGGCTCCAGGACCATGGATTAGTTTTAAAGCTTTCATTACACCCGAGCAATGCCAGGCTATACTGCTAGTCTCGCATATATATATATATATATATATATATATATATGTTTATATTAAGTGCGATTGGTAAATTGTCGCAATTATTTTATTATTTCAAATATTCTTTTGGCTGAGTCTGAGCTCCAAGACCATGGATTAGTTATAAAATTTTCATTACACCCGAGCAACGCCGGGCTATACTGCTAGTTTATAAATGTGCAAGATGGATTATGGCGAGAAAAATTTTCTGGCATTTGAAAGGATCTAGAAGCATGTCCATGCAATACAACCTTAATTATATTTGTTAAGAAAAATCCAATCAAGGCAAATATTCAGCCAGAGACACCATAGTACTTGAGCTTGTGAAGAAGGACAGCATGCCAAACTTTGTCAAGTGCTTTTGAGATATTTAAAGCCACAGTCTAAGCTTCACCATTCTTATCTGAAGCTTGATAAACAAATTCAGTAATAACTGTTAACACTTCAGTGATTGATCTAGAGAAATGAAAGTCATATTGTTTATCCTGAAAAAAGGCTATGTGAAGCAAGATGCATTCACTTGCACACTGTTGTGACATGGCTCGATCACATCACTGGATTCACTTATATACAGAGTGAGTTGGTTGAAGGAGGAAGTTAGTTAGTGTGAGCTGAGGGCTACTATTAACTTGAGTCTTGCTTGCTAACTCAACCACCCATATTGTTGCAATCTACAACGGACAATTATATTGTACCTACCGAGTAAGATATTATTTATCATCTGTATATTGTTTACCACCTCAACGATACAACACACACAAATACCCTTTGGAAAGGTATTAATCCGACACTTCCCCCTCCATCTATGTGTTAAATGGCAGGACAAATTGGGTTCTATAGCCTTGGTTGGCAACCAGTCTACTGCAGAAAGTAATGGCAACCTACTGTGGGAAAATCTTCTGCCCAGTCAGTCATGTCTCTTTGAGCATGTATCACGAATAGCACTTAACTGAAGCAAAATGTTTAACCAATTTTTAGTTAATTAGAACTTTTAGTACTTTCTTCTAAAAGAGGTAAAAGGCTAAGAGAATGACAATTCTAGAGATCAGAAGGTTCACCAGAGTTCTTAAAAACAAGAACTACAGAAGTGGCTTTCCAACAAGCTGGAAAGCAAGAAGCAACAGGGCATTTGTTTTAGAGTTTGGAGAACAGGAGTACCATCAATCTTCCTGCCTTGAGGAGACCTATTTTGAAGATGATAGCAGAAAGCATAGACAGTGTTATATGAATAGTGCTCTGTTCAGATTACATTCACCTGAAGAGTTGAGAGTGTAGTTGGAAGAGATTTTTTGAGTAAAGCATTCTGGTTTATCAACAGTAGATAACAATACTTCAAATTGATTGAAGAGAGGAGGAATTGAGGATTTACTTTTGCTTAACACACACATTTAGAGCTGCCAGAAATTTCTAGAAGCAAACTTGTGAGGAGATATATGGTGCCTCGTTCGGTCAGCATTCTATCTTTACCTCACTGAGGACTTAGACTCATTACAAGTAGATACAAAGAGGTGTCTGTTATGATCCATACTGTCATGTTGGTATAGCCAAAAGTGATTCCTGTGGGCAATAATGGCTGAACAGGTAGGTGTGACCCAAGAAGAAGATTGCAATTTCTCTTGGTATTTCTGTACTAGCATGAAGGATTTGATGCTGGCTTTCATCCAGAAAGAAATCTCAGTGGTACAATTTTCAATAGAATAAAGAAAGGGAGTATAATATGCATGTTAAGCTATATTCCAAAAAACACAGGTGTCACTGCCAGTAAAATTTTTGGAATGATTTGGAAAGCTAATGACCACTTGAGGAAGAAAGAAAATCTTATTTACTAACAGAAAATGCATATTTCAAACATTATAAGTATCTATTTATCATTCTTATTTTAGTAGAGATCATCATTATCATCATCATCATCTTATCCGTTACACCCAATGGTGTGTAGGACAGAAACTTTCTGTTACTGTTTCAGTAACAAACTGCTTTTTATGGGGCAGGGTTATTAGTCCTGTGCCCAACCCTACAAACCTGGAGGACTGGTGGGCTATTATTGGTTCTTATGTTTACAGCACCTGGTATTACCAAACAGTCATCCATCTAAGTACTGAACAGGCTCGATGTTGCTTAACTTTGGTGATCGGATGAGAACCGATGTATTCAATGTGATATGGCCGTAGACTTTAGCAGACTTTGATCAAATAAGGTTTTACAGACATATCACATTGAAACACTGGTTCTTGTACAATTATCAAAGTTAAGGAATGTTGAACCTGGTCAGTACCTAGATAGGTAACTGCTTTGGAATACCAGGTACTGTAAGCTTGGGTGTGTGAAAGGAGTGAGTTATGGCAGGTTTAACATTGAGAGCTGTTATTTATGGAGTGGATTGAATGCTAAAGGCTTAAGAAACTCATTAAGCACTCCATAAATTTCTTTAAAAAAGAAAATTGTTAAAATTTCATAATTGTTGTGGAGTAGTTTTCACACTGAAGGTTATAAACGGGCTATGTCAGTTGCTAATTGACTTAACATATCCAAAATGTTAGGAACTTGGTAATCTTCAACTGAAAGCTGACTCCTTAGTATTCAGCTAACTGCTGACTAATATCAACTGCCTTAGTCCGACTATGTCCAAATTGGAACTAACTAGTAGTTCTACTGAACTCCAATAGAACTCCTAAGAACTTCCCAAGAACTTCAATATTTATTTTTGTAAAATACAAAAAATGCAGCACAAGGCCAAAAGGGGGATGGGGAATGACTGGTCTTCATCTGTCTTACATTAACTTAGCTAGCCTCACTCACTGACCCAAGCAGACAATACAATATCCCTTGCACTAAAACATCACATTCTTACGTACCATTCTTGCTACAAACATCATAATGCCTCAATACACCCTGTGAAAATCTAACTAAACCAATATGTACAATTTGTCTGGGAGGGAAGGATAACATTTAAAATTGATAACCCTAATGATTTTTATACAATGAATGAAAATATATACAAAAACTAAACAAGAACTTGTATTTATTTTTGTACGAATGCAAAAAATGTGGCACAAGGCCAAACTTGGGGATGGGGAAGGCTGGTCTTCATCTGTCCTAGTTTAACTTAGCTATTCACTTTCGTCGACCCTGACACACTTATAATAATCCTTACACCATAATACCACATTTTTACTTACCATTCTTACCACGTTCACCATAATACCTCAGCTGCTCTATGTTGTCCTACTTAACTCCCATATTTACAATGTTCAGTGGAGGGCATGGGCAGAAAATAACAACATTAAAATATCCCCAATGGTTTTATACAATGAAAAACCGATATATACAAGAAACTAAATAAAATCGTATTAGTAATAAAAGCCCCCCACTACTCTAATAATGTGACAGCAAAGTCACTTCTCCGGACGAAAAATAATGCGTAAAACTAAACAAGAACTCTCATTAACTTCCTGTTAACTCTTATTAATATAGGAGGGAGAGTCCATTATCTGAGGAATGGGTGTTTTCACCATAACAGAGGGAGAGTCCATTATCTGAGGAATAAGTGTGTTTCCCCATAACAATAATGAAACTATGTAAATTTTCTTAAAAAGGTAGAAATAAACAAGTACATTTCTTTCCAACTATTTCATAGACACTGATGGAAAATAAAATAGCAGTAAACTGAATATGTGTTTCCATTTATTTAAGATTAAATGTACAAAACTGGATTACAGTAAATGGTCATATTTTCATGCATAGTTTTCAAAATAATCTATACTAGCAGTATAGCCCGGCATTGCTCAGGTGTAATGAAAGCTTTAAAGCTAATCCATAGCTCTGGAGCTCAGACTCTTTGGACGTTGGCACGAAAAACTAAAAAGTTTCCAGTTAAAGTGAAACCGTAGACTGAAAAAAAAATGAATGGATGTAAGTCAAATTTTGATTTCCTGGTATCGATTTATATATATATATATATATATATAATATAATCAATTTTCTGCACTATTCTAAGAACTGCAACCTTGAAACTTCTGAATATCGTTTCTTATGTCTTTGTCTGTGAATGTATCAAATTTGATTAAAATCGGACCACTCCTTCTATAATCTGATTTTTTTGATAATTGATTTTCGATATTTAGCGGGTGTACCTAGACACAAAACCTAGCTAAGAACACTCGCAGACGCTTATAGTACAACTGTGTAAATTTTCAAGAAAATCGGTTCGGAGTCTATAGGTAACGGATACACACACACACACACAGACAAAGTTCCATTTATAAATAAGTTTAGATTAGATATCGACATTACTCAGAATACATATCAACACATCCACTTTGGGCATGAATACAGACCTGTGCTTTTGCATGCAATCATACAGATAGTGAATACCATCCTGTGATAAATTATTCCTTGCTGGTTGTATTTGTTGAGATGTTCTGTCATATTCCATACCTATTCAGTTGGTGAGATAACTGGTGATCATGTTGAATAGCATAGTGAACTGTGGGCAGACATTATTTTACATCACATTTTCTTGCTGAGGCCATAGCAAAACAGGTTGAAGAATATTCTTGATATTCATGGTGCTGATCAATATTTCATTTCCAAATAGCAAAAGCAAGCAACAGTTGTAACTTACAACACTCTACACTATGATGCCAGGTATTGTACTTGTGTAATATGAGCAAATATAATCTAGAAAATGTCACTTCCCAAATCTATGTTGTACATACAAAAATGGTCATCACCTGCATAAAAGCAGAAGCTTCTCTTGTCACTGAACATTGCTGTGTCCTATTTGATCATGCAGATGACTCTTTGCGATATTATTGGCAATGTGCATAATGGTATTGTAACATAGATATATTTGGTTAAAAGGCATTGGAGCCTGTAGTCCTGCTGCTAATAAATGATTTCTAACGTTGTGTGTTATAATTCCAAGAGTCACATCAGCTTGAATTTATTCAATGGATATCATCAGAACCAGTACATACTACTCCCTCACTCCATTAATGGAGAAGACTGATTGGGAGCTTTGGGAAATGCTTTGTAACACGTTATCTTCTCAACATTTGCTTTATTTCTACCTACATTACAAATTAAACTACGCACAACTGTTAAAAGATGAAAACTATATCTGATTGTTGAACTTTAAGTTTGTTATCCAGAATTATGCCATTTTACTGTCCCAAGTAAATTCAGATTGATATTTCCAAAATTAAAATCTCTGTATACAAAATAACATACTGCAGAAAACTATAATTTAGATATATTAATTAAATTTTGGTTTCCTCTCAAATATAGAAAAATTGCTTTGCATTCAAATTACAATAACCTATGATCTTGTAACAGAACATAGGGTAAAAATAGCCAGAATTTTCCAAGTGTCTTTGTTGTTACAAAAAAATAAATAAATAAATGGTGCTTAATTTTTTATTTTATAAGTAATTTTCCTGAACACCAAAACTTTAAACTTAAATTTTACCATACAAATTTTGACATTTGTTTAATTTATAGATATATATATTTTTTTTTTTAATATAATTTTTTCACCACAAGCAAGGCATTACTACCACTGGTATGCAGAGGGTTACATAAGAGGAGAGTGAAGAGAAAACAGGTCACAGAAGATGTTGTAGAATGGGGAAGAGAAAGAAGGAAACACTGCTATGAAGAGAACTGCATGAGAGTAGAGTGAAAAAAGGGAAGAACAAGATACAGGGGGTGTTGGAGAAAAGATGGGAGTCAAGAAATGGCAACTGATGTTGTATTTAAACTCTTGAAGATTGTAGCTATCAGGAAAGTAAGTATATGAAAGGGAGAAAAGGTGGGAAGTGTGAGAAAAGAAGTTGTTAGAGTATAAGTTGCAGTTACATTTGATTGGTTTCACTGTAAAAGGGTGGGACCTTGTTGCCAGTCTAGTAGCTCGAGTAAATTCATGCAGAGAGAGCTAAGCTTGTCGAAGCAGAAGCTGTAAAAATATTTGTAAAAAAGACAGAGGGAAGCCACATCTCGTTGGTGAGAAAGTGACTGGAGTCAAGCTGTCACATCAGGATCAATTATATTGCAGATTCTCCTTTGGATTTTGTCAAGAACCTGGAGATGAATAGCAGAGATGTTCGACCAGATGTGACCGCAGTATTCAATGCAGAAGCAGATGGTAGATTTGTATATGCGCAAGATGGATTCAGATGAGAAAAACTTCTTGGATCAACACAGTGACTCGACTTTCCTAGCAGTATATTTAGCTATGGATTCAATGTAGTCATTCCACTTCAGGTCAGCTGTGAGAGTTAGGCCGAGGAGGTGCAGTGTATTGCTTTCAGTGAGACTAGCCTGATCCTTGCTGATGGAGGGTAGGAGTGATTGTCTATGTTGGTTAAAGAATAGCAGCTTTGTTTCAGAAGTACTAAAATTTACAAGCCATTTTTTACCCCAGATTGAAGGTCCTTTTCAAGATCAGCAGCAAAGTTTGCTTTGTCAGATTTCTTATTGAGACGGGAGTAAATGGTGGTGTCATCAGCGTAGATGCCTACTTGTGATCTGCTTACATCAGGTAGATCATTGATGAAGATCATAAAAAGTGTAAAACTTAAGATAGAGTAGCCTTGTATTGAACTCACAACTCTTTAGGTCAAGTCACTGGAACTAACCAACGTCTATAACCACTAGGCCAGTGATCGTAATAACGGGTTCCGTTCAAGATTTCTAGCACTTGAAGAAGGCTGGAGTGTACAATAGCTGAAATATAAAAATAGTAACAAAGAAGAGACAATAGTCTGAATAATGTAAATACAACCTCATCGCAGAAGTCTAGATAAATACATATTTGACAGGTTTGTAAAATTAAAATTAATTCTTGGCTTTATCTGCCTGACATATTAAGTGATTGATAACAGCCAGATGTGGTGACAAGCTAAGTATGGTTGATCAAATTGACATAAATTTATGAAACCTAAGTGAATGTTTTGTAAGGGGGAACAACCCTTGAAACATGTGACCTTTTAATGACATGTCTCATATAACATCTCATTTAAAAAAAAAAAAAAAGACAATTCTACATTAAAAAATAAAATTAGTTTAAAAATCTGTGAAATGATTTGTATTAAGCTTTTCAATTTTTGATTAGTCACTGGAAGAAATTTAAAAGATATTTGGAACTATAAATCATCATAATTAACAAAGAAAAATGAAAACAATTCTGTAAAAATTCATTATTCATTGATTTTTTTCACTTCAGAATATGAAACTTTAATATATATCATTTATAAAAACATTTAAAAGCTTATCTTTAAAAAAACAAAACAAAAAAAACAAATTTTTTTTATTTTTAAAAGATGATTTACATTCCCCAGGTAGTCCTGCATTTAACCAATAAAAGTTTGCAGACAGTATTGAATTTCTAGAAATTTCATGAAATTCATTGTTGAACCCCAGTTTCTAACCATAATTCTAAAAAAGCCATTCATTTGTGAATAAGTTCTGAAAGTTTCATTAAAATAAGACAATATTTGATTTTTGCAAGAATTCCCAAATTGTGTTTTTCAACAGAAAAACAGCTAAAATATCCATACTAATCTTTGGTGTATGGCTGATGCAAAAAAAAAAAAAAAAAAAAAACTTTGGTTACTTTGGTCTTTCCTTTTAATAACCATTTTGATGAGAAAACTTTGTTTTTAAGTTTGAAAGCTTTTTACATCATGCTAAGCTGTTTTTCAGTGAATTTTACTAAATGAAAAACAAATTTTTGACACTGTAGAAAATTAGCAAAATTTATTTGATTTGAAACAAGTACTGTTTATAGCATGAAATTTAGAAAAGTATTTCTTCATCACAGAGGTCTTATCTTTCCAAGATGTGAAGTGATTGATGACAGCCAGATGTGGTGACAAGTGAAGTATGTATGGTTAACAAGAATTGATATAAATTTATGAAATCTAAGAGAATGTTTTCTTTCTAGTAATTAAAAAAAAAAAAAAATAAAATTTTCGGTAATTATCAATGGTTGTATTGAATTTTAATTACTTTAGCTTTATAGTCTTATGTTTGAAGGTGCTTTCCAAAAAAATAAAATTTTCTCAAGTTTAATAAACAGATTATAATGAAATTAAATACCAAGATAAAGGTAACTCAATTTATGAAATATAGTATTTCATCATGGTTACATGGTAAAGTTATGTATTTTTATAGTACTTTACATTTTTAATTACATAATTCTTTACATTTATTTTATTTAGTTGTCATTTGATATCCTAAACAATATATTATTATTAAAAAAAAAAAAAAAAAAAAAACTTATTTCTTCTATTGCCTCTTCAACTGTCATTATTGCTAAGCTGATTTTTCAGATACAGGTCGTGCATAATAGTCAGCACCAAATTCGTATTTATTCAATTTAGTCAACTACATCATTGAGATAGGAAACGCTATAAAATGTATTTACAAAACTCATGATATTGCCAACATAATCACAGTTTACATCATCAATTGTCCAAATATGTCTGTTGGTGTGGCCAACTATGTTACCATTCAGTAGTCCATGCAGGACTTCTTCATAGTTTGAATAATCAATAAGCAAAGGAGAAATTGAATGATCTGTCAAGTGTTTTAGATTTAAAAAAATCAGGAAACTAGGAATTAAGCAAAACTTGTTGAGTGCTGAAATGCACACATGAAACAAGCAAGTGAAATGAAAGAATTGTACACAGCTAAAAAAGTTTATGTAAGGTTTTTTTCCCCCCTGCAAAGGGAGCAACCTTTGAAAGGTGATGATTTAATGTCACTTGACATTTCGTAAAAAAAACAAAACAAAATTAATCTTATTTCATGAAGCTTTTAAAATTTCAAACTTTTAATTTAGTAAATATAGTCTCCACTTATTAACCTAATATGAACAGTGATTTGAAGAAATTGAAATATTTTTGCAACTTTCTAAAATTACAATTCAGAAAGAAAAAGGAAAACAACTATCATAAAAATTCAGACAATGATATCTTTTATAATAGTAATTATTTATAAAAGCTTATCTAAATAACCAAAAAAATGGCATAGTTTTCTTGCATTTTTTATTTCACTAGTTGAAGCAGATTTTCGGAATAGTGGCAACTGCATAATTTACATTCCCCATAGAGTCCTGCATTTAATTAAAACAATTTGTGGGAAAGTAGTCAATTTCTAGGAATTTCAGGAAATTAATGGGGGAGAGAGGGAGGGGAGGATAGAGTAATAGTGAAAAAAAAAAGGAAAGAAAAAAGAAATTAGACCAAGATTTTATAAAAATTGTTAGAAAAATAATTTCAATAATTTATGAATAAATCATTAAAGTTTCAAAATCTGACTATTTGGTTTTTGCAAAAATTTCAGGAGGGTTAAAAAAAAAACAAAAAAAAAAACTCTCTTTAAAACATTTTGACAATAGACAGTGATTTTTTTTATTAAGTTTTGAACCCTTAACATATTATGCTGTATTTTTTTTTTTATCAAATCAGTTGAGATACCTACTTTAAATAAAAAGATACATTTGTGGGATAAAAAAAAAAAAAAAAAAAAGAAAGGCCTCAAACATGACAAAAAGTAACTTTTCCCATCAAAATGTTTATACTATTAAGAGAAAAGATCAAAGTATTTTTTAATTAAAAAAAAAAAATGAATCCCTTTTTAATGCTTGAAATTTTGGTAAAAAATCTTAGTTTTGATTTTAGTTAGCATGTAACCAAATTGTTATGAGTTTATAATGGAAAATGTAATACTACATAACTCACCCCCCACCACCGTGACAAACACATCAATTTTGAAATTCTTGCAAAAATCAAATAATTGTCAGATTTTAATGAAACTTTCAGGACTTATTTACAAATAAATGAAACTATTTTTGAAATTATTTTTTCATGAATTGTTTTCCTTTTTTTTTAAATTAAAATAATTAATAAAGTTTCAAAAATATTTTAAAAAATACTTCAAAAGATTTGTTAGAGTTGGTTTATAAAATTATCAAGTGAAGATTCTATTTCTTCTTAATCAAAAATTAAGAAGTTTAATACAAATCATTGTGCCTCTTATTTTTAAAGTAATTTTTAATTTTTTTTTGTGTATTTGAATTTTTTTTTTTTTTGCGTGGTAATTTCTATGTGCAAATTAAAAGGTCATGTGTTTCAGGATTTCGTCACCTTAACCAAAAAATATTTGTACAGTTATCACTGACTTGTGATTATTGCCATATACTTTTATCTTGCATCTGGGAAATCTGTCAACAGTCAACACATACGGTAGAAAGGTCAGAAAGTTGAAATTTCCAAAAATAATGTCTCACAGATGCATATTTTATTTTTGCAAGATTTTTAAAACCAAATATTTTTGCACAAAAATGTCCGAAAAATGTTTTTAGATTTCAATTAATTTCTGTTTGAAATACACCAGAATATTTTGCTTACTGGAGTGGAAATGGTAAATTTAATCATTTAGCTTTCAAGCAAAACTAAAATAAGTTTCAAGAAAATTTTATTTTTAAAAATACAATTTAAAAGTTAGTTATCAAAAATGAGTGGAGGTAACTATTTGAAACTTGAAGAAAACAATTGGTTCAAATCAGATAAATTATACTTTAAAAATCAGCTAATATTCCCCAAAGCGTCAGAAAAAAATAGAGGGAGGCACTCAAAGCTATTTTTGACCCCCTCCCCACTAAAAACTTCTCTAGTCAATTTAAAATAAATTAGGTTTTTGAAATACAGCAAAGTAGTTTGCGTATTGAAAATATTAAACATAATTGGAGTAGCTTGAAAATTGAAATTCAAACTAAAAATAAAACTTAAGTTCACTTTTGTTGTGAGGTAACTAAATTTTAATTTTTGTTCATAACATTAGGATTCAGTACAATATTTAATGTAAATTAGGACTGAAATTTGTTAACCAATGTCACGAGTTCTTGTCACTGTGAAATGCAAATGCAATGAAATTGGACAGCAATAAAAAAAAAAAAATAATAACTTTTTTTTTTTTTAAAATAATGTTGTAAATGTAAATTGTCAGCGTTCGTCTTACACAGGACTCAACAATAAAAGTTGTCGGTAAAAGACACTAAGAAATAAACTGTTTTAAAATACACTTAAAGTTACTTGCAACTTGACAATCAGGTTACCCGGGTGATTATGCCGCTACTGATGGGAGAGAGTATAAAAGAAACATTGAAAGATTTTTTGCGTTGTGTTATTAAAATAGCTGGGAACGGCGATACAAGAAAATATGGGTGGGTATATAGCTAGCTTTAGATTGTTAAAAAAAAAAAAAAAATGAAAAATTATGGATTTCACGAGAATGCCAAAGAGATTGTGGCGTGGAAAAAGAAAAGAAAATTCAATTGTGTAATAAAAAACAAGTGAACGAAATTAAACATCTTCAAAACTAAGAAAAAAAAGTTATTCCGATTGGAAAGGTAGGAAATAAATAACTTAATGAAAAGATATCACGTCGATTATTTCAGAAGACAAAAAAGTTATCAAATTGACAAAGGAAAAAAAAAAAAAATCACGAAAGATGATGAATTGGTTAAAAAAAAAAAATCAAAGAAAAAAAAATCCTTGGGTTGGAGTCAAAAAACAAAATTAACAATGAAAATAATGATCTTTTAATGATAAAAAAGATTTTATCAATATAAAATAAATTGCAACTGCAATTTGTATTACTAAGCAGTTTAATTTAACAAATGAAACTAAAACATGTACGAAAATAACTTTCTGATCGTTTCTAATATTGGCAATAATAGGTAGTTTTAAAACTAAAAGTAATCTTACACAGAAAGCCTTAACAAAAAGAGGAAAAAATGAGCGAAGAAAAAAAAATTAACGTCTACAGACTCGCTTATTTTTAGGTTTTTGTTCAATCTTTGATGATGATACACCTCCTAGAGCCTTCTTAATAGTGGGAATATAGAGTTTGTCATCATGGTGTTTCTTAAGATAATTTATAAAGAGGTTTCTCAAGTAATTGTAGTTTGGTTGTTCATCATATTCCAGTTTCAAAATCGATTTGAAGTAATTTTTAAGAATTATGGTAGGCACTTCACTGAAATCCTCTAGGCATTTTATCTTTTTCATTTTTACAGCTTCCTTATTCTTTATGCAAGATTTCCATGGTAGAGACCCTGCTAACCATTCCCAGAGGCAAAATCCAAGAATCTGCAAGTCCCCACGACGGGAAGGATCGGCTCCGTTGTGAGCATCAATACTAGTGTATTCTAAAGTACCGTTGTGGGCACTTTTTTTCAAAGATTTGTATTCTTTGTGATGGTTTCCTGACATGTACCGCGTGGCCAAGCCATAGTCAATTAAAAAAAGAGAAGGCTCATCTGTGAGTCTTTTGCCATGACAAACCAGGATATTTGATGCTTTCAGATCAGAATGTACATAACCATGGAAGTCAAGATATTCCAGTATATCTAGCAAGCGGATAGCCACACCATAAGCGGTTCTTTCTTCAAATCGACAGTCATTAGCCTCAAAGATCTTTTGAAGATCAACCTCAAAAAGGGGCATCACAATAAAACGGTATTTTACACCTTTGAAATCGTGTATCCCATTCCCAATCAAAGGTGGAATACCCAGCGGACGAACCGGTTTTATTTTCTTTATATAATCGTCGATTATTTCAGGACGAGCGATTCTCTGTAATACATGAGATTCATTGAATAGTGGTCCATTGTTTTGTGGCTCAATTTTAACAGCATATACATCAGACAAGTGGTTGGAGCCTATTAGTTTGGCTGTGTAAATCAATCCAAATCCACCTGCACCGATGACAGAATTCAATTCAAATTCTTTTTTTGTTGAAATACTTCGAATTATCTCACCAGGGTGGAACTCCTCCGCATGGTGATATCCTTTGGCTGCTTTCGGTCGCGGTTTTGCCATAATTCGTCAGATATTATAACAAATACGTAATAAACTGAAATGATATTAATAATAAATTTACATCCTATTCAAGTCGGAGACATGTTTGAATATATCCGCCCAAATTTAAAAAGCAAAGTTCTGATTGGCGTGTTGCATATCAGGGTAGATAACTCTAGAATACAGTTAGTAATAATCTTCCGTTATAGGTTCTTTTTTTAAATTACTTATTCCAAGTTCAATTTAAAATTATGCATTTATTTTTCTCCGAAAATTGTGTTGAGTGCAAGTAAAGCATAAATCAATATAGGTGATAAAGTATAGTTTATACTTTTGTTTTTATTCCGTGGCCGGCAATAAAGTTGAAAAAAAAAGTTACAATTAATAGTGGTCGATAAAGAAAGACAAATTAGAAAATTTAAGTACCATAAAACAATTTAAAGTAATAAAAAATATTTTAAATCAGTTATTAAATGTCAAGTTTTTTTATACTAGGTTTTGGAACCCTGGCTGTGTATAAACGACCCTCTAAGTTTGAAATAGGCCTTCTTCTTAATCGAATTAAAGTTAAAAAAAAAAAGAAAAAAGCCACATCAATTCTAATTAAACCGAAATTTACATTAACCTTTTTTTTTTGTAAAGAATTGTTTTTAAGAGTTTTACTGGATTTAATATTTAAGGTTTGTCATTGATTTTTATTTTAATCATTTGAAATTGATTCGTTTTTTTGCCCTAGGGAGATCACGTGACGGCCCACCGTTTGTTGTCGCGAGAAATTAATATAAAACGAACAAAATTTTAAAATATTCGACATTTAGGTCACTTCAGGACGTGAACAAATCTAATTCGGGGTTATTTCGTAAATAAAAACTTTATTTAAGCATTTAATTTAATTAGGCATCCGATATCCCCACGTGTATGCCGAAAGAAAGGTTTGCTTACTTACTTACGTTTTACAATGTTACAGTACATTTTTGACGCAAATTTTAAAATACACCTTAAGGCGGTAAAAATTATTTTTCACTAAATCCAAATATTGAGAAACCTTTCTATTAAAGAAAGAAGCATAAACAATTCTGATATTGTTATGTTTCTTTTTTAAAACTGAATTCATTTTATTTCTCTACTCTCTATGTAAATTGTTAATATTTTTAATAAAAAATATCATAAAGCTTGCTAGAATAAGGATCGTTACCCCGGCTCTATAGGCCACGTTCGGACCGCGAAGGATTTTTGTCCAGCCCACTAACTTAAGCTGTAATAAGGATTAAAAAAATTTTTTTTATTGATTGTGTTTGTTTTTATCCTGTTATTTCTGCAGTAAAATAAAAGGAATCTTGTTTAAATAATAACATTAACTTTGTTGTTTTTCTTTAAGACTCCAGAGTCTCCAGACCAAGACAGCCTTATGGAGTGAGCAGTCTGAGATCGAAACACTTAGTGACTATGCATTTGAATTTGATATATCATGGCTCTCCTCCGAGACACTGTATCTGGCCCGCTCTTTCCAAAAGGTTGCCGGCCCCTGCTCTCCAAGAGTATTTTATTTACGTATTTTAATGTAAAAAAAAAAAAAAAAAAACTGAGAAAGATATTTTTTATGCTTAGAAAATGCACACGAAAACTGATCGAATTAAGATAATATTTGAATAAAGAAAGAAAATAGAAACGAAATTAATAATCGTTCAGGCAAACATTATCCAACTACTGCACGACTCTAGAATAGACATTTTTTCCAAATCCTTCCATGACGACCGTTACTGTGCTATATTATATTATCTACGATATTCTAGGTACGCAAATAAATAAGTTTTTAAGAAACTGAAACAACAAAAAAAAAAAGCAACAACAACAAACATAAAATAGCATTTTAAATAATTTAAGCGCTTTCTTTTTAGTAAAATGCTGATTTTTTTAACAGCATAATCTGTAGGGAACGAAAAATAAATTTACGTATGTAAATAAAGTTTTTATACATTTTATTTTTAAAAAAATCATGTTCACAACTGCTAAATGAAAAATGTAAACAACAAATTTAAAAAATCTCTTAAAAATTCATTATTTGTACTAGGTTTCAAAATAAATTAATAATTCAATACTAAGGGTTAATTAATTGGAGAGCGTAGAAATTTAATTTAATAATAATTTAAGAATAATAATATTTAATAATAATTTAAGAAAAATAATTTTTACCGCCTTAAGGTGTATTTTAAAATTTGCGTCAAATTTTTTTTTTTTTGCTTAAAGCAATGAAAATAACATATGGTTGCCTGTGAGATGCTATCAAGGTCACGAACAGAACTTTTCCATTTCCATCACCGAAGCGCACAAAAAAGAGTTAAAGGCAATACGGAGCATTAACAGTGCAACAATCAAGAAATTGGTAATTTGTTTAATTATGAATTTAATCATATAACCAATCGTTTAAAATTATATACTTCTTTTATGAAACTTTTTAATTTTATTTCCATTCTACGTTAGAAGCAAAAAATAAATAATTTAAAACGAGTACTTAAAATGATACTTCTGAGTCACTTTTAAAATTCATTGTTTTTATTTTTTTGGTTATCTTACCTGCTTGATGTCATAGAATATTTAAATGCATCTTTATAATTATTCTGATTTTAGTTAAACTAAAAAGGAAAGTGCTAAAACAAGGGAAAAATAGATAAATAAATAAACTCATATATTAATTTCCTGAGACGGAAATAACTATTTTTTCTTCATTTTATGTCATTATATATATATATATATATATATATATATATATCAAAGTTTCAAACTCATGTAGTGACTCTATTTAGGCTCCCTGGAAGCATGCAGTATTTTGGTGTATGGTAGATTAATTGTCGATGGATGGGTTCTTGTGGTGAATGTAAAAATTGTAACTGGGTCGTGATTCTGATTAAGATAGTAAGTGATGACCAGCCTCAGTAAATTTTCCCCTTCCCATTTTTGGCCTTGTGCCACAATAATTGTATTTTTATACAATAAATCTCGAGAACTTTTCTCTCTCAGAGACACACAGACAGACAGACAGACAGACAGAGCTGTGAAAATGGCAAGAAAAAAAAAATCTTAAAAAATATTTCTGAGGCCAAAATAGCATCAAACTTTTCATTTTTTGTTTCTTCATGCACATCTTTATTTGCTGTTATCAGCGACCGGAAGAATTGCAAATTATCACTGAATTAAATATAAATTTTCAGAAATATTCGTTAATGTAGAGAGAATATTTTCCCCTGTCAAATGTGAAGTTTTCCTTATTTTATTAAGTTGTACAAGCATTTTAAACTCACAACGATTTCTTTAAAGTTTTATTATTTTTGTAAGGTTTCAGACATTTTAAAAATTTTCTGATTTGATACTGAAAAATTCTGAGATAATATCATAATATATTTGGAAATTTTTTTTTTATAAAAACAAATTAGTAAATTTTCATTTTAGGTCCCGAAGGCTTTTATCCCTTCAAAATTTTCCAAAATAGCCTTAATTCCGTGCAAATGTATATGCTGAACTCAAATCAATAATTAGTTATTGAAGCAACCTACCTTTATTCATGTTAACGACCAGAAAAAAAAAATCGAACTTCATCTCGCTCTTTTTGTCACACTGACATGTTATTCACTTCTGAATGACTTTCGGCGTATGAAACAAATTTTGGCCTATTTACTTCCTTTACTAAAATTAATTCGCGATTTTTTTTCGATACTCAATTTCTGCAGAAAGTTGCATGTTTTTGCGTGTTTTTTTTTTACATTTTCTTTTTTGTTGCCTTTTTTTTTATAATTTTCAAAAATATGAAAATAAGTGATAATTGTAATTTCACTTAATTTTTTCCGACGAAAGTTAACTTTCAAATACATGAAAATAAGTGAAAAGTGTAGTTTAATTAACCTTCGAATATATTGCGTGTATTTGCGTGTTGTTTTTTTTTTTTTTTTTCCTTTTTTGTGAGGGGTACTTAATTTCAGAAGAAAGTTAACTTTCAAATATATGAAAATAAGCGTTAATTGTAGTTGTACTTAATTTTTTCAGACGAAAGTTAGCTTTCAAATATATGAAAATAAGTGATAAGTGTAGTTTAATTAACCTTCAAATATATTACGTGTATTTGCGTGTTTTTTCTTTTTCTTTTTTTTTGGGGGGGGGGGGTACTTAATTTCAGAAGAAAGTTAACTTTCAAATATATGAAAATAAGTGATAAGTGTAGTTTTACTTAACCTTCATATATATGAAAATTTGTTTTTTTTAAAATCATATCACCCCGAGCAAGGCGGTAACGCCACTGATGTGCAGGGGGCTACATAAGAGTGAAGAGATTGGAAAAGAGAAAACCGGAAACCGCATCCTAAACAGGACACAAGGGGTGAGCCTCTTCACCTGTTCAATAGATGTGGGTGGAGTGTGAACCGGGCAATAGTTTAGTCTATCTACTCCAATTATAAATTGTAAATACCAAAAAGAACAAAATAAGTAGTACAGTAAAGCATTTTTTTATTATAAAATTTACTGTACTACTGTTAATTAACATTGAAAATAAAACGATAATTACATCAATTGGAAAGGAAGTTAAAAAATGGCATTGACAATTTTTAAAAAATGCTGTAGTTTTCAGGAGTTGCGTGTATTTGCGTGTGTTTTTTTTGCGGGGGGTACTTAATTTCAGAAGAAATTTAACTTTCAAATATATAAAAATAAGTGATAGTTTAATTAACCTTCAAATATTGCGTGTATTTGCATGTTTTTTTCCCCCGTTTTCTTTTTTTGTACTTAATTTCAAATATATGAAAATAAGTAAGAAGTGTAGTTTTACTTAATTTTTTCAGAAGAAAGTTAACTTTCAAAGTAAATTATAGATTTTTTTAAAAGAAAGTTAATGTTACTTAAAACTACACTTATCATTTATTTTCATTTTGAAAGTTAACTTTCTTCTGAAATTAAGTACCCGCCACCAAACAAAAAAAAAAACACGCAAATACAGACACGCAACTTTCTGCTGAAATTGACAAAAAAAAAAAAAAAAATCGTAGTAAATTCTGCAAAGAATTTACAGAAAAGGAAATAAATAGGCAAAATTTTCTTCCTGTGCCTAAAAACCATTCAGCGAATGCAAGCCGATAATGGGGACAAAAAGATCGAGAAGAATCCGATTTTTTTTCTGGTCGTTAACATCAATAAAGGTCAGTCAGTTAAGTGCCATACGTGAAACACGCTTGGGCGATCATGTCTCGAAAGAGACATGACTGACTGGGCAGAAGATTATCCCGCAGTAGGTTGCCATTGCTTTCTGCGGTAGACTGGTTGCCGACCAAGGCTATATAGAACCCAATCTGTCCTGTTATTTAACCCATAACTGGAAGGAAGAGACGGATTATGATTACCTTTCCAAGCGGCGTACTAAGTGAAGGCAATGAATTCAGCTGGAATTCGAACTCGGCTCCCCAAAAGGTAGGTTTCTTCAATAACTAATTGTTGATTTGAATTTTTTTTTAGCATATACATTTGCACGGAATTAAGGCTATTTTGGAAAAAATTGAAGGGATAAAAAGCCTTCGGGACCTAAAATGAAAATTTACCAACAAATTTTTCTGATAGTTGGTGCATGCATGATTTAATACAAAAAAAAAAAAACGTTATTTTTATCTTTTAGAGTCTACTACCATTTATAAAAAAATGACAATTCTTCAGTGTATTTTCAAAATCACACAAAAATCATCATTTAAAAAAACTTCTTTAACGGACAGCATAACTGAAAATTGACTAATGTAAAAAAAGTCTTTTTATATGAACCATTTTTAAAAGAATCTTATTTTTAATTTTAGTAACTACTAAATAAATTATTTTTGGTAAGGAGATAATTCTGATTTACCGCCTTTTAACTTTTCCCTAAAGGAACAGTAATGATGAAAATTCAGGAAAGGTTTAAAAAAAAAAAAGAAAAAAACAAAAACAAACTCAGAACGTATATTTAGAAATTATGTGCAATCTATGATGACATCAACAGAATAAAAACAGGTGCGTAAATAAAAACTCAACAAACGTATCGTTTAACTAAAAAAAAAAAAAATGAAAAAAAAAGCAAGCTTTTTAAATGTATTAGAAAGTCATTCATAGTAAAATAAATTAAATTATGACAATGTTTAAACTTCGTGCCCGTAAAAAATGTGTCTTCATTGAACAACGCTATCTTTACTCGGCGATTGTTTTTTTAAGGAATTTAAATTTATTAAACTTTTCAGATCTCAACATAAAGTGAATTTATACATTTTCTAAGCTTTGTCGTTTAGAATTTACAACAAAAATATTAAAATTAAACATTAATTTTATTTGCAATGTAATAATTTTCTTTTTAAATCAACATTACAATACATTTTTTATTTGGCACTGTATGCGATTTTTATGTATGTTTTTTTTTTATTTGTATTTTATTTTAAACTAATATGCAATGGTGCAACTAGTTTCTGAATATTTTTTATGAATTGGTAAACAATATTCCATCAAAATAAAATTACTTCAACCAAGCCTAACTGGTGATTATAGTTTCGTTTAAGATCTTAATAACTAAAAAACAAAGAATCTTGCTTTGACTTCCTCGTTAAGTGCGAGTGATACAAAATTTTGTAACAAAAAAAAATTAAGTAGGAAATGACTTGAAATTGAATCAAGTCAAGTTACTTGATTGACCACATAGCAGTGGAATTTGTAGAACATAAAAATCAGAATAGAATATTATTCTTAAATTGTCTTTGTAATTTCATTTACAGTTAAAAAATTGCTTTCGTTAAATTTAAAATTTAATTAAATTGCAACCAACTTTAAGTACAACGCCAACTCAGTTATGCTTTAAGGTTAAAGTTACTGAGGTTAATTTTTAACAGCTAGCTATTATTTGTATTATGTATTCAATGATTTTTTTTTTTTTTTACTGGCGATTGATTTTAAATTTTAGTTTCCAAATTTTTGTTTTAAAAGCAGAATAAACTAATAAACTACAATACGACGTTGATCGAAGTTGGTTATTTGATTTCTTTTCATTTTTCACATATTAAAAATACGCTTGACACATTATTTGCCATAGTGATCCAGGTGGTTTAATTTTTACATTGAACTTCATACATATTCTTTCTTACAACTTTACCTAAGGTAATAATTATTAATTTATTCTTACAGTGAAAATATATTGCTACATTAACATGGAAGTCGGTTATTATTTGTGAATGTTGACATGAACGAGCATGCGCAGTTAATCTGTTTCCGCTATTTGTTCTTTGAGAAGGCGGGAGGAACGCATTTTTCTCTGTTTTTTTTATTATTATACCCAATGGTATTTTTTAATTTCTGCCGACGTTTATCTGGATATAAGTAAAGACAAGGTATGTTTATTTTGTTCATTTTATTATTATGTGGCCATATCTTAGTTAACTAGATTTGTCTTGTTTGCACGATCTCGTGCTTTACTTGACCTAAAATTAAAAAAAATATAAACAAAAATACTTAAGTTGCTTAGAGTGATTATTAAATAATCAAAGTTCCGTTTTTTTTCACTGATCAATGAATGGTTTTAAATATTTTATATTGAATTAGTTTTTTTTTTCTAAAAAGTAGAACTACTCACTGTAAGAGCTTCATGAAGCGATTAACTTCCTATCAGGACTAGAAACAACTAAAAATTTGGATATTATTTTGAATTCGATAGCTGTGTTTTAAAAGAGTCACTTTAAGTCTTTAAGAAAATTTTATTTTTCTGGTGGTTAGTTAATAGCCACCAAATTTACATATGTAAAATAAGTGGCAAATGAACTAATTTAAAAAAAAATTCAGTCAGTTCACTTGGTCCCGTAGAGAAAGAAATTTGTTAAAGCCAGTATTCAATTGCTTTAGATTTTCATTTGTTTTATTCAACTTATTGTTTCCTGTGACGACTTTTTTTTTCTTTTGAAATAGCTCATTAGAAAAAGTGATCAGATTTTAAATAAATAAATTTAACAGTGGCGTTTTAAATTGAATCATGAATGTACGGCACGGTAATTGAATAAAAAAAAATACGAATATAAGCAATGTTAAAATTTCCACTTGTAACACTTTTATTATTTTTTAAGCATGCATTTAAAAATAAAATATTAAAACTAGGTTAAAAATTACTAAAAATTAAAATATTTTTTCGTATTTAAATGTTAATGCTCTCTTACGTTTTTATTTTTTTATATTCATTTAATTTTTTCTATTGAAAAATGTGTCAATCTGGAAACGAAGACAAAACAAGATTTTTTTCTTACTAGCCTCTAAAAAATGTAAATGAATTGAAATGTAGTTATTTATCTGAACGCCCACTCAAGCGGAATATGGTAGAAGGTCGAGTTTTAAGAGTTCCATGCGTACAAAGAACTAGAAGCCCCCCCCCAAAAAAAATCCTCAAATCTTTACTAGACATGCTCCTAGTAAGAGTAAGTATCAGGTCTTGGTAGTATGCTTCAAGGGCTATCGTTTCCCCTCTTAAAAATAAAAATGAAAATACAATCGAACACGTGCTTCTTCGAAGGACGTTCCCCTTTCTCCACAGGAGACGAGCATAAATTTAACTTGTTTTTAAAACTTGGACTATTATTGGGGGTTCTAGTTGATCGATGAAAAATTATTTTTCACGAACATTGAATTATTAATTAAAATCGGTCTTTATTTCCAGAAAAATATAGTTTAAAAATAAAATTATAATTATTTACATTTTTGGACACTTTTTTTTTCATTGTGAGTGTGTAAAATGGAAAAATACTAAGTGTCCAAAAAATGCAATTTTATTCTTAAACTATTGCTTTTCATGAATTACTTTAAATTCCAGGGAGGTTTCAGAATAGTGATTTGTTGTTCTCTATTAAACGTACCTTAGATGTTGCATAAAACTGCAATATGGGACATTCAGTAAGGATTTGAAACTCACTCTTCCATTATTAGATTTCAGGCTATGAGGCTAGTTAAAAAATAAGGGGAAAATATAAGGGAGGTAATTCTGTATTTGTTAGAGCGTTTTGTTTTTTATTGTGGTACAGTGGATATCGGCTCGGAACGGGAAACCGGGGAACCGAGTTTGAATTCCAGTTAAATCCATTGCATTCACTTACGCGCAAATACCCTTGGGAAAGTTATTAATCCGTCTATTCCTTCCAGTTATGGGTAAAATAGCAGGACAGATTGGGTTCTATAGCCTTGGTCGGCAACCAGTCTACCGCAGAAAGCAATGGCAACCTACTGTGGGATAATCTTCTGCCCAGTCAGTCATGTCTCTTTCGAAACATGATCGCCCAAGCGTGTATCACGTATGGCACTTAACTGACTGACTGACTTTAAGTAGAAAAAAATTATTAAATGCTAAAAGAAAAAGCTAAACTTCGTCTTTTTTTTTTTTTTTAAATTGATGAACAATGTTCGTTAATAAAAGACTAAATTTAATTTATTTTGATATTTGTCAAAATTTGATTTTGTGAAAAATTGAATTTATCTTTCTTTTTAGACATTTTAAGCATACCATAAGTGCAATGAAAAGGATTTTTAAATTTTTACGTCTAAAAAAAATCTGAAACCTTTTTGGCATTAAAAATGGACGTTTTAAAAACTTATTTATAAAGACAAAAACAAAAAAGGAAGGAAGAGCAAGGATTAAAAAAAATTCCTTTAAGTCTAAAAAAAAAAAAATGGTTGTTCGAAAATCAAATATACATAACAAAAACTGCAGATTGCTCTTAAGTTCCTCAAAAAATCTTTGTTATTATTATTAAGAAAGACTGAAATATTTCTATGTAAAACTTGTTTTTTAAAATCCTTTTTAGAACCTTCGAAATTTCGACTAAAAAATATTAAAAAAAAAACTTTAAAAAAAAAGCAATAATATTGCTGATTTTTCTTTAGATTTTATCAAGACCCTCAAAATATACAAAGGAGCACTGGACCATATGTAGCAACAATATTTGAAGCATAGATGAATTAGATATGTGAAATAGATTCTGGAAAGAAAAATTGTCTACCACAGTGAACTTTCTTAGCGGCTAACCTATCAACAGAACAGATTCAGTCGTCTTTCCACATCATGTCAGGTGAAAATCTCTCTCTATAAAAGGCAAGATGTTTGTGTGTCTGTCTGTATGTCCTTTATACAAATCCACAATTTTTATCCGATTCTCACCAAACTTCCCACAAATATTCTTTAGGCTTCCGCTTTTGGTTAGGTCATGGGCTACTTATAAACTTATTTTTTCCGAATTCCCCCCCGATATTGGAAATCGATACTCTGATATCTGATCAGGTCTGACCAAGATCAGGGTTTCAGCCCTTTTATCATGGTTCTTGCTGCAGAATTTGCTTTAACTTGGTAAAATTATAGTTTTTTAGTCTATGCGGTTTTCGGTTTTCTCTTTTCCAATCTTTTCACTCTTTTCTTTTTTTTTTATTTTTTTTTCAATTGGAGTAGATAGACTAAACTATCGCCCGGTTCACACTCCACCCACGTCTATTGAACAGGTGAAGAGGCTCATTCCTTGTTTCCTGTTTAGGATGCAGTTTCCGGTTTTCTCTTTTCCAATCTTTTTACTATTACATAGCCCCCTGTACATCAGTGGCGATATTGCCTTGCTCGGGGTGATATGATTAAAAAAAAAAAAAAAAATTAGTAGATCTTCTCAGACAACTCATTTTCCCCCATATCAGAAATCAGTAAAACCAATATTCAGCAATCAATATAGCTCATTTTCTCCAATTTTACTCCCGATGGGTACAATAAGTTTTCATGGACTTACTTAGGTTAGTTTATCTTTTGATGACTTAATTGACTCCGATATTGGAAATCTATACCCCGATATCCTATCAGGTCTGATCAAAATCAGGTTTTCAGCTATTTTATTTTGGTTTTTGCTTCAGGTTTTGCTCTAAGTAGGTATAATTGTAAGTTCTTAGTCTCAGCCATGATACCATTTACTCAGAGGACTTATTTAGCATTCAAAATTCAATTTGCGGTGAAAAACTTATTTGACATCAATAACAGAAATCAAAATTTGACTTACATCCATTCATATAGCCTTGTTTGGCAAGCAGTTTAGCACAGAAATTAATGACAACTTACTGTGGGAAAATCTTCTACCCAGTCTCTTTTGAGATATGATCTCCCAAGTGTGTATCATGTATGGCACTTAACTGACTGAATCCTATAAGAATTGAAGCAAACCTTGGTTGACAACCAGTCTACCTCCAATAGAAATGGTAACCTACTGTGGGAAAATCTTCTACCTAGTCAGTCATGGATTGAAAGGGACATGATCTTCCCAGTGTGTATCATGTATGGCACTTAACTGACTGATATATGCACAATGACTAAAACAATGTATAGAAAAATACTACCAGAAAATCATTGTTCATACTCAACCTTTGTTTTATATATTTTTGTATATATTTATTTATATTTAAAAAAAAAAATGTCCATTTTTTTAAAGACCTAATAAAACTTTGTGCCTGACCCCAGATTACTTAGAACAATTTACTTCTACTCTGCTTCTGTTCAATTCACTTTTTACTTTTTCATAATGAAAAAGTTCATTTGCTATCAATTAAAACTTGATTTATATATGCAGCTCTTTTAAAGAAGCAATTGTGAAAAATTTACCTAACAATCTCATATTTGCTTCCTGTCTTTAGATGATTCACTAGAAATAATTTTTGGTCAATAAATATTAAGGTATTCTATTTTATCGATTCAAATATTGAAATTTTTAAATAAAAAAATAACTTCTTTTTTTAAGAAAACATGACTTCTACTTTACTCATGTTGGTTGGGTTATTTGAACCCCCCCCCCCCCCCCCGACATCTCTACTAAAATGATTTGCAGTTGTATAGATGTGAAAATAAAAATATCTAAAAAAAAGTCATTGGTGCTAAACTTGGCCAACAATTTAAAAAACTTGATAACGATAAGAACCATGAACTAGAAGCTTACTAGAAGCTAAATTTTTTTTTTTTTAGAAATTTGGAGTAAATGTTAAAATTTAGCATCTTTTTTGTGTCCAAACAAATATTTTAAAATTCAATATTTACCCTAATGCCCAGATGTTGAAAGTTATCATCTCGGACAATTTTTAATATTGAAATAAAATCCATATTCATGGTCATATATAGAAGTTTACTATATTCACATGATTGAATGTTAATATTTATGTTGTATCTCTCAGTACCCTGATATTAGAATTTAATCTTTTTAATTGCCTGGACAGATTTTAATGTCATCATCTAAGAATTAATGTTTTATTTTAGCCTTTGAGAGTTAGAGGAAGGCTTATTTGTTGTTTTTTTTTGTTAATATTGTTTTTCATATTTTTTCATAAAATCCTTTGAATAATCACTCCTTTTTACAAAAGTTCCACATTATTCTGAAACAAATGATAACAATACTAAAAGGTTTAGATTTAGTTTTTGCTCCCAAAGTTGGTTGGGATGATGAATTAAAAAATAAGACTGAAAAATTGATTTATTCAAAAACAAAATGAAAAAAAAAATGGATAGTATTTATTTACAATTACCAAACTGTGATTGTAAATTTGGAGTAGATGAGTTTACTTTCAGTCAGAAGAACTGGTTATGTAGATGTATAAATCAACAAATATATAAGAACATTAAAGAAATTGTGAATTCTAATTTGAGGAATTATAAATCAAAGTGTTTGCATATTCAAAAACTTTTAAAATATGGCATCTTTTGATTGATATTAGACTTTGATAGGTTTTCATGTATATGTTGGATATCTGTGTAAAATGCCCTATATTTGCTATATTTATGTAGAAAGAGTGCTCAATATAAGTATCTATATCTATAAATGAGTGCATTTATAGATATAGACTGTGAAATCAACACTGAGTGGTGGTGTTAGTTTCATACCTCAATCAATCTTCAGCCAATGAATATTAATGTTTATATTTATACAAGAAATATGGCACAAAACCTAAACTGAAGAAGAGTACAGGTTTGCACTCTCTTGTCACATAACCTAGCTAGTCACAATCACTGATTTATTTGTTTGAAAATCTTTCTTTCACTTTTCACTACTCATTTGTAATGCAAGCACCAGAATTCTTCATGAAATCCTAATTAGTCTCATATAAGCAATATCTTTGAAGTATATAGGATGATAATATTATTTTACAATTAAAATATTCCCAATGTTTATTTACAATGAATAAAAATATTTACTAAAGACAAAAAAAAGTTTGTTATAGAACTTCCACAATCAACCATTGCAGGAGTATGAAAAAAAAAGTTACTTTAAGTGTTGTTTTTAATGGATACCTGTATTTAAGTTGATACTCTGTTTATTTTAAACAATATTTTATTTCATCTGCTGGCCTGAATATTCAAGAAGAATTATTACAGAAAATGTGCTTTCCAGCAGGATTTGAATTTGTGTCCCTCTTTGCAGTTTAATTTGATATACTTTCATCACTCAGCCATGAAGAGCTTTACAATCAAGCAAGGTTCTGTTTCCTTTTAAAGCACATTTTATTTGTTCAGATTTTCTTAACTGCTCAATTTCATGCCTGAAACATAAACATGAAGCAATTTCTAAAGAATTAATAGATTTTGTTTTTTGATCCTACATTTTTATTTTAAATATTATTTTTAGTGGATACCTGTATTTGAGTAGACGTTCCATTTTATTTTGAACCATATTTTATTTCATTTATCTGTCTGAATTTTCGAGAATATGAGTACCCACTAAAAATAATGTTTAAATTAATAAAAATATGTTGGATTAAAACAAAAATCCATTTGTTCCCTAGAAGTTGTTTTGTTTGTATTTTTGATATGAAACTAAATGACTGAATTCTGTCCAAAGTTCTTGAAGTTGTAGGGATTCAGATATGAAATTGAGCAGTTAGAACTTTTAAGAAAATCTGAACAAGCATAATCAGCTTTAAAAGCAAATATGCTACATCCCAAGAGTACTCATTTTTAAAGTTACCAAAAGCAATCCTGTTGATATTTTACAAGTAGCTTCATATTTCTCTGAGTTTTTTGGTATCTAATCTTTCCCCTGTTGACTTCTATGAATGGCTTATAAATAAAAAAAAAAAAATTGAACAAAAGCATGTTCTCAAATCATACTGAGAAAAGAATACACATATACCTCTTTGATGGGATATCTTCATGATCTCTTGAATATAAAATATATTTCCCTTGAAATTGCAAACAAGTCTTGCTTTGTGACATCAGCCCTTAGACACTGAAACTGGATAACCAGTGTTATTCAAACTAGTGTTGAATCTCTGAAATTTCATAGTAAGAACACCAATGACCTGCCCCAGATAAGCTTATCCTATCTCAGTCTTGATGGTTTAGTTTTGTGAAAGTTTACTGATGTCTCTAGGAAACACTAATTTTAAGGTAGTGATTAAAAAAAAAAAATGACCTTTCCTGAATAGAATTGCTTGAGATTTTTTATTGTCATTGGAAGCTATAACCAGTGGGGTGACATTAACGATCTTGAAGATTGGTTCTCAGTTTGTGGAATATTAGTTTCTTCATTGGTTTTCTTTACATTTTGATATGATTATTTATTAATGTCCTTTTCAGAAGTTTGATGTGTTTGTCCATATATTCTGTATAATTTGCAGCATAAATGCTAATAAGTTTTTTAGTAAATGAGCTAAAGTATAACAATGAATTTAAAAAGTCAAGTAATGCCAATTTTAGATTTATTTCATAAACTTGGTTTCTTGTCTGCTATGTCTAAAACTTACACTCTTACAACCTTTTCTGACGATCCCTGCAATTTGAGGAACTTTGGACAGAATTCATTTTAAGATGCACAATGGCTTAAGAACAATTTTCTTCATTGCCTTGAATTTCCATTGAGAAACAAATACTTGTTGATTTAAAATGTAAAAAACAATTACATGACAAGAATTTGTTTTAATATTTGCTTGCAATTCATGCTTAAATAAAGTGTTTTCTTATGAAAATGTATTTATTTTTACTTTTAGCATGTTAGTGCAATGTCCATTTCCTATAACACATCACTCAATAAGTTCTGGGCCTGACATAGATGGTGCCACTAATAAAAATTACATGTTTTTATGAAGTAATAACCTTCAAATGGCACATGACAAAATTATTATTAGTTTACAAATTAGTTATTTAAGGGAAGCTACTGTTGCAAATTTTCAAAACAATGGAAAAATCAGAATTTCGTGTGTTGATAAAGCGTTGCTTTCTGATGGGAAAAAATACTGTTCAAGCAAAGCAATGGCTTAATAAGTTATTTGGACTCTGCTTCATCCGAAACAACAGTTAAGAGGTTGTATGCTGACTTTAAATGTGGTTGTAGATACACAAATGATACTGAACGCTCAGGTTGCCCAAAATCAGCAGTTATCCCGAAAAATGCCAAAATAAATCCACAAACTCATTTTGGCTGATTGTAAATTGAAGTTGCATGAGATAACAGAGGAGTTGAACATATGAGAAAGCAGTGTATTCCTTATTTTGTATGAACATTTGTCAATGATAAAAGCTGTGTTCAAAGTTGGTGCCGCATTTACTCACAGTTAATTAATACCAATGTTGATGATTCAGAGCGTTGTTTGGAACTGTTTCAACATAACAAGTTTTTGCATAAATATGTGACAATGAATGAAACATGGATCCACCACTGAACTCTGGAGTCAAATTGGCAGTCAGCTGAGTGGACAGCAGCAGATAAAAGCCATGCAAAGCGACCAAAGATGCAAACATCAGCAGGCAATATTTTGGCCTCCATATTTTGGGATGTGCAAGGTATTTTCTTAATTGATTACCTTGAGAAAGGAAAAACCATCAATTGTGAGTATTATATAGCATTATTGCTGCATTTTAAGAAAGAAATTGCCCCAAAAATGGCCATAAATGAAGAAGAAAAAGCGATCTTTCACCAAGACAACACACTGTGTCACAAGTCAATTGCAATGATGGCAAAACTAAATGAATTGCACTTTGAATTGCTTCCGCACCCACCGTATTCTCCAGATCTGCCCCCCAGCGACCACTGGCTGTTTGCAGATCTCAAAAGAATGCTTCAGGACAAGATATTTGACTCCAACGAGGAAATGATATTGGAAACTGAGGTATATTTTGAGGCCAAAGACAGATTGTTCTACAAAAAAAGGCATCAAATTGTTACAGAAGCTTTGAAATCAATGTTTCACCCTAGAAGGAGACTATGTTGACGAATAAAATTGAATTTTGCCTAAAAGTTGTTGTTTTATTAGTTAAGCCTTGGACTTATTGAGTAATGTGTCAAATGCATTGATGATTTTATTATAAAGTCTTCCATATAATTTTGATAGAAATGTATTTTTATCTATTTTATTCCAATCACACTAAGTTCATTGTAGTTTTGTTTCTTAAATAAATGTGAATAAACTGTAGCCAACATGTCCAAAATATTGAAATCAACCATTAAATATTATTTGCCCAAATTATTTTTTGTTTAAGTTAGCAACAGATTGAAAAAAAAAAACAAACAGATATATTGTCAAATCTCCAAGCCAAAGAGTAGTCACTTTATTTTGAACAACTCTACATATAAAGGGAAATAATCATGTTGGTTTTCATATAATGGCTTGTTGTCAAGTAATCTTGGTGCATTCATGCACAGAGTTCTTCATTTAGATAGTAATTACATTCTACTTAGCAGCCTAAATTGTATGTATACTAGATTTTGTAGAATAATTATACTTGGTCTGAGTAACACTGAAATATCTGTTTACCTATCTATCAATTTTTTTCACTCTTATATACTGAACAAGTATTGGGTAAATGAATGACAAAATGGAACAAAAAATCTTACTATTAGTGAAGAATTTTGTTCCAAGAAGGAACTTTTAGGCTATTAATGGCTTTATTCATGGGATCAATCAATGACAAAGTAAGAGGGGAGAAATACAACACATGTTGGTTACAACTTGCATATTGTATGATTCTGGATATAATTTACTGCAGAGGATCCTGAAATTAGTGCCTTTTCAATATATTTTCACCTTATTAAATTCTTTTTTTTTTTTTTTTTTTTTAAATTTAAAAAAAAATTTTTTTTTAATGAAAACTGCATTCTTTAACCAAAAATTATTGTCAGATACTATGACAGAGTAATGCATAAATCTATTGTTTTGTAAAATATCCCTCTTATATAGCTTAAGAACTGAGTTTATACTTTGAAATTTACTATATTTATGGAGGTAGAATGTTCCGTATTGGAGATGGGGTTTTTACATGGTGTAGACATAAGACACTTCATAATGACTGTCACTTTCAAGCCATAAATAATCTTACTGATACATATTATGTTGATACATATGTTTACACTTTCTCATAATTTAAACATTTTTCCTCATTGTTTTTGACACTTTGATATCTTTCTATTTTGATTTTGATGCATTCTTATTTTACCATAATTAATGCAGTAACTAGTTAAAAAATTTTAGAAAAAATTCCTTCATTTTATAAAATATTTACAAAACAGAATCAGGTGAAAGAATAAATCTGAAGATATTTTTATTAAGGCAATAAAAGTAGACATTAAAAAGCAATTTATGGCAAACAAACAAAAAAATGTTTGTTTGTGTAATAGCTGTTATATTTTCATCAAGCCATATAGGTTTTTCTGCCTGACCTATGTTGAAGGATCTTCAGCCCATTCATCATATTCTGTAAATTACCAATTTAGATGTTAGTGCAAGCTAGATAGAATGGGTTAAAAGTTCAGCCAATATTCGCAAGGGTAAGGTAGACAATTTACATAGGTGCATTAAAGTATCAGGTTTAGCCATAGGTGAACATTGATCATTCAATTCTTTTAAAGTTTGGTTGTCACTGATTTATTACAATAAACAGAAAGCAAATCCCAACTTTAGCATTTGTATCGTAATATTATAACCTATCCTATAGTAAAACAGGTTTTTTTTATATGGTGGGTTATTTAATGATGAATCATATTTTAGATTGTAGGAGGTTGTTTACAGTACATAGTGTTTCCAAGTGGCTGCTGTCCAAATATCGACTTGACCTAATACTGCATAACTTTGGTTATTGAATGAATATTTTTCTGCAGGATTTGTAATCCAGTTGCAAAAAAACATAAATCAGAGCATTCATTTGCTACATTTGAACATAAAAGAAAAAGTTATTTTTCTATTTTGCAAATTGTGTAAAGAAAACTGTTAGTTGACTCCTTAGTATGAGCCAACATAAAAAGCTTTTTTTTGTTTTTATTTTTTATTAATTGATGAAATTAATATTTTGTTAATGATAAAAGAATCATAATTTAAGAAATTGCAAATTTTAATGAGAAAATATTTAATAATTCAGTTTTCATGAGAGGTGAAAAGATTGACGTGAATTAACAGACAATAATAATAATTGGAAAAATGTTTAGAATGCTGTAATTTTTGACTGCACAAATAAATTTGTACTCAAATAACAAAATACAATGATTAGCATAAAAATAATTTAAACATCAGTGACTCGTTTCATAACAGGGTAACTTTAATCACTGTAAGAAAAATGACCAAAATTGATATTAGCTTGTTTGCAAACAATAGAAACTTTACTATATTTGTTGCTGAAGCAAGAAAAATTTATTAAATTTATATGTAAATGATATATGAAATTTTGAAGGAAAACGTTTTACTTTGCTGACCATATTTTTATTTTTCATTTACATTTCTTTCTTTTGTAGTTGATTGATTTTAAAGATGGGAAGGAGAAAGAAGGCAAGGAAGCCACCACCAAAGAGAAAGGCTATTGAACCATTGGATGTTGTTTTCAACTGTCCCTTCTGTAACCACGAAAAATCTTGTGAAGTAAAAATGTAAGCTGAAATGTGAATTTAAACAATATTTTTGTCATTGGAAACACAAAGAAAAAAATGCACCAAAGAATATATATGTGGAATAATAATTGTAATAATTAATAAACAAAATATATAACTGAATAAGTATGTCAAGAAAATGAGCCATCTTGAGGTCATCACCATAAACAAACCTAAATATTAGCCGTAAACAAAAGAACTGAGAATAGACAGTGACTTCCCTCCTTTAATCACCCAGTTGCCTATATATGCAGTATGTTAATGGAGTGGTGGCATTTGCTCTGACAATGATGTCAGGGGTGAAACTGTCAGTAATCATGTGGTGTTGACTCCTTTGTTCACACTTTACTTTCTCATTTCTGACTACAGCTATCACACCATTCCACTAGTAAACAGCATGAATGTGGTGTATACTCTCTTGCCACATTGTTAACTTTCATTGCTATTTTCTTTTATTTATGTAGGAGTACCTCCCAGGCTTGGAACTCTCAAGGTGGATGGTACACCTTGATGATGGAAAAATCCATGGGTTTCAGTGGGAGCAGTGAAAACAAAGGGCGTGGTAGAGAACAGTAGGCAGGGGTAATTAGACATAGGAAAATTAAAAGGGAACAAAAGTAAGTTATGGTGAGAAAAATAAAGTGTGTACATTTCACTATCTTTGGCTAACTTATTAATCCTTTTTTATTTTTCTATATCTAATTACAATATTTGCATTTTATTTTAGAATATTTTTATGTCCAAATCTCACTGATTTGTTCATGGATATATCTTTAAATTTTATTAAATATTAAAAGTTTGAAAATTAACCACATCATTTTTATGTAGCAGCTTTTCCTTAGATTTCTTTCAATTATGATTTGATAATGCTTAGATAAAAGATGTCAAGAAAATGAAAATTTTCTATGCCCAACTGGTTTTTGCATATTCTCGTGTGTGTGTGAGAGAGAGAGAGAGAAAAAAGAAAAAGAAGCAGACTGGGTAAACCTTTGTAAATTTATTATTATTATTATAAATCAAAAGTTTAAAAGTTCATATTCTTTCCTTCATTAGATAATTATTTAGATTATTCAGGTATTCAACAGAAACTCAAGGTCTTATTGCTTTTAGAGATTACAATAACAATGAGATCTAAAGGAAATTACTATTATATAGGGACCTCCACTAATTTGCTGAAAAAAAAACAGCATAGTAGGAAGAAAAAAGGTCCTGAACTTAATAAAAACAAAGTTTTTCCCTCAAAAAGTTTTTATTATTAAGAGGAAAGATCAAAGTATTTTTTTAATCCCTTCTAACACATTCAAAATTTATTGCAAAAAATCCTTTTTTTTTCTTCAGCGGGTAACCAAATCTTTACGAGTTTACAATGAGTAACATTATGTAACTCGGTTTTTTCTGGTGAAAAGCACATTAATTTGGAAATTCTTGCAAAAAATCAAATAATTGTTGGGTTTTAATGAAACTTTCAGGACTTATTTACAAATTAAATTATTTTTGAAATTATTATTTCTAGGAAATCTTGGTAAAAAAATATTTTACATCTGTTGTCTTGAACCACCATAAATTCATGAAATTTTTAAGAAATTAAATTTTGTATCAAAAAGTTATCTTAGCTAAATGCAGAACTCCTTAGACAATGTAAATCATCTATTAATTTTTCAAAATCTGCTCTGAATAGTAAAAGAAAAAAATGCAATAAAACTGACATTAATTAAATAAGTTTTTAATTACTTTTTAAAAATATATATTAAGGACATTATAGTCTGAAGAAAAAATTTTGATGATTAATGAATTTTTACAAGAATTGTTTTCATTCTTTTTAATTAAAAATATTTTATGTAAATTTCATTTTTTTTTTAAAATTCTACAAAACCTTGTTGCAGTTAGGTTATTAAGTTAAGTGAAGACTATTTATTAATTGAAAATTGAAAAATTTAAAACAAATACTCAACCCAACAGATTTTTAAAATAAATTTTAATTTTGTGTGTATGGTATTTTAGGTGTTACATAAAAAGGTCATGTCTCATGGTTTCTTCTCTTAACAGGAACAAATTGACATACTTAGCTTATTTCAACATCTGGCTGTCATCACGCATCAACCCTTTATGGCAAAAGTCAGAAAAATCAACACTTTGTGATTAAGAAATACTTTTATTAAAAATTTCATGCTATAAATAAGTAATACTTGTGTAAATCAGATTAATTTAACTTTAAATTTGCTAATTTTCCAAAAATAATAATTTCAAGAAAACTTTATTTTTAAAAATTCAATTTGAAAGTTAATTATTGAAAATGAGTAGTGACCTACTATTATATAAGGTGCAACAGAAATACCTCCTACATAATGGTAAGACATCACTGCCACTAATGTCTTACCATTATGTGCGTGATATTTATGCCACACTGTATAATCTTATTTTTGCTTGGGTGAGCCTGATTAAGAAATCTTTTGTAATTTATTTTTCATTCAACTACTTGCATCAATTTCATTTTTTGTAAAGATTTTTTTTTTTTTTTTTTTTGACTGAAATGAAAATTCTGATAGTTATAAAGGGATATAAATAAAAATCTCACAAGTAAACTTAATGTGTTTTGTATGGTTTTGAATTAATGATTATATGTAGTAATACCAAGAAGTTTGTGGATTTTGAGCAAATGTAGTACAAGTTGTTCTTTGAATAATGCAATGAATTTGATAAAAACAACTGCAACTCGTATATACGTGATCAAGCAGAAGAGGGAAAGTAGACTTTAGCAATTATTTATTACTTAAATTCTGAACGTTTTGGTAATATTTTGTGAAATGTGGATTTTAATGGGTATTGTTTCATATTCCAGAATAGACAAAGAGATGGTGAAATTCTTTTTTTTTTTAATTAATCAAGAATTCTTTGGTTAAGTATATTGATAAAAAAAGGAAAGTAAGCTAAGAAACATTTATAAAAATACTTTTTTCATCATTAAGCTACAGATTTCCCGATGTAATTATTAAGGACAATTTCTATAATTTTTACCTTTGAATAGTTTGCATTCTGCACATTCCTTAAAAAAGTTTTTTTTTTTTTTTGTCTGACGTCTGCTCATTTTGACATTTGAATATTTCCAGGGACAGAAATAGAAATACAGGAATAATAAGCTGTCGAGTTTGCTTGGAAGACTTTCAAACAAGCATAAATTGTAAGCTTTTTCACATTTTTCTATTCCTTAAAATCTTAAATTAAAACTAAAAGTGCTTTAGTGTGCTAATATTTTTAAGTGGATATATTTTTACTGATTGTTTCATGTAAGATGCTTATTCTTTTTAAAATATGAGCTTTATATTAATTTGTAAAACTTCAGCAATTGCACATAATTATCTTAAGTGATATCCAGTTTTGCTAGAATCTTGCCCTTTTTAAAACTTATAAATTTCACTTTGAAAGCAGTGTGAGTATAAAATTCAAATAACTATCTAATGAAGGCTGCAAACTGTTACATACACAGTGGTGTTCAGTATTAAAGGCTGGAAGTTTAAAAATGTTTCTAATTCTACAGATTTGATTGCATTAAATATTCTTAAATACTTGTTCTACATTGTGGTAAATTTACATAGAATGTAAAAATAAAGTAGGGAATAAACATTGTAAAAATAAATTTAGAAGTGAAATTAACATTATTGGCTTAATATTGATATGAAATGTTAATAAGGTGTATGTACACCATAGATTTTAATTGTCTGTGCATCTACAGTTACAAGAGTTTGCTGATATCACATTCATCTGGTAGTATTGAAAGAAGAAACTCATTTGGATTGAGCTCTGAACTTTGGCAACATTGTACCTTAACATTTTTTCACTTCAAAGAATTGCTTTGCTGTTTTTGTAGTTTAACAAAAGGCCTTCTTGTATGGCTATATGCTTTTTGAGAAGGAACAACATGCTGTTCAGTGATATATATATATATATATATATGTGTGTGACTGAAGGAGTGAAATGCCAGAGAGAATCTATCACTCATCTAGGATGCAGTTTCTTACTATATGACAAACTAGTTGCTGTCAGTTAATCAAATTAAACTTTCTTTCATTGATGAACAACACACTGTCTGAACCACTGAAAATTGGGCAGGTATGTTGTGCACCAAATTATTTTAACAATTCATACCAACTTCTTTGATTATATAATGTACAATAGCTGCTGCTCTGTCAAAACTATTCACCATTAAGTATCTTTTGAAAGCTTTTCAATTCCAGAAATTACAATCTTAGATTCATTAACTTCTTTTGCAAATTTACCATAAAGTAAATTTAAAAATTTAATATTTAGAAGTGTTTCAATACAGAATGGAAAATGTGATACTGAAATCTGAAGGAGCATTTGGGTAGCAACAGTACTAAGAAACAGGAAAAAATTTGTTAGAAAAACTCATCTAATATCAGTCCTCCTATATGGCAGTGAATACGAGACATTTAAAAAAAAACAAACTTCAGGCAGCAAAAGCGTGATTCTACAGAAAGATGCTGAGAATACCATGAATGGAACATGTGAGTAACGAGAGTTTTAGAGAAAATGGAAATTAAAAAAAAATAAGCAATTACAATTAACGCCAGAAAGAGAGTTGAAATTTCTAGCATGCATGAGAAAAGAAGATGGTTGGTAGAACAGATAGCAAAAAGAAACTTTAGTAAGAACTACAGGGGGCAAGAAATTGTAGGGAGCCATGATCATACATCCTGAAGGGAGATGGTACATAGAAGAATAAAATCTGCAGAAATTTTTTTTTTTTTTAAACTTTCATTTTTTATTATTGGACACTGCATATGAAGTCATTATTTTTTCCTGATAGAAAATAAAGAGCCTTGCAGGTTTTAACTGTACATGTAAATGCTTGAATTATGAATGAGAATATTTTTGTGGTGAACACATATTTAGCTTTTTTTTTTTTTTTTTTTTTTTTAATGATATTTTGCATTTATTTCAGATTTATCAGAGCCAGTAGATGTGTATAGTGACTGGATTGATGCATGTGAATCAGCCAATCAATAGTCACCATTGTTAAGTGTTTTCATCACTTCCATTTCACTTCTTCATTCCCCCTCCCCTCCATTTTTTACCATGTAAAGGATAATAAATTTTCATCTCAAAGTTTCAAGCTTTCAACTTTTTGCCTTTGGAAAATTGTCAACATGCAAATTTTTTTTATATAAACTAAATCTAAAAAATTTAAACTGAACTTATTTTGAATGTCAAGAGTTAAGAGGCACTTTTTTTTTTTTTCTTCTTGAAATTGTCACTTTCAACTATTCATTTTGAAAGAAGAAAGCAATTAACTCCTGATTTGACATTAACTACAGTTTTTCACCCATTTTCTTATACTGGAGAGAATCTTATCAATATAAAACAGGGAAATTAAGATTATTGTAATGGTTCCTACATTTTTGCATAAATATTTAATAGCTGCTTTTAAAAAAAAAAATGCACAATCCAAAGTGAGTTTCATTTAATGTACAAAGGAGCTCTATTGTTTGAACATCTTATAAGGAGAGGATATTTTTCATACTGGAACTCTTCGCTATTACTGTTCAGCTCTAAACTAATATTAATACTTTTTAATATAATTAAAAATCAGATTAAATAACATTTTAATGTCTCTTTCAATATTTTTTGCTAATAGATCTTTTGTCTTGGTTACTTGGCTGCATGTAATCTCTAGCCAGGTCTTCTGAAACCTTGTAATATGTATAATTTTGTAAACAAGAGACAGCATAAATATCGCCCACAAAATAAAAAGACATTGTCATTAATGTCTTACACCATTATGTGGGAGTTATTTCTGCTATACCCTGTACAATGTTGGTGTGGTAGTGTAAAAAGTAACATTGTGTATTGATACCTGGCCAACTTAAAAATCATTTAATAAATAGTACATTTGGTGCATTTTAATCTAATGAAACATTATTCTCCTCAATCTGTTTTTTGTATTGCATATGAAATTTGATATAAAATTTCTGAATAAAAACCATTCTGATAGTTAAGTTTGGATTTTTTTTTTCATTATTTAGAAACACTTCACTCCTGTAAATTTCCTACCCTACAAATACTCTATAAAATTTTTATATCTTAATTTTATAACACTTCTCTATTCTAGTCAAATCCAATTGTAGATTTACCAAATTATCTTGGTAATTATATAAAAATGAGCCCAGAGACAGATTTTATGCATATTTGTTCCATGTACTGACATTAAACTAGATTTCCATTTTTGACAATCTTTATGCCATTTGAACCTTGGTTAAAGTCTTTAGCCCTAAGTCATGAGAATTACATTAGCTTAAGGATGGTTAATACATTAAATATTTAATAGTTGAAAAAGAGGCATATAAAAAGGCTATTGTTTAGTCAATTAAACTTACCTCTACCAATTCATTTTGAAACAGCATAACATGATGAAAAAGGCCCCAAAGTTTTTTTTTTTAAGAGCAAAGACCAAAGTATTTTTTATTATTTTATTAAAATTTTGATTAAAAGTCTTTTTGTGTCAGTCTTTTACTACTGGTGTCTTCGTGCCTTTTTTTTCCTGGTAAAAACATCTGGAAATTATTGCAAAAAATAAATTTAATGAAACTTTCAGGCTTTATTCACAAATGATTTTTTTTTTTTTTTTATAAAGAGAATCTCGGGTAAAAATATTTTATTTATTTCAGGAAATTAAATTTTAATTACAAAATTTGTTCTATTAGTTAAAAGCAGAACTCCTTAGAGAATGGAAATAACCCCACTCCACAAGGGATACTCATTTCCAGAAAATCTGGTCCAAATCTTTAAAAAAAAACACACACACAAAGCTTTGACATTTAATTAGAAAAGCTTTTAATTGCTATGATAAATAAAATTTGTCTTAAGAAAAATTTAATCCTTTAGATTAATTAAAACTAAAATAAAAGCCTTAGATTAGGGACATCCACTAATTAGGGACTTATACCCAAGTCAATAAATTCCATTTTTCTCAAAAATGATTTCAATTTAAGTTCTGACCTGTCAAATGCCAAGTAATACAAAAGAACTGAAGTGGTATAAGAATCTTCATTAATTTACATATTAGCTTTTAGTTTAATATTCTTTTTTGTAATTAAGAGAATTTATAATATGCACATGAAATATATTTTTTAAACTTCCTAAATCTAATTTAACTTTTTCTTTAATGAAGCTAGATTATTTTAGTAGTGATAAGAGCTTGAATCCAATATTCTTGGTGCTACATTTCGTGGTGGGAGGTATAATTGCAATTCTTATATTAATTCTGAACGAACAGTGAATTAATTTAATACTGCATGTTGTACTTTGAAAATGTTCAATACTATCAACTTGATAAAAAGTCAAAGCAACATTTATCCCCCTTGTACAGAATTCAGTTAGTTAAGTGCCATATGTGATACACGCTTGGGCGATCATGTTTCGAAAGAGACATGACTGACTGGGCAGAAAATTATCCCGCAGTAGGTTGGCATTGCTTTCTGTGGTAGACTGGTTGCTGACCAAGGCTATAGAACCCATAACTGGAAGGAAGAGACGGATTAATACCTTTCCCAAGGGTATTTGCATGTAAGTGAATACAATGGATTCAACTGGAATTCGAACTCGCCCCCCCCCCCGTTTCGAGCCGATATCCACTGTACCACAACGCACATATGTTCATAATTGTGTAGCCTCATGTTCTTGTTTCTTACATCAATATTTAATCATTATTGCCAACAGTTATGGAATATGGTATTATAAAGAGAAAGACATATTTAACTTTAAAAAATAATAAAATATCAAATATTTATAAAAAAAACAAGAAATATATTTTTATTCTGTTAACAAATTTCAACTGAAAATATTTACAAAAATCTGAATGTATCCACCTGCAGATTTGGTGTCCACATTTGTTCTTGGGATGGACATGCGTTGATGTCTGCACATCAATATATATATATATATATATATATATATATATATATATATATGACTGACCTGGCCACACTAACACACTTCAAAGAATCTTCATGAACTTTTGAAGAAAAAAAAACAAGTGTCAGGAAAAGAAATCTCAAGCCTACTGTGATAATTTTAGTGTTCACCTTATGTATAATAGTACTGAGCCATGCAAGATTGACTAGTTGCATTTTAGATGTAGCATTTCTTTTGGAGAGATGGGTATTCAAAATGGAATGCCATATTCAAATATAGATTTCAGAAAAATAACCGTTTAAAAAAGCTTATAATACAAAGAATAAATAGCTGATTGCTGATTAATTTTAAAAAAAATGGCAAGCTAAAAGGAAGACCGTTTGGGATGAACAAAAAGAACTTAAAAAAAAAAAAAAAAAATGATCCATTTTTCATCCCATACATTCCAAGGAATGAAGTCGTCATACTTGTATTTCATTCTGATTTGTGATTTTGTAGAAAATGAGAGGAAATTGAAAGATTATTTAGGATGACATTTGATGGAGGAAGGTAATATTTTTTTTTCTTCAAGAGTTTAGAAGAGAAAAGCAAAAGAAAAGCAAAAAAAAAGCCATAAAATGCAGAAAAAAAAAACAAAAACACATTGACTAGAATTAGCATCTTTTTTTCATGGTAGAGTCTGAGGCGAACGTTGGTCATCAGCTGAATGACTTCGTATCCTTGGTAAACATTCAGGTAAATACATTTTGTCATTGAGAGATGTCAAACTGGTAAAGTTCATGTTACGCTGCAAACTGGGATTATTACAAATAACTTGGGAGTTAGATACTGACTTGATGGGAGCTGATTGCCTTCGACATGATGGAGAAGTATATGATGAAGAGTGTAACAAATAAGTGTTCTGATGATAGTCTTTAATGGGTGTGGACGGTAAACTGTGCTGGAAGGATTCATGGCAACTTTGAGAGCGAACATATTGATGACAGTATGGTGATAATGACTGTGTAGAGTCGGGCAAACTGACACTGTCTAATGAACACTTATTCCTGAAAAAGAAAGAAAAACATGAAATAAGTTCTACCATACAGATCTGCTAAGAAATTGCTGTCAAGGCCCATGCAATAAAAATAAAGATAGATAATTATAGGTATATTTTAAATAAAGTTGACTCAAGGCTGAAGTGGTAAAGTATCTGAGCTTCTGGAAAGAGCTATTTATTTTAAAACCAAAGAAATGTAGATTTTAACTTCAAATAAAGAAAACAGTAAATTTTAAAAATAAGATCAACCAGAACAATTGCAGTTTTCTTAAATATGCAAGACATTTCTTTTGAATCGAGCTTTTGTTACCTTGCGTGAAAAAATATTGAACTATTTTGGTAAAGCAATTACTTTTGTTAATTTTACTCCTAAAATGAGTGAGTAGCAGTATAATTTTTTTGGTACATTTTATGATCTTTGAGGACAATTTTTTTTTTTTTTTTTTAAAGCAATATGATGTGATGGTAGAACATCTTAGGCATAGTGATGAAAAAAACAAAAACAAAAAAAAAACAAACAAGTAAAAAGGTCATGCAAAAATACTGAGTCAACAAAAACGTCCAATTTTTCTTAAAAATATTTTTTGAAAAGAAAATTCCTTATTATTACAGAAAGTACAAAACATCAAAGTGTGAATTAAGTAATTAGTGTTGTTGCCTTTAGTTTAAATAATTGCCTCAATTTGATGTAGCATTGACTAGAACAAGGTTCAAGTTTCTTCAGGGAATTTTTCTCCTGTTCTTTTTGGCAGTAATCTCAAAGCTCTTGGAGATTGTATGATTTTCATTAAAGCATTTGTTTTTTATTTTCTTTAGATATCCTATTATTTGAGCAGTAGGTACATTTTTGAAGAGCATGTTAAGATTTTGTGCTTGCATTGTATCAAGATATGCTTGACAGTTTCTGTTTTGAGCACTATGTCTTGTCTATGGTCAGCCAATGGCTTTATATTCTCCTTCCTTATTGTCGGCTGATGTTCATATAGTTTGTTTGAGAACATTTCCCAAATTGCTTGCAATTTTCTTTGGAGGTGTCGTGTAATTTTCTTTTTTTGTAATCTGTATATGGGAGTTTGATGTTGGTTATTTTTATTTTCATTGCCTCTTTTGCTAGTGTTTCAGCTTTATGATTTCCCACTATTATTGTTTTGTGCTTTATTAACTGATGACAAGTTTCTAGCATTTCTTGAATATAGGAATGCTTTGTGTTTTCTGTTGAAACTAATTATTCAAACTAACAGTTACTCACTGCAGACTTGTACAGTAATAACTCATGTTCCCAGTAACTCACAGAGTTCCCTTAAAATCCTCAATACATTTTTTGTCCTCTGTTAGGTTCTTATTTAGCTCGAGATATTGAACGCTGTTTTAATTCTAACAACAATTTGCTTCATTTTGTATACTTTTAATATATCGTTTTTCATTATTGATAACTATATCTTGTTCAAACAAGGATTTTTTTTTAATGTTGAGGAGGAAGAGAAAAGTTTAAGTGCTAATCAATGTTAGTTTAATTTGTGGAAGTTCATGTTACAGAATTTTCCCCAAGTTTTGTAAATGCTATATTAATTGACTGATTACATAAGAAATAAAGAGCTGAATAAAATTCAATGACACTTCAAATTTCCACAACATTGTACAACAGATGACAGAACATTTTATATCACTTCACTTACCTATTTTGGAAGTGATTCTGACATAAATCAATTGTTTCATATATGTCTGATTTGTTAGGCTTTTGGTTTGCAGAGGATTGAGAAGGAGTCATAGGAAGAATTCGATTAGTGTCTGGAAAAAAGATTTAGTAAATACTTCATTTTTATTTATTTTATACAATCTTATGACAAATGTAAAATAAATAAAATCATCCATATTAAAGAGGAAAAAAGTTTGAAAGTAAAAAAATTTCAATACTTAATATCTGAATTTTTGGAAAAATTAAATTACATATTAATTTTTTTTTCTTTCTAAAAAATAAATTAAATTCAGCTTATCTTTTTTGGCATGAATCTCACAACTGATTTTTATGAATCCTAATCATTGCTTGCCTGTACAGAAATCATACAAGTATGAACTTAAAATTTTGTGACCTATACACTTAATTTTCACGATGTGTGTGTGTGTAAGTGGTGATTTGTATAGTTTTAATTTACTTAAGTTTAGGAATAAAGCTTTACAGTCTGTCAATTCCTACATAATAGTTTAAATCAATTAAGGTGTTTTATTCTTACATAGTAAAGAAAAATGAATTTAACTCACATTCTTTACTGTTCGAAGAACTCTTAGCCCTGTTTCCTCCTCTCTGTGGGGTCAAATCCAGGATTTGTTGTTTGAGCTGGTGAAATTTCTCGTCATGAAATGATCGTTTCTAAAATATTTAGAAATAAAATCAGTTAAATGCACAGAACATTTATATTTATTAAATTTTATTTTCAAGCAATTAAAATTGTCCTTAATTCTTACACAGCGACCACATTAGTTCTTTGTATCTGAATTTCTAGAATGAAGAGTTACCTCGTTTTGTTGATGACAAAAATGAGGACAAATGGTTTGAATTTAAATAGTGTAAATAACATTAGTTCTTTCTACCATTATTTCTAAACGTACCTAGCTATGTTATCCAAAAATTCCCGAATTTAACTTCATTATTGTTGTAAACCCAAATATTAGGAACAACAAAAAATATTTTGAAACAATATTTGTTTTTTTTTTTTAATTCTCACTAACTAGGATTGGGTGGGATAACAAATTACTGTCTACACGTGGTGTCCAACAGCCACATTGTTGTTGTTCTTACTCCTCTTTTTGTGAAGAGTCAATAAATTGTTAGCGGAGAGTTGTCTCCCCTAACAGTAGTAATCTTTATAGCTAATATTGAATTTCCCAGAGAATTTTTAACAGTAAATGAGCAGTATAACTTTTGACTGAACTGCTATCTCTTATCACATTAATATTTCACATATTTTACAATTACATTTTCACATTACAAACATTTATAGAAGAATGAAAATGTTTAGCCGTACCTCTGAAAATACCTTAAGACATTTTGATGAAGTCATGGACTTAGTATGACTAAGTGATTATGATGTATTTCTTAAATACTAAACTAATAAGAGAATAACATTTTGTTAGATGCAACCTTGGATTTTGTGGCCTACCACTTAGAAATGCATTTTGTAAAAATTAATCTTTAACACACTGCATTATTCATTACTTTCTTTTCAACTGCATTGTTTTTCAAGACTGAACTATTTAATTTCAGTTATGGTCATTTTCTGTTACCATAGCAGGATATGACAACTGCACAATTCACTCATCCAAGTCACTTGTGGTGGCAGGATAAAATGTTTGCTTTGCAAACAAAATCACCTCCAGAATGTTAAAGGCTAAATTCACTAGAAGAGCTGAGAACGGTCAATAAATTAAAATATGCTACAATTTTTGCTTTTTTTTTTTTTTAATCATTTCATCCCGAGCAAGGCAGTAATGTCACTGATGTGCAGGAGGTTAAATGTAAAAAGATTAATTAGAAAAGAGTGAGGAGTACAAACTAGTTAGAAAGGAACAACAGAAAGCTGAGAAAGCAGGTGCGATGACAGATACATATGTGGAGAGAAAGGGAAGGTTATACAGGGGAGGGGAGAGAGCTAGAGTCCAGTGGTTAATAGATGAGTATTAACTTTGCATTTAAATTTCTGGAGGTTGTAGCCGTCAGGAAAGCAAGAATACGGGAGTGAGTTCCACAGGCGGGAAGTGCGAGAGAGGAAGCTGCAGGAGTAGAATTGTCGTCTGCATTTGGCTAACCTGACTGTGAATGGGTGGGACCCAGTTGCCAGTCTGGTTGCACGAGTAAACACCTGTTGAGGAGGCATCAGTGACTTAAGCTCATCCGAGCAGAAGCCATGAAAGTATTTATAGAAGAGACAAAGGGAGGCCACATTTCGACGATGGGGAAGTGGCTGCAGTTGAGTCGCCAGATCAGTACCTATCACATTACAGACTCTCTTTTGGAGCTTGTCAAGAACACTGAAGAGAACGGCAGGGGCACCTGACTATAAATGGCAGCAGTACTCCATGCACGGATGGTTGGTTGACTTGTATATATGCAGGATGGATTCAGGTGGAAAAAACATCCTGGATCGACATAGTGACCCAATCTTCTTAGCAGTAGATTTTGCTATGGATTCAATATAGTGGTTCCATTTGAGGTCTGAGGATAGGGTAAGTCCGAGGAGGCGTAGTGTATTACTCTCAGGGAGAATCACTTGGTCCATACTTATGGGAGGCAGAAGAGGTTGCCTGTAATGGTTGACAGCTTGGTCTTAGATGAATTGAAGTTGACAAGCCACTTCTTGCCCCAGTTCACCACAGAGTGTAGATCCCGCTCAAGGTCAGCAGCAAGATTATGTCTGTCCGCCACGACAGGTTTCTTACTGGAGCGGGAGTATATTGTAGTGTCATCTGCGTAGATGCCTACTTGGGACTTGATCTCATCTGGGAGGTCGTTGATGAAAATAAGGAAGAGCGTCGGGCCCAGGATAGAGCCCTGTGGGACACCAGCATTCGTGCTGTAGGATGAAGATGAACGCCCATTCAGAACGACCTTCATTTTGCGGTTATTTAAGAAAGATTGGATTAGGTCAAACAGGCGACTGGTAATACCATAAACGCGTAGTTTGCATAGGAGGCCAGAGTGCCAAACCCTGTCGAAAGCCTTGGAGATGTCCAGAGCAACCGCGCGAGCCTCGTCAGACTCATCAAGGGCCTGTAGCATGTACTCCGTTACGGTTGTTAGCAGGTCAGCCGTGGACCTGTCAAAGTGGAATCCATATTGCCTGTCGGAGAACAGTTTGTGGGCAGTGAGATGATGAACTATTTCAGCATTGATTATAGCCTCGAATACTTTCCCGAATATCGGTAGAGGACTGATAGGGCGATAGTTGAATGGGTCCAAGGGTTCACCACAATTCTTAAATACAGGAACAACTGAAATCCTTATAATCAATTGAAGCTTTGAAGTTAATAAGAAAATATAAATCCATTAGATAGGAAATTCAACTAATGAGCATTATGTATTTACTATACACACTCTACCCACATCTACTGAACAGGTGAAGAGGCTCATCCCTTGTTTCCAGTTTTCTCTTTTCCAATCTCTTCACTCTTATGTAGCCCCCTGTGCATCAGTGGCGTTGCCGCCTTGCTCGGGGTGACATGATTAAAAAAAATACATCTCCATAGAAGCTTTCTTTTAATGTTTTCCATATGTGTTTTATTCAATACCCCACTACTCCAAAAAACAGAGCTTAATTCTTTTTTTTAATTTTTTTTTATTAATCATTTCACCCCAAGCAAGGCATTCCACTGTGACTATTGTGCAGGGAGTTACATAGGGGAAGGTGGCAAGAAAGTGTGGTTAGATATAGGAAATGTCAAAAGGAGGGTGATAGATGGGTAAGGATGTAGATGGGAAGAGTGTTTGAGAGAATTGATGTGACTTAGGAAGTGTCTATTGACCTTACATTTAAAGTGGAGATTGTAGCTGTTGGGGAAGCAAGTATGTGGAAGAGAAGTGCGAGAAAAGAAGCAGTTGGAGTAGAAATTGTGGTTACATTTTATTGATTTCACTGTAAAAGGGTGGGACCTAGTTGCTAATCTAGTATCTCGTGCAAATTTGTACCTAGAGGGCACCAATGATCTCAGTTCATCAGAGCAGAAACCGTGAAAGTATTTATAGAAGAGGCACAGGGAAGCCACGTCATGCCAGTGAGAGAGTGACTGCAGGTGGTCTGCCAAGTTGGTATCGATCACATTACAGATTCTCTATTGTAATTTGTCAAGAACCCTGAGGATAAAAGCAGGGGCACCCGACCAGATGTGGCAGCAGTATTCGATACACGGGCAGATGGTAGATTTATATATGTGCAGGACAGATTCAAACGGGAAAAACTTCCAGGCCCTGCACAGAGAACCGACTTTCATAGCAGCGGAATTAGCAATGGATTCGATATAGTCTTTCCACTTGAGGTCCACTGAGGGTGCGAGGCCAAGGAGGCGTAGTGTTTTACTCTCTGGGAGGCAAGCCTATTCCATGCTAATGGGAGGTAGGTGCGATTGTCTATGATGCTTAATTGATAGCAGCTTTGTTTTGGAAGCATTAAAATTTACAAGCCATTTCTTACCCCAGTCCACTACGGATTGGAGGTCCTTTTCAAGCTCAGCAGTGAGGTTTGCTTTGTCACCTACACCACATTTTTGATCGAGGCGAGAGTAAACTGTGGTGTCATCGGCATACATGCCTACTTGGGATCTTATGTCATCAGGGAGATCATCAATATAGCTCAGAAAGAGCATAGGACCTAGGATAGAGCCTTGAGGGACACCTGCATTCGTATGGTAGTTCTGGGAGGCATGTCTGTTTAATACCACCTTCAATGTGCGGTTAGAGAGGAAAGACTGGATTAGGTCAAACAAATGTCCAGATACCATAGCGCCACAGTTTGTGTAGAAGGCCAGCGTGCCAGACTCTGTTGAACGCTTTAGAGATATCCAAGGCAACGGTTCGGGCTTCACCATTCTTGTCGAGAGCCTGGTATATATACTCGGTGATGGTCGTTAGCATATCAGCAGTAGACCTGGTGAAGCGGAAACCATACTGTTTGTCCAAGAGGAGCCTGTGGGCTGTGAGATGCTGAACCACCTTGGCATTGATAATGGCGTCGAACATTTTGCCAAAAATCAGAAGAAGGCTGATAGGGCGGTAATTTGTGGGGTCCGAGGGTTCTCTAGTGTTCTTAAATATAGGAACTACAGAGGAAGACTTCCAACAGGCAGGAAAGCAGGAAGCAGATAGGCAGAAGTTGTAGAGCTTAGAAAGAACAAAGGAGAGTTCAGGGGCCACATTTCTTCAAGACTATGATTGGGATTCCGTTCCCTCTGCTCGCTTTGTGAGGTTCAAGTTTTGAGATTATGTTAGAAACCAGCGAGGGTGTAATGTGGACACCATTCAGTTGAGCTTCAGTTCTAGGTGGGAAGTTGGGTGTAGAAACTCCAGACAAATCCAGTCTTGAAGTGGTCGAGAATCTGCGAGCAAAGCACTCAGCCTTGTCTGCTGAGGAGGTGAGGACCTCAAATTCATTGATTAGCGGGGGTATTGAGGATTTACTCTTGTTAAGCACGCTTTTACATAGTCGCCAGTAGTCTTTGGCACTGAACTTAGAGGATGCTATACGTTGCTTCATTCTGGCAGCAAACAACATTTTAGCTTTGTTAAGTATCTTTTTACACTTATTACGAGCTGAGGCGAAAAGGCGCCTGTTTTGGTCCAACATATAGCTACGATAGAGCCGGAAGAAATGATTCCGGTGGGGAATGGCAGCCGAGCAAGTGGGCGAGAACCAGGGAGATGAATGAGATTTAAGCTGAAATTTCCTGGCAGGGATGAAAGAATCAATGCCAGCCTTAACCCAGGAGGAGACCTCGGATGCACAGTCTTTGACGGGAGGACTAAAAACGTTCCAAGGGACGTCACAGAGGAAGTCTTGGAACAAATCCCAGCCTGCTCTTTGGTAGCAGTAGGATGTTCTGCTGGTCTGGGTTTCTTGGGTAGGGTGGGAGTGGAATGAGATGATGATGGAAGCTATGGCATGGTCAGAGTTTCCGAGAGGGTGGAGCTGCCTGGTAGTGCAAGAGTCTGGGATGGAAGTGAAGCAGAGGTCTAGTAGTGAGTCCCTGCTATTAGGGTTATTGGAGAAACGCGTGGGGAAATCCACCGCTTGCGTAAGAGATTGGGTGATTGAAAAATTCATGGTGTGGACACCAGCAAGGTTGGTGACAGAGTTTTCCAGCCACTTGGTGTGATGGGCATTAAAGTCACCAAACACAAATATATGAACAGATGGATGAGAAGAAATGGCCTTGTCGATATTGTTAGAGATGCTATCAAGTACCAAACAGTCAGAGGAAGAGGGGGAGCAGTAGAGAAAGAAGAGATAGCTAACCGAGCTTAGAAGTGAGAGACAGAAGCACATGAAAGAATGATCCAGGGATTCAAGAGATGTCACCCAAGTTAGTGGGAGGTGTTCGCTGACATAAACACCAAGCCCATGCATATGGACATTGGGGTCCTTCCTGAAGAGGGGAAGGTAACCAGGAGCGTAAAAATCAGAATAAGGGATAGAAGGGTTAAGGTTAGTTTCACATAGGGCTATCAGGCGAGTTAGTTTGAAGGAATGATTCGACACTGTAAAAGTTAATGCGGATACCTTGTATGTTTGTGAAAGACGCAGACAGGTTTGGGTGTTTTCTGACTAGCTGGTTTAGTTTTACTATTTTGTTTGCTTGTTTTCATAGTGATTTGGTTAAAGAGAGGTCTAGAGTAGAATCAGTCGGTCACTGATTGCAGCATGTGAAGGATGGAGACTGGCACAGCCTGCAACATAATGTCGCCTTGGGGTTGCCCACTGGAGGTTCATGCAGGGATGCCTGTCCATGCGCGATATGACACTACAGGAACCCCGATATTATTCAGCTGTTGATCAGAGCAGCCTCTCAAGATGCTACACAAGAGTTCGGGCTCCTAACTACCAGCCAGAAGCAGCAATCAGGACTGCCAACCCAGTATCCTCAGAATGAAGAGACATTGCCACCATACTCAGTAACTGCAAAAAGCTTCCAGCTGAACTAAAACTAAGACCGAAGGAGAAGGAAGATAAACTGGGAACCCCTTCCTAAACAAGGCGATCAACTCTACTCTAAGGGGGAAGGAGTGAGAGACCGGGCGATAGTAGGTACTATCTACTCCAATAAAAAAAAAAAGAAAAAAAAAAAGTAAATAATTTACTAAGTTTTAACTTATACTAAGCTGAAATGAAACTTGGAAGCCAAAAACAAGAACAAAAAGTATTTTTTTATAACATGTCTAACACAATTATAGGACATGAGGGGAAAATTTAATTCTAAGACAAAAGAGCATCTAGGGACTTCAGTTAAAAGATACTGGAATTAAACAATACTATAAACAAATATATTTTTCATAAATATTGTCTGATACCATTATGTGTGCATATAGCTAATCTAAATATTTAAATTACTAAAAATTACAAATTTGGGTAGATTTATGTGTCTTATACAATATATTAATAGCTATTGCTATATAAGGTTTTTATTAGGTGCAAGATTCAATCGACATAGGAGAGAGAAATAATTATCAAATTTTGAAAATCTTTCAAGAAAGTTAAAGATTTTGCAGACTGAGAAATGAAAATTGAGCAAAAAAAAATGTTCGGCATGCAGCAAGGACATGGAAAAAAATAAAAAAATAGAAGGCGGCCTAAGAAAAAGATGAGGGATGAAGCTGTAACATACCTCCTCTGCAAGCCTGATAGCAGCATTTGTGAAGAGTAATCGCTCTTTGTTGAAATTCTCTTTCTCTTCCAAGAACAACTGCTTCTTGGCTTTAAGTTCTTCATACTCGAAAAGTAGTTGGGACTCATGCAGAAAAGAATTGTTGGGTCGAGATTCTGGCATGCTTTCTACAACATTCTGTGAGTTAAGGAAGAGCAAAGAAAGCAGGAAGGTTGTAACAAGCATTTAGATTAGTGAAGACTCACTCAAAAATGGTAAAAATTTAAGCAAATTTCAATGATTGTAACATTATTGAACTTGCATTAAGAATTTAAATATAAACGAAATTATAAAAAAAAAATGAAAAGGATTGAAGTAACTTTCTTCATTTTATCTATTGCATGAAAATTAATATTCTTAAGATTATATTAAACCTGGAAAAAAAAAAAAAACAGGACAAGTTATTAAACCTGGAAGAGTAAAGGACAATATATTCTAATGAAGTAAAAAATAAGAAATTTTTTACTTAAAATATTGCAGGTAAAAAATAAAATTTGAATTATTTTTAGCTGCAATATTTCAAATAAGAAATTTCTTATTTTTTACTTCACTAGAATATATTGTCCTTTACTTTTCTAGGTTTAATATAATCTTAAGAATACTACTTTTCAGACACACATTTTTCCATGTAATTCATGTTTTTCCCAGGCATTGCTATTAATTTTAATATAAATTTAATGCTGAAAACCACATTCAAAAATATTAAAAAAAAAATTTATATGCAATTGATTAAAAAAAAAAAAAAATGATTATTTATAATCAGTTCTGATAATGATAAAATAAGTGATCAGCAAATTTTGATATATTAAAAAAATGATAAGATAACAGAATTTAAGTGTTGAAAACAGCATGCAAAAAATATTAAAACAGAAAAAAGAACAAGATTTATTATTAGAAGTGTTAGCCACTCACTTAGTCTCCCATTTTGGACTTCACATATTTTGATGTCACTTTTTTTTTTACTGAACTAAAATTCAATTTTTTTTTTTTTCAAAATGTAGCTAAGGAGTTATCCTATCTAACTGTAAACCGTTTGAAATTTGGTTAAGAACTGAATTAGTGGTGAAGCTTGAAAATTGCCTAGATTCACTCAATGTCTGACTTAAGAATATGCTTACTCACTGTTGTGGTTGAGTAATAAATATCAGTTAATCAAAAATAAAATATCTATCAGGAACTTTACTTTTTTCCACTCCAAGTTAAGAAATGAAAACTAAATTTTGGTTAAAATAATATATAACGTCTATGTCACTACGTTAGTTAAATTTTGATCTGAAAATTTCACTATAATCTCTATAATTGATATTTACCAATGAATTAAGCACACTGTTTTAATATCATTTTCTGTCAAATAAAAAAAATCATGTAAAATAAATGTTTTTAATCAGTAAGCTATTGAAATATGGGCACGTGGCCGAGTGGTTTCTGGAAGAGAATGTGATTTCTGGAAGAGGCAATCCCAGTGTGTGGCACCTTTGGAAAGTATCTGAAAACCATACCACTGGTTGATTCAAACTTGTGAGTGAAAGTGGGTAGACAGGGCCCTTTGGGAGCCGTTCATGGTCATGCTAGCACAAAGTCACAAGTCACTGAGCGTTTTAATGCCCTGGCCAGACTGTTGTTCATGCTAGATAATGTGCTCTCTTCCCCAGAAACTAGTTAAGGTTCGCTCAGCATAATTGCAGTATAAACCACAGGTGAGCTCTGTTGATGTTGCACAAATACAAATGTGCCTGAGAAGGTATCTGCAACGGGGATTATCTAGCTGCTCTACTAGACAGGCATCCTTAGATATGAGTTGCCAGCCAAACTATTGAAAGATAGAATCTTTTAAAAGGCAACAAAGTATTGGGCCTCACTCTACAAAAATATGACCCCTTTAGACTAGACTATTAAACTGCTCTCTAAATTTGGCTTTGTGCTTACTCAAAGATTAAAGAATCATGCAAAACTCACTAAACAACAAGTGTTTTTAGTATGAGTTAGTAACTAATAAAATATTAGAAAAGATTCTTCATGCATTAAATCAAAATGCCATGGAAAATCCCTAAATATCCTAATAAAATAAGTTGTTTTTCTTTTAAAAACAAAATATAGAAAGTAAATCTTGAATTTGCACAACAAATGAATGCTTTCATAAATTTTTTTTTATAAACTTTAAATGCAATATTAAATATTGCACAAGCTTACAAGAAAAACCTACAAAAATGTAAAAGATGGTCCTATTAAAATTCTCTAGGAATGTAAATAATTATCTCAAATTTTATTCACTTAAAAAAAATTCATTAATCAATTTTTCATTAAGATTTTTTGAAAATGTTCCCTTTCTACATATAATGAAGAATTCATCTTCACCGCATGTTCAGTTAAAAAACAAAGTATTTTTATCTTCTACCTCAATGCTAAATATCTACAGATATCTAAAAGTTATGTATGTTGTAAGTTTTTAGAATTTTAACTTTGATGTCCCAATGGGTGCTTTTGATTCCACCCAAATTGTAGATTTAATAGGAATCTATATCCTAAACACCCTCAGTAGGATAGTGAACTCTGAACAAGTAGGTCTATACAGAGATGACGGACTCATCATTATCCCTAACAGTAATGGTCCACTATCGTCTTGAATAGAGAAGAAAATAATTAGGGCCTTCAAATGGCTCGGATTTAGAATAGAGATTTCCTCTAATTTAAAAATAGTCAACTTCCTAGATATTACCTTAAATTTGGCAAACAACAATTCAAACTGTACCAAAAAAAAAAAAAAAAAAAAAATGAAACACCAACCTATATAAACGTCCACTCCAATCACCCACAACAAATAATTAGACAAATCCCCAGATGTAAATCTGAAGAAGTGATATACCAAGCAACCATCTATCCTAGTGTAGACAAAAGCAGGAAAAAACATATATAGGAATTTCCACCAGACCATGGAAACAACGCCTATATAATTACCCTCAATCATTTTCTAAACCCCACCTAAAACATCAAACCACTCTCTCTAAATATTTCTGGGAATTGAAAGACAAAAATCTTTCCCCACAGATTGAATGGAAGATTATAGGGAAATCTCAAACCCCCAATAGCTTTAGAAGGAGATGTAATTTATGCTTAGACAAAAAGATTAGAATTATCAAAGTCAGAGAATCTAGCCAATTATTGAATCAGAGAAATGAAATAATCTTCAAATGCCGTCATAAAAATAAATTTAAACTAACACATAAAATCCTGGAATCACCCACTTCCAACAAACTTGCCAGCTCTCACATTTGTGTGGATCATACGTACAGACCAAATGAAGTGAAGATAAGAACCTACCAAGCAATGAATCAACACACCCATCTAAGTACACAGTGACTTTATATTATTGATACACATAGTTTTAAAAGAAATATCCTATCATAAACTATATAAAAGAAAAAAAGTTCACTATAATGACTTTGACATAAATATTTCACGTGTAGAATGGGGGCACCCAAGTGTAAGGTGAGATATGTCTCTCATATATATGGGTGCACCCAACTTTGTGCATGCTTCTATAGAATTTTGTGCATGTTTGTATGCATTATTGTATAAGGGGGCACCCAGGTATTAGTATTTTGCATATATAAGAATGGACCTAATTATGTATACGTTTTTCCATCATGTGAGAACACCTGATTATATGTAAGTTATGTTAATTTTAGATACAATCAATTATACATTCCTGAAACTGATTATACCCCCATGTACTGATCGTTCTACCCATAGGTGTACAAATTAGCATAAACAATCTGAATGAGGTAGGCTGGCATATATGGATATAGATGAGTAAGGTTTATTAAGACATATGAAAAGAAAATATACCACCCCATTTGGGAATTAAATGTACACAGACGTACATTGCCTTTATGCATAGAGATAATTAAGTTGCACGTGTACTTATATAATTATAGTTGTGTTTGTATATACATGTATGCGATGTGTAGGCATATATACGTAAATCCACTGGATATATGGAAGTATGAAAATATTGGCATAATTTGGGAATATGTGTGAAAATTACTAGCAATTATATGTGTGTGCGTGTATATATATATATATATATATATATATATATATATATAACGCTACTTATACATGTGGAAATCCCATCTTTGTGAAATGTATATGTATGAATACACAATTGCCAGGATCCATAAGTAGATGTGAAAAAGCGTAAAGCCACATTTGTAAGTACATGTGGGAATGTACGCATATGTATATATGGATATAAGTTAGTATAAATGGATGGTTTGGTTTTATGAGGTCGAATAAACACCAGTGTCCAAAGAATTAGAAATTCCTTTACAGGTCAACCTCTTCACGATGACCTGGGCAATCCCAGACAGATCTGACGCCAATGCCTTCCCCTTTCCTCTTTCTCTTATTTTTATTTTATTTTCATTTTTATCCTTCTTTTTCAGTTAAAGAAAATGCTTATTCTGGCAAAATTTTTTGTACCAAATGGAAGAAATATTGTAAGATCTGATGAAATGAGCTAATTAGCTCATAGAAATGAACTATAGTTTATAACCACTTGAAATGACGTGTTGGGTTTTTCTTTATATATATATATATATAATTGCTTAATCAGAATTCTATTGAAGGACATGTGATTGGAGCTGAGAGTTGATGACAAGAGCGATTAGATTACAATTATAAATTACAAATCTCTTAGTATAAAAACGTCAATACAAAACAGTCATTTAGAAGTAGCTTTCTTATTAAGTACTAAATTACTAGAAAACTTAATCATGATTTACTTGGTATGACCTATTTCTTAACAGCATGAAAAATTGACAAGTCATTGAAAACTGAGCAATCTCACAAAATCAAGACGTGGTTACATAATGAAAATAAAGAAACCTTTGAAACTACAATTTATGTAAGGCATAAAAACACATCTTTTGTAGATAAGATTTAGATTCTTGTATTTGTAGTAAATAAAGTTTTGTTTAGCATTAATTTGTCTTACCCTTAAAACTTGATCTTGGAGCTCAATAATGTCCTTGTATTCATCCACTTCCTTCCTTAGTTCTGACAATTTCACTTCTAGTTCAGTGTGTGAATTATTAGCCACAACAGGAGAAGGCAGGGTCATGGAGATTTTGTCAGATTCTTTAGGAGAAAGAAAAAAAAAAAAAAGATAATTCAAACTTGCTGAGAGAGTAAGTGACAAAACAAAAATATACATTTTGATAAATGTAAAAAAAATATATATTGTGATGTACCCATGATTTTATTAACCATATAGGCATAAGGCTAAAAAAAAAAAAAAGAAGAAAAAAAAAAGCACCCCCATAGAAAAATCCCAAATTCTAGTCAAATTTTTTTTTTTCTTTTTTTTGTAGACTTTTTTTATCTGAGTTTTTAAAATTTGTCATTCTTTTTAAAGTAAATTTAAAATTTTTCTATGGATTTTTGTTTTAATTTTATTTTAATAACATTTAAGCAAGTTCAATTAGTTACTTTTAAAAAATAGTGTTAAGCTGAAAGTTACTAAGTTTTATGAGCATGAAAGATTTGAATAATTTGATTAGAAAAATGATAAAATATACTTAAGACTTTTTGAATGTTTAACAAAACTACAAACAAAAACTTGCCATTGTTAATGGATGCTAAGTTAGTCAACGAATAATGATAAATTATACATATTGATAAATATTTTTTTCTATAAAAGTTTTCATGGCCAGTGTCTATACTCCTAAATGCATAATGTGGAAGCAACTGTTAAGAAAATAAAATGGGAGATTATAACATGTGAGTGACAAAGATTTATAAAAAGAGAAGTATTCAATTTCTCTCAATATTTTTAAAAACACTTAAATTTGTACATCATTTTTGGTTTTTCTTACCAAATACAGTTCTGAGAGATTGTGGCAATATGGCTCATAAAATGCACATAGTGATGCAAGAAAGTAAATAAGTTGAGTGTTTACTGAAAGTAATACACAAATTGCTAAGAGTATATTTATATGATTTGAATCAAGGCCATTGCATAACTCATGTTTGCATTAAGCACTTCAAAATATTAAACTGACTGATAATTGTTTTTACAATTTCACTGAAGAGAAACTAAAACTAGAGCAGCAAGATAACATGAAATGCAGAAGTAAATTTATTTTGTGTTTTATTTGTAGCAGACTAAAGCTATAAAAACTAAAAGTTTATTGGCAAGTTAGGCTTATTACAATAAAATCAGAAAAGGAAAAGAAAATGGTTGTCACTTAAGAGAATGGTAAAAATTTAAGCATTAAAGAAAACTTTACCCTTTAACTTCCTTTTGAGAAGTTGCATCAAGACATGACAAGCTTTATTAAAATTCTTCAATATTTCTTCTTTGCTCATCTCAAAAGGAAGAGGATTGATATCTGAAAAGAGGATAGCTAGATCAACATACTGTTCTATATTAAATTTTTCTGTATTCATAATTATATATCTACAGGACATGGCTTTCAAATTACAGGCACACACAAAAAATATAACATAAGATGTCACTGCTAAAATAAAACCAACTAAATTTGCCTTTTGGTTGCTTTTGAAGGAGAGTAATTAATAAAAACAGTATCTGAATGAATATTGATATTTATGATAATTATTTAACTACATTTTTTTTTTTTCAAATCATATAACATCCAATTAATTCCAGATTTCTCAATTTTTGTTATTTTTTTATTATACAAAGAAGAATCAGCTCATTGGGGGGGGGGGGAAGAGGCTGAATGTAAGAATCACAAGTTTTTTTTGTTTTTGGTCTCACCAGTAACTTCTCCATTACAAACAACTTGCTGGAATTTGTCATTTAAATTTTCCAGGTTATCTTCAAAGCTGCTTGATTCATCACATGAGCTGTCAGGACTTTCAGAATTGAACTAGAAGAAAACAAAAAACATTAGACACTACCCAGTCTGATAAGAAATTTAATTTTTTTTAATTGTGAATATTGTAATGACAATCATAAACTTATAATTTTTATCTTACATGAATAATTAAACACTTTATTTTATGCTACTGTTCTTTTCTGTCCTTTTAAACATGTAGGTGATCAAGGCTCTTTCTGTCTTTACACTGAATGATATTTTTGTGTCTGTTTACCATCCGGTTGCCATTTCCCCAGTTTCTAGTTTTCATTATATATCCTGTGAGTGTCAAAAGCACTCTTTCCTATTATGTGTTCCAATTTTGCTTTAGACATCCTCACCTGTTCTAGCAACAACATTCTAAACATTTGACAACTGAAACACACATTAGTGTCTTCAAGGCTCATTTGTGAAATGATCCAACATTCACTTCCATATCTTGATATTTCTATATACCTCTGTATTTCTGTCACATTAGATGGATAGTTAAAGTTCTGTATCTGCCTGATCTTGACATCACCAATATGCAGATCATATCTTGTGTTGTCTCTTTTGCTGACAATCATGTATTGTCTTACATTTACGACAGGATAAAGCTTATTTTCATTGAAAAGAATAAGTTTCAGCAAAGAAGGAACAAAGTCAATAAAACATTGCTTTCACAACTAGGGTTTGACTTTTCAATGGTATTTTCTTTGTCAAATTTTGTTGCTTTTTATTGAAACTAATTAGACCATCATTTTATAGACCCACTTTTCTTTTTATCTTATATCAGATTGAGCTCTCTAGATGGGAAAATTTTATAAACAGTTGTCACTTCAGCAATTAATTCACAACTGAAAAGTAATGTGTAGAGTTCTTTTGGTTGATGGTGTGTGAATACACTGCGCGTGTGTGTGTGTGTGTGTATGTATATATATATATATATATATATATATAACAAGTTAAAATCTCCTCTCTCAGCTGTGTGCTAATAGCTTAGGGGTAGGCTCTCTGACTGATGCCAAATCAGTAGAGTTTTGATCCCGTCTGGAAACAATCCAATTTCTAGCCACACTGATGAAACAGGCTTGTATGTTGACAACTATATATATGCATGTATGTATGGTGTGATGGGTAAACTGTCATCATTCTATATTTTTAATTTCACATGTGTTGTTTTTTGCATAGTATAGTAGGGTCAGTTGGGTACCATCTGAGAGAAAAGAAAAAAGCCTCATGACAATTTTCTCTTCCAGAAATTTGAAAATGACATGTACTGCTTGGCATTCACACCAAATGTTTCAGAGTATTTGAAAGAGTTTGATGTCAACATTATGGTGTTTGGAGTGATCACCAGTGATGGCGATATTATGCCGCCATTCATCTTCCCACAAGGCCACAGATTCAAGATGGAGGCTGGCATCAAGTGACTTGAGGAGATACTACTGCTCTGAATCAAGAGGGTGGCTGCTGGAAGATCCTATATCTACCAACAAGACTGCGCCATGCCTCACAATCAGGAGAACCCAGTTATGGCTGTTAGACAATTTTTATGACCACATCACCACTTACAAACTGAAGGCAAGGATTATGGCAGCATTCACTAACTTAAACAGAGACTGCAAGAGAAGAGTTGCAGGAGATTCTGAAGTTGTCTGGAGGCCATAATTGAAGCAAATGGTTATTGAATAAATTTACTCTTTAGTAAATATCAAGATATCGAAATGTTCATTTACTGAGTTTTTCCCCAACCAACAGCACATAAATGCCAGTGAGTAGACATTCTTTTGAGAATGATAGAGAAATTTACAATTTTTTTGCTTTATCACATTTTATTTTCTGGCGTATCACATGTGGATCAGTTTCTAGTGTAAAGAAACTTTTTTTTAGAACTTACAAAAAAGATCAGTGCCTTATTTTGAAATGCTGTCAAATCTAATTTTTAGTTGGCTGGTTGGTTGTTTTGTTTTTATGGCACATCAACTGCTGAGGTTGATATGCCATAAAAATATTTTTTAAAGGTTGATATTAATACCAACTAAATTTTTTATTTATTTATTGCTGGTAATACCTTTTTCTTTCAACAATTTATTGTTGTTTTTATATAAGTTTTGTGTCTAGTAATACTTTTTCTTTTCAAGCATCAAGATTTATTGGGATTTGTTTTTAAGGGCAGGGTTCTCAAGTCCTACCCTGTTATTTAACCCATAACTGGAGGGAAGGAACGGATTAATACCTTTCCCAAGGGTACCAGTGCTTAAGTGAATGCAGGGTATTCAACTGGAATTCGAACTAGGCTCACCGATTTCTCTTTCCGAGTCGATATCCACTGCACCACAATGTACATCCGTCACTACACGCTTACAGCACCTGCTTACGCAAGCGGTCACCCAACTAAGTACTGACCAGGCTCAACGTTGCTTAACTTCGGTGATCGAGCCTAATTTTTAGAGAAGCATGTGTATTCCCTATCATGCATGTCATGTCCTATATTTACATGTATGTTCTTGGGATTGTTGCCTATTGACTTCTATAATATCTTAGAATGCAACAGGCATCTGACAAAGATATGGAAATACAGACTGAGCTGCCTACCACCACTAATAATGGTACAATTGGTCAAAGAGACATCATCTAGTGTGTTGTAAAAAGAAAGAAAATAGTTGTTTAGCTAAAACAGAGCCAGTGCCAAATCTAGAATGTCTGGGTATGAAGAAATAAAATATCTACCATCTCCCCCACAAAATATTGAGGACAGTGAGTTGAGGGGTGTTAGTTATGCAAATGATTCGTTTGGGGTTTAAATAAAGCAGGCACATTTTGTTTTTAGAAGCAGCAATGGACAATGGGCCCATGATGAGTGTATGACATAATTACCGTGTGATACTGAAGATTTCTGTCAGAGTTGTGAGATGTCTATTCATTGCAGATATGCAACCAATAAGAAAAACCATCAGGAAATTATTCCAAACCAAACACATACAATAGTTGTTGTCTACATTATATCACATGACTAAACTGATTAACTTACTCTCAACTGGGCTTTGTAACACTCAACTATGGAATGAAGTTGTTGCTGTATACTAGCCAGACAACTCCTTAAATCCAAGTTTTCTTGCATCATTTCTTTCTGTTTTTCTTCATAGTTTCGTAACATCAATTTGTATAATTCTTCAGGTCTAGAAAGAAAGACAATGTCAAATGAACAAAATTCATGTGATTATTCCTTTTCAGTCAATATTAAAAAAATTTGTAGTATACAAAATGAAATTCAAAAGGTAAGTCAATGAAAAAATATGAATTAAAAACTGAAGTGTTAGAAACAAAATTTAAAATATTTTATAATACGTTTTAGAAATGGAATAAATTTATGACTATCTTTTTCACCAATTCTTCTTGATATGCATATCAGCAATTTGCACCTTAAAATTACTCTTAATTATAAATAAGGATTCAGTATCTTAAATACCTTTAATGGCCATAAGTTAGATGCTAGATTTTTCTAAGGACTGAAAGAATTAAATTTTCATCAGAGTAGGAGTTCATTTTTGACCAATTAGATTCATGTCAACAGAGAAATACCTATCTATGATAACGATAAGTACTGGATTTTTAAACACCCTTTATCACAGTTCAGTTAAAATAATGTTCTGTTGCAATCAACCACTGCTGATTAAAACTAGAAACATTTATATATCCAACAGTCAATGGATTCACTATGTCTAATGTGAGAAGATGAAAGATTATAAATGAATACATAGTTTTTCAACCTATAAGTAATAATGTAAAATTGGCCCTTACATTCCAACTGACAGAAGCTTATACTGACCAAGTGCACACATTTAATCTGTCACCATTCATATTTTTATAGTTATATAAGAAAAAGTGTAAGAAACCGTGAACGTTTAAAGTGTAGATTTATTGTTGCTATTATTACTTATTATCAATCAGTTTAATAATATTTAGTATGATATATTAAGTGTCCATAATAGTATTTGTGTTGCTACATGTGTTTCGAGTCTAAAGTTGACTCGACTCAGGCAAATAAACCTGACTTCATATATCGAGATCCGTTTGTTTTTCTGATGGCCAAGGTACCATGTATAAATAGATAAGTCAAGTGGTGAGCAGGTCAGAAAGTTCATATGCATGCATGTTGGGGTTTTTTTTTCACACTCACACGTTAAATTTTTTCTATCACATTTGTTGGCTATAAAATTTTCCCACTGACTTGTGAAATTTGATTTTATCTTTTTAATTCAAAATTGTTTTCAGTGATTTTGATTCAATTTTACGTGTCATCTAGATCATTTTATTGCTTTTGGGATACTATTTGAATTTAGTGAGTGTCTGTGTGTGTTTTTTATCGCATTTGAATTTTGTGTGTGTGTGTGTTTTTTTCTCGCATTTGAATTTTGTGTGTGTGTGTGTGTGTTTTTCTCGCATTTGAATTTTGTGTGTGTGTGTGTGTGTTTTTTGCATTTGAATTTTGTGTGTGTGTATCGCATTTGAATTTTGTGTGTGTGTGTGTGTGTTTTTCTCGCATTTGAATTTTGTGTGTGTGTATGTGTGTGTGTGTCTTTTTTCTCGCATTTGAATTTTGTGTGTGTCTTTTTTTCTCGCATTTGAATTTTGTGTGTGTCTTTTTTATCGCATTTGAATTTTGTGTGTGTCTTTTTTATCGCATTTGAATTTTGTGTGTGTCTTTTTTATCGCATTTGAATTTTGTGTGTGTCTTTTTTATCGCATTTGAATTTTGTGTGTGTCTTTTTTATCGCATTTGAATTTTGTGTGTGTCTTTTTTATCGCATTTGAATTTTGTGTGTCTTTTTTATCGCATTTGAATTTTGTGTGTGTCTTTTTTATCGCATTTGAATTTTGTGTGTGTGTGTCTTTTTTATCGCATTTGAATTTTGTGTGTGTGTGTCTTTTTTATCGCATTTGAATTTTGTGTGTGTGTGTCTTTTTTATCGCATTTGAATTTTGTGTGTGTGTGTCTTTTTTATCGCATTTGAATTTTGTGTGTGTGTGTCTTTTTTATCGCATTTGAATTTTGTGTGTGTGTGTGTGTCTTTTTTATCGCATTTGAATTTTGTGTGTGTGTGTGTGTCTTTTTTATCGCATTTGAATTTTGTGTGTGTGTGTGTGTGTCTTTTTTATCGCATTTGAATTTTGTGTGTGTGTGTGTGTGTGTCTTTTTTATCGATTTGAATTTTGTGTGTGTGTGTGTGTCTTTTTTATCGCATTTGAATTTTGTGTGTGTGTGTGTGTGTCGTTTTTATCGCATCTGAATTTTATGTGTGTGTGTCTTAGGTTTTTCATGTTTTGTTGAGGGAAGGCTTGTATTTTTTTTATAAATATTTCTCCCTGCAACATGAGTGTGTTATAATCTGCATTTTGCTAGATAGGCATTACTATGAATTTATCTCCACTGCATTCATGTAAGTGTTGGCAGACATACAATTTCCTGTTATTGGCTAGTTTAATGTTACTTCTGTGCAGGGCTACTCTTTTATTCAGGCCTTGTGTTGTCCCCCCGTATACTTTTTCACATAAATTACATTTATGGGGTTGCAGCCCAGATTTGTTTTTATTTCGAATGTAGATGTATTTTCGAATTTGAAGTGTTTTCCTTCTATGATCATGTTGCATACCCAAATTCATTTTTGTTGCATTTTGTGACTCCCATGTTTTTTAAATTTTGGGGTTGGCGTCTGCTTTTAATTATTTCAGTTGTCTTTAAGATTTCCTTTTTTTTATCATTTTTGTTGAGCAATTCTATGTGTCTATCTTTGTAAATAATTCTGGGTTGATTTGTTGTGTGCAAATGTATGCTAGAATGTTTTCTTTTTTGTTTTTTTGGATTCTGGAGAGATTCTAATGGTAGTTCTTCTGCCAATTGGAAACCCTTGTTTATTAGTTGAGTGGGATATCCTTTTATTTGTAGTGTTTTTCATAGTTCCTCTAGGCATATTTTATGAAGGGTTTTGTCAACTACTATTGTGCAAATTTGTTGTGCCAGGGAGTAGGGGATGGATTTTAGACAACTTTTAGAATGGTGACTCCTGAAATGGAGGTATTGTTGGCTGTCTGTGGGTTTATGGTAAATGTCTGTGATGATGTAACTCTTTTTTTATGACTATGTCTAGGAATGGCAATTCATTATTGCTATATTCTAGCATGAACTTAATTTAGGGGTGCAAGTTTTGTAGTAGATTGTGTAGTTTGTTTATGTCTCATGTTGATCTACAAAAGATATATATATATATATATATATATATATATATATATAAAGGAAATGAAAGAACATATTTTAAAAACAAATGGTGAAAATGATTTATTTTAGAAAATATAAGATGAATTCATGATTATTCAGAAAATTAAGTGGGGGTTGTTGGAGGAAGTTAACATGATTGTAGGTTTGTAGCAATATAATGCTTTTATAAACCATTTTAATAACAAAAATACAATATTAAATTCTACTTTAGTTTGGTCAAAAATTTAAGCACCTCACTGTACTGTTTCTTTTATTTGTTGCATGCCTCAGTTAACTAGATAACCAGATACAAGTAGTTTCAACAGGCATTATCATGACATGTGGAAGCTAAGCTTCTCTTTTGAACTCAAAAGACTCAATCTTTAAACATCAGCCCCTAAAATCCAGTATCTCATCACCCCCTATTATCCTAGTCACAGGCTTTTCAATCTTGACACCTGCAAGGACACCATATTTGAATTAAGAGAGAGAAATGTCTCTTATTGGTAAGGCAGTTATGTGTATAATAATAATTACAATTAATATTAATATTAATATTATTGTCTTATTACTGAACTCTATAATATCTTATAAGCAAAGAACACATGACTACTGAATTGTTTAGTTTATGATAATGAAAACTTATTTCTATTTTTACCCCTAAAAACACAAACAGGATTGTTAATGTATTTGCTAATTAATTACAGAGTTTATAATGACAGTTTTGTTTGAATATCTGGCTGGTGACAGATGTTGCAAATTGAAATTATACAAGGAACAACCCCACTTACTTAGATGTTGTTTTCCAGGTGCCTCTTTTAGTGTCTGTCTTGGGAAGCATATTTATTACTTCATTACCTTAATAAAAAAAAAAAAAAAAATTATATATATATATATATATATATTACATACACACACACAGAGAAAATGTTTCCCAACATTGAAATCAATATTTCTATTATTTACATATCGACTGTCGTTGTCATCTTTATTACCACATTCATGTTTTGACCATTGTATGCTCCGGCCTTCTTCAATTTGAACATTGTAAATAGTTACAATACCTCATATCAGAAATCTAGACAGATATTAAAATCTGTGTGAAAAAACATGATGACAAAGTTTAACATTTGTGTCTGCAAAAAAAAATTGCATCTCAAAGACAGTTTTTCTATTGACATTGCTATTATTGTATACTCCCAATAAATTTTATTAATTTAAAAAATTAGTTTTAAAATTTTCTAGAAAGCCCAAACATTTAAAGATTCTTTTTTCTTGAAAATTGACAAGAATTAAAGATATTTTTATTAAATTGCTTGTTTATAATAATTTTATATCTACAAGATTATAAAAATATGTGAACCAACAACAATGCAATATTATTTACCATATTATAAATAACTATGAAAAACTTTTTTTAGTCATAAAACTATAAAAAATGTCTGAACAAGAAAATTCAAATAAATGCATAACTAATAAAATGGTAAAAAAAAACCAAAAACGTATTTTTTATTTTTTTTATTTTCTAGAAAAGCCAAACATGAAACAGGATTTTGCTCATGTCATAATAGTTAAGGGAGGAAATGTATAATACCTTATAATATCAACCTATGATTTTTAGATCATCCTTAACAAATCCATTGTTTTGCTGAATTTTACAATAGTATAACTTGTTCCATACTATATCAATTACTATAAAATTATTTGAAATAAGTTTAAGTAGATATCAAGCAAGACCTGATATTCTAATTCTCTTATTCTACTAAATGGAAGGAGAGGAAAAACCCTGAAGGTAAACTTTATAAAACATCCAATTTCAACAACCTAACAGATTACAAAGTAAATGTTAGAGTGAGTTTATCTGTTCTTTATTAGGATTGTCAAAAGTATTATTCAATTCAGATCAGTGTTACTTCAATATCATGAATTACCATTTTCTAATCTTTTGGATTCCCTTATAAACTGTTTAGAGAATGAAACCTGTTAGGTTTTAAGTTCAAAAACTTTCTTTAAATCAAAGCCAACAATACTTTCTCAGATAAAAAGATGCAATAAAAAGAAACCTTTAAACTTGCTCCAAGTACAGATATCCACAGATATGAAAAGTCTGACATAATACTGAAGTAAATTGAAATATAATCATAATAAAACTCCTGGCTAAAATCAGTTTTTATGCTTAATGCTAAAACGGTTCCATTTCATATAAATAAAAAGGTGACGATTTCACACAACCAACAATTTTAGAGAATGATTCATCTAAAAAGGAAAAAAGCAACAGAAGTCATATTCATATTGAGACATGCTATCACTTTTAAAGCAGCCACCCAAACAATTTTTAAATATGATAACGGAATTATGTATACAACACTTTAGTATTACCTCTGGTAATTATGCTTGCTAGTTGCACTGGAGACCAGACTTTAATTTTTAGCTAAGAAAATATGCTCAATTTTAGACCTTTACTTTTACTTTCTACATGTGTACAATACTTGATAAATAGTTGCAGAAGATATCACTTATCTGTATTCACCAATTCTGCAGATGGTCATCAACTGTTGTTGAGGGAAATTTATGTGATAAATGTAGGGGTGAAAATGACAAATTTCTTAAATTTATAAATATATAATTTGAATTACTTTTTATAAAACAATAGGAAATCAGTCAGTTAAGTGCCATACGTGAAACACGCTTGGGCGATCATGTCTCGAAAGAGACATGGCTCACTGGGTAGAAGATTATCCCGCAGTAGGTTGCTGGCCAAGGCTATAGAACCCAATCTGTCCTGTTATTTAATCCATAACCGGAGGGAAGAGACGGATTGTTTGTTTTTGAGGCTTAACGACCTATCAATTCTTATGGGATCATTTTAAGGTCATAACCAATGATTTTTGAGTAAGATTATTTTATTTTTACAACATTTTTCTTTTTCACGATTCATTGGGATTTGTTTTTAAGAGCAGGGTCCCCAAGTCCTACCTTTGTTATTTAACCCATAACTGGAGGGAATGGACGGATTAATACCTTTCCCAAGGGTACCAGTGCTTGAGTGAATACAGGGTATTCAACTGGAATTCGAACTCAGCTCACCGATTTCTCTTTCCGAGCCGATATCCACTGCACCACAACACACATCTGTCACTATACGCTTACAGCACCTGGTATTCTCAAGCGGTCACCCATCTAAGTACTGACCAGGCTTAACGTTGCTTAACTTCGGTGATCGAGCGAGAACCAGTGTATTCAACGTGATAGGCCGTAAGCCTAAGAGACGGATTAATACCTTTTCCAAGGGTATTTGCACGTAAGTGAATGCAATGAATTCAACTGGAATTCGAACTTGGCTCCCTGATTTCTCATTCCGAGCCGATATCCACTGGACCACAATGCACATCCACATTAAATAATGAAAATGCATCTCATTTTCTGATATTCTCACTTTTAATGTAAAAAACAATTTGTAATTCACACACAAATTGTACAGAAAGATGCATTGAAATGTCACCTTTAAGAATATGCATGTATATCAATTTTCAGTTACATGAGAAACAAAACCATATGTTCAAACTATGAACTTTTGCTTCAACCCAATACAGGTGAGAATAGGGAAATTACCGATTAACTTCTGAGATTTATCCATGAGGACCTGATTTAGTTTTTCCTTCAATCGACTGCTTTCACGTTCTTTTTTCTTGGATTCATGCTTGTACTGAGATTCTCTGTGATTAATTACAGATTGCAGCCGCTTCACCTTTAATTGGAAGATAAAGAGAGAATTGAATCAGGTAAAAATTAACAATTGTCATTTCTGTAAACAAACCTTAATTTAAGATTGTATATAAGCACAAATATGAAAAATCAGATGAATCCACTCAAAATTAATTAAAGTGTCAGCTTAATTGGAATATGACTCCATATAAAATAATGCAAACAGTGAATGATGAGAAAATATTTAACCTTAAACAATCTGCATTATTCACAGTATTACTTCCCTTCCCACTATAGATGACAACATTACAACTGCAACAAAGGTGGTTTTTAGCTTTCCCATAGCTTTCCCTATGACAAGTTAACCAGAAAATTTAAATTCTGTTGCTGGGCAACTGGAGTCATGTAGTGGCAGGAAAAACTGAACAAAAACACTACAGAATGCTATCAATTAACCTATTAATGCCCACAACCCCATTTGGGGAGAGGAACATTAATTTATTAAACAGCTTGTTTGAGTAATAAAATTCCTCTTTAAACCTAAAGTGCTCAATTTATTAACCTATTTTCAATGCTAAAAGTCAACAGTAACTTTTTCAGTTTCTACCATTAGATTTTACTGAATACAAAACAATAATAAGCATCAATCTTTTAAATGTTGCAAATATTTATCAATTTTTTTTCTCTTGGGTTAACTCCAGTGTACTGATTTGCTAATTAGTTTTTTTTGTTAATATTCAACTTTAAAATGGTTCAAATATTCTCACACTAAATTTTAAAAACTGTAAAAGTCCTTTTGTATTTCATAACCAATACAGTTTTGGTTGTTACTTTGTAACAGAATTTTATTTGCCATAATTAGAGCAAAATCTTTGATTAGAGAAAGCTATGTGATAAGAAATAAAAAAAGAAAGCTTCTCACATATAAGCATAATACTTATTGTTGAAATAATTCATACTGAGAATTTAATAAATTACAAACTATAAAAGAAAACCAAGATGATGTCTAAATTTGTTAGATGAATAATTTACATTATTAAATTTAAACTACTTTATCTTTTATCTTATTTTTGTTGCTATGGTTATTTTACACATGGTGCAGAGAAAATTGGATAAGGAAAAATGTAGAGAATAATGAGTTTTGAGCTTTGCCTGCTGATGCACTTTCATGGTGAAATTGGTAAAGCAACTTGTCAGATTTCTCAAGCTAGAAGCCTTTTTCATTTCATATTGCTTGCTTAATAGTAAAATATAAGAGAAACAAGTTTTTTTTTTTAGAAAAGAAAAGTTTTTCAATTGTAAAACAAAAATTATACTAATTTACCTCATCTTTTTCAGATTTGATTGCAGAACTAAGATTTCTATTTTTACTGGCTAAATCTTTCTCTTTTTCTTGTCTGAGTGCAATTTCACGTTCAAGTCGTTCAACATCCTCTTTGAGTCGAAGCTGAGCTGTTTGCAGTTGATCATAATCACTCATAGTGCGCCGAGTTCTGCAATTAATACAGAGTTATTTATTTTTAACTCAAAACGTAAAGAAATAAAATAAAAAATATTTGAAGTTTTTCTTATGGGCCCAAATTCAAAGCTACAGTTAAGTGAATGCTAGAGCAATGATTAACAAATTGGTTTTGGAGACCATTACTAACAGTAAATCCTCATTGAGGGCTTCATTTCTTTGGCCTTTTAATATATTAAACAGTAAATATTAATACACAGTGGATTATTTTAGCTTCAGCTTATTTTTTTATTGCTATGTAAGCAAAGCAGTTGAACTCTTACATTAGGTTTGGTCTTAAGTTTTGTAATTAATATTTTCTTACACACTGAATATTTTTCAGTGTAGAATTATATAAAATAATTTAATCTTTCTTTTTTTTTTTTATAAATGCTTCTAAGAAAAAAAAAAAAATTAGATAATGTCTTCCTTACATGATTCTTTGGAAAAGTGAAATGACAATTCAATTAGAAATGTGAAGTGTAATCCCTAAAGCCATTTTAACCCAGAGAGTGGCAGTTAATCTTATAATCAAAAAACAAAATGAAAAAAATACAAATGTTATTTAACAAATTTGGAACTGCATTTAAGGGTTACACTGATGATTAAAGAGATGTTACAGGTTTTGATGAGATCAGCTTTCGCAAATTACCCAATAGTGCTTATTAGGATTAAATAATTTTAGTTAATTATTTAATAAGAAAAGTGAAGCTTTTGTAATTTGTTTTGTGTATCAATATGACTGGACAGGAAAGGCAAGAAATAATGTACAGCAATGTACATTTATTAGCATTGAATACACACATACATATTAATCATAGTCGTACAATGTCTAGTGAGCAGCTCTTGTAAGATAAGATTAGGCTTGATCTTCATTGAACAGTTTAGCTAATGCAAAATAAAGCATCTGTTGTACAACGACAGTCATCAAGCTGCTTTCAGAAAGCAGTCTATGAATTATGAAATTCAATTTTCTATGATGGCTTTGTATTAGACAAAACTAGGTCAAGCAAATATGCATATAATTAAAGGCATTTAAGTAAATACACACATCTAGACTCTGAAATAGGTTTCTGAAATACTAATCATCAAGCATGACTGCTCAAGGAAATTAGCTGATGAATATTGTTTTGCAAGCCATTGCGAGTTGTAACAAAGTTAAACATTTTTATTCCTTATATATCTTTATTCATCATATTTTGATTTCTAACAAGAAATATATGCAAAGATATTTTTGACATATAAAATATACACATACAATGAAATGGATGAAGAAGAACAAGAAAAGGTAAACAAAAAACAACCTTTCCTGTAAGCCACTTATTTATTTACCTTGCTTCCAAATCTTCTCGGATGCGACCATCCTGTTGATATCTTTCAATCAACTCAAAACAGGCATTCACCAAGGAGACCATTTGATTTTGCTCTTCATCAATACAAGATGACAGGCACATGTTTCGAAATACCTTAAAAAAGAAAGAAATGGAGTCAATTGAAATGCATTTTTTATCCCCACCATAAAATTTCACAAATATTGAACTATGATTTTGCAACTTGATATCAATACGTATCAATGAGGAATGATTGACATAATAAATACTTAGATGATGAATATTTGGTAACTTAAGAAACAAGAATTGATTTAAGATTATGTGCTTAAATCAAAATGTATTTATTATTGTATATCATATTCAATGCATGAATTGTATAGAAAGATGCACTGAAATGATACTTTTTATAAACATATATAATAATTATGTTCAATTGTCAAACTTTTGTTCCAACCCAATATATATTTTCTTTACATTCTTTCTACATAGGCATAGTCTATTATAAATTCTTCAAAAGAGCATTTTAAAAATCAAAAAAATTGATGCATTTGTTTTTGTCGACAACACAGTATAGTATGGTCAGTTGGGTACCATCTGTGACAAAAAGAGCACCATGACAATTCACTACACCAAAAAATTTTGAAATCATATGTTGTACTGCTTGGCATTTGTGTTGAAAGCTTCAATATGAATATTTCAAAGTGTTTGGGTATCAATCTGAGGATAATGCCGAGGATTTACAAAGTGTTGGATGAATCTAATGGTGATTATGAAGGTACAGCAGCTAGGAAAACTCACTAATCATTCTGAATTTGTTGGTGAGGGCCTCAGACTCTTTATGGAGGCCTCTTTGAGGATGTAGTGTGTTAGCGTGCTCTCCACTTTTGTTCTAATAATGGATTATTCCTATTACTACATAAAGTGGTAGTGGAAAGACCTTGGGGTTAGCGTTGCATGAGCGTTGACTGTTCAGTGTTCTGGTTAACTGTTCAGCTCGATACCAAGTCAGTCGAGTATTTCCGGTAGCGAACCGGAAGTGTGCTATACAAGGACTCTACGTCTTACTAAACCCTTGTTCCTGTACTCTACTAACAACTCTGTTGTACATACTATTTCCCGGTAATATATTCCATTTACTTTATTTACGTTGTTTGTGATTATTACTCAATATTTCTGTTACAACATAACTGTGGCGACGAAGAATTCGAAACCCCAAGCTTTCCCTGTTCCCTTACTCAGAGAAAAAAAATAAGTTGCTTTGAACTAATTATCAACTTAAATTCATTTTCTTCAAAATAATTTCAGGCCATTAAAAACAAACCTCATCAATACCATTATTAGGGATGGATTAAAGCCATGAGTACCAACAATTCCTTCAAACAATCATATGTACAAAAGACTTGTTTTTTTTTTTAGCACCAAGAAGAAACATCCAGAAAATAAATAAAACTGATCTTTTCTGTTAATTCCTCTCAAAATAAAAAGTATTGTAGCCAGTAATTAGGTACCTCTACTCATTTTCAATATCTAAGTTTTAAAATTAAATTTAAAAAAAAGTTTTTCTTGAAGCTTTTATTTGAACATTAATTGAAAGCTAAATGACTAAATTTAGCTACCCCAGTAATTTACGATAACTTTTAAATTGGATTTTTAAAATAAAACGTTTTCTTGAAACTTTTATTTTAGTTTTAATTGAAAGCTAAATGATTAAATTTACAATTTCCAGTAAGTAAAATACACTGGTGTATTTCAAACAGAAATTATATTGATTAGAATCTAAAATTTTTCACTTTATTTTTTATCTGTCAATTTTTCAACCATTTTTAATTGATCGACACATTTATAAAGAAAAATAATTTTCAGTTTTAAAAATCTTGCAAAAATAAAATACACATCTTTGACATGTTATTCTGGAAAATTAGAAAATTTAATGTTAAATTAATCTGATTTAAACAAGTATTACTTATTTATAGCATGAAATTTAGACTAAAACTATTTCTTAATTACAGAAGATCTTTCTGACCTTTCCTATGTATTTTCACATGTAATGATAGACAGATGCGAGATAAGCTTATTGTCTGTGGTGACAAGTGACATAATTGTATAAATTTTTTTCCTGTAAGGGGAAGAAACTGAAACAAATGACCATCTAATGTACACATAGAAATTACTATCCAAAAAAGATTTAAAAAATAAAAAATAATGACTCACCAATTTGTATTAAACTTTTCAATTTGTGATAAGTAAATAGTTTTCCCTTAACAACTTAATTACCTAATGTCTATGAGTCTTTGAAATATTTTTGAAACTTTATAAATTATAATTAAAAAAAAAAATTTTTAAATTTCATTATTAACTGAAAAAATTTCTTCTGACTATAATGTACTTAATGTATATTATATACTGAAGCAATTAAAAGCTTATCTAATTAAATAATGTCAGTTTTATTGCATTTTTTATTTTACTATTGAGAGCAGATTTCCAGAAAAAAAAATGGCCAAATGGTTGTAAAAAAACCCCAAAAAAAAAAAAAACATAATAGAGGATTTACATTCCCCAATGAGCCCTGCATTAAACTAATGTAACCAGTTTGGCCTACAAAATTTAATTTCTTGAAATTTCATGAATTTATGTGATGTAGGAGTAATAAATGTAAAGAAAAAAATTTTTTTTATGAATATTTTTAAAAAATAATTTGAAAAATAATTTCATTCATTTGTAAATAAGTCCTGAAAGTTTCATTAAAATCTGGCAATTATTTGATTTTTGCAAGAATTTCCAAATTAATGTGTTTATCACTAGAGTTACATAATATTACATTTTCTATTGTAAACCCTTGTAATGATTTGGTTACTGGCTAATGAAAATAAAGAGTTTTTATCAAAATTTCAAGTGTGTTAGAAAAGGATTAAAAAATTTAAAATATTTCAAAAATACTTTAATGTTTGCTCTTAATAATAAACATTTTAATGGAAAAAGTTCATTTTTATTAAGCTTGGAAACTTTTTTCTTTATAGTATGCTGTTTTTTCAGCGATTTAGTGGAGGTATCTAATATAGTTTCTTAATTGAACTGTGATTAAATGTGAATACTGTTTTTGTTTTAAATGTAAGAATTCAATTAAAAAAAAAAACTCTTATTCTGTCAATTTAACTGATTCAGAATAATTACAGTTTTTTTTGGGAACAATGGTAAAAAAAAAGAGTGTGTTAAACTGCAAGGCTCCAGACTAATTTATTAAGAAACTCTAGTTTGGACCCATGGAATTACTGGGGACCTATTCAAATCAAATCCATCAGTCCTGAGACTCATGAAATTAAAAAGCTATCAGCATCGCTATATCTAAACTTATTTATAAATGGAACTTTGTCTGTGTGTATCCGTTACCTATAGACTCCAAAACGGCTGAACCGATTTTCTTGAAAATTTACACGGTTGTACTATAAAGCATCCGCGAGTGTTCTTAGCTAGGTTTTGTGTCGAGGTACCCCCAATCAATATCGAAAATTGATAATCGAAAAAAAAATCGGGTTATAGAAGGAGTGGTCCGATTTTAATCAAATTTGATACACTCATAGACAAAGACATAAGAAATGATATTCAGAAGTTTCAAGGTTGCAGTTCTTAGAATAGTGCAGAAAATTTATAATATATATATACATAAAAGGCAAGATGTTTGTGTGTGTGTGTCTGATTATCTGCCTGTATGTCCTTTATACAAATCCACAATTTTTATCCAATACTCACCAAACTCCACACAAATATTCTTTAGGCTGAGTCTGAGCTCCAGGACCATGGATTAGTTTTAAAGTTTTCATTACACCCGGGCAATGCCGGGCTATACTGCTAGTATATATATATATATATATATATATATACACACACACACACACACACACAACTATCGTTATATTGCACACTATCAGGAAGTATTAAACATCAGTATCATCAATTTATTCTATACAAACAAATCAATCAAAATGCTGATGTCTCTAAAAGAATTTTTCATGGTTTGTGTAAAGGCAATATTAACCAAATGTATCTGCAAAAGGATGGTGTTTCTGCATTGTTATTGTATATTTCCCTTGGCAATTTTTTTTTTATTTTTATAAATTTAATGTAACAAATATATGAAATGAGATTTATACATTTTCTTTCTCCTTGAGAAGCAACCATACAGATTACATAAATTAGTAATGGTAAACTTAATGATTACCTTATTTAAATGAGTTATGTATTCATCAACATTGTCTTCTGTACATAATCTGCTATTGGTCAAAGATTGAAAACTGGGACTATGCATGTCCCATTCAGATAAGTGGGAATTGTTCATTTCATTGACCAGTTGCATGGCAAAACTGTGATTTTCATGGGTGGTGTCCATCCTGAAATAAGAGAGGAAAATTAAAATAAAAATTAATGCTATATTTTTGTAAACAATGTATTTGTCTCTCAATTATTTTCTGTGAGGATCTGAAACGAAAAAAAATTAAAATAAGGAGGAGAACATAAAAAATTCATAGAAGAGTCTGGGATTGCAAAAAAATCATTAGTTTCAGGGTGAGTCAAACAAATTGGTTGTTTGTAAGAAACATACATCAGGTTCATATATTTGGGAACTAGAATTATCTCCTGACAATCTAATTCTTCCAATTTACTTCATTGTTATATAAGTATAAATTATGTCTACTTATCTGTATGTTCTTTCAAAAAACTTATTCCGGATTCAAGTTTTTTTTTTTTTAAAATAAATAAAAAGTATATTGTTTGTTATAGTTTATTAGTTTAAAAAAACAAATAAATTTCTAAGAAAATTTTAAGTGTTTTTATACCAGAAATAGTAGTGGTTTTATTAATTGGTGTTGAAGTTTAAATACTGGGGAAAAAACATTCTACTGACAATTGTCAGTTTTATTTTGTCTGGCATGTTGATAAAATTCTGGTTAGATAAACGGTTAGCACATTATCTATAACAACACCCTCCTTTCATTCTGTTAAAGAACACTTGTTTAGTAATTGTGCCAAATTTGGCTAGCAGTGAATGATAAACTAGGCCAGAGTCCATAGTCAAAAAGAAGTGGGTGGATTTAGAATGACTAACCATGTAAAAGTCATATTTTAGCTTTTTGAAAGGTCTAACAAATAATAAAATAGAAAAGCAAAGAAACTACATAAAAAGGAGAGGTGAATATTTTAGGTTTTGATTTAAAGAAATATAACAATGAACTTTTACTCCTAAGTATTCCAAAATTTTGTTCTGTGAGCAAGTATTGCCTGAAGAAGGCAGTAACTTTTAAGGTCCTCATTCATTTATTAGTAAACATTTTACTTAATGGAAAAAAAAAAAAAATCTCTAATTTATACAGGTAATAACCTCTCTATTATATATATATATATATATATATATATATATATATTTCAGTTATAGGATTACATATTAGTAATATGTAAGTTTAAATTAGCATTTCAAAGAAACTTAAAATCTCAAAATTCTGTGGTAATCTATTTTTACTCATTTTGAAATTTAGAAGGTTTATATATAGAAACTTTGTAGTACATTCTGCTAATGTTATTCTTTTTCTGGAAATGCCATTGATATAATACTGAAACTGAAATAGTACACTATTTACATTATTTGGACTATTGTCCTCATCTTGATTGCCATTGGTACAAATGGCAACCAAGATGAAGACAATAGCCCGAATAGTGTAAATACTACCTCATCTCAGAAATATAGACAAATGCTGAAATAGTATTTGCTCACAAATTGGGATTTTTATGATTTTGTTGATGTTGACTTCTACAGTTTTTTATTTGTATTTTTTTTTTTAATCATATCACCCCGAGCAAGGTGGTAACGCCAATGATGCGCAGGGGGCTACGTAAGAGTGAAAAGATTGGCAAAGAGAAAGCCGGAAACCACATCCTAAACAGGAAACAAGGGATGAGCCTCTTCACCTGTTCAATAGACGTGGGTGGAGTGTGAACCGGGCGATATTTCGCAAACAACATACAGTACTTTGATCTTTGCCAAAATACAATGAAAAAGACTTTTCCACTATCAATGCATAAATTTTGCATTTCTTCTATTTTTGATTGTATGGAGAAAATGGTTCCAATAACTTAAAATTAAAAAAAAAAGATTTTATTTAATTAAATTGGATAATATTGCTTGTAGTTTATGTAATATATATCTTAATCCAAATGATTTGAGGATCTAACAAATGATACCTAATAAATAAATTAGCACTGATTCCATGACCCAGATTGCTTATTAAAATGAAAATATTTTGTAGTCAAGATAGATTACACCTCTTTGCTAATGCTAAATCTCTTAACATTAACAAAACAAAGAACTATTCTCATTTAACTTTGTTCTATTTAAATATTAGAAAAGAACATATTTCCATAGTTCATAAATTAACAAATGAGAAAATATTTTTCCTTAATTGCCTTCTTAATGACAGTCATTATCTTTTACAGTTATATTATAAGTATCTAAATTATTTAATTTATTGGCAATGTGATTATATCAAAATAATTATTGTAGATAAATAAGATATGTTTATACTTGCTTTATAATATGCATTCCAGTGCAGCCCTGCAAATTGTACCAAAAGCATTTTTTATTATTATTACAATCTAGAAAGGCACTCAGTAGGACTGATAACACCCAAGGTGAATTAAAAAAATGAAGTAGCACTTTTTGAGGTCAGTATCATTATTCAAGCTGATAATTCTTTTCTATTTTGCAGATTTATTTTTTGATTATTACAGAGAGAGAGAAAAAAAATATTAAATGAATTTAATTTTAAACCAAGAGTTCTAGTTAGAAGTGTTTATTTTATCATACATTCTTAGTTTTTTAGTATTTAACATATATTATGGATTTTACTATTGTATATGTTGAAATTGCTTACAAGAGAGTTAATGTGAAGCAAAGTTTTAAAAAAAAAGATAAGTTTTTTTTTTTAACTAAAGGAAAAGGCCTACCATTGTAATTGCCTGAATTTAGAAATAAATACATCTATTTTAAGTGGTTGAAAAACATGGATTTATTGCATGAACTTGTGCTTTGACTTATCAACAGGAAAAGTCTTTAATAATGATAATATTCATGTAGGTCTAAATTTCATTCTTTCATAATTTCATGCTGGACTCTTTCATCAGATAATGAAATTTAACCCCAGAACTGAAATCCATGGACAGTTTCTCCAATCTCAACAGCTGATCTGGCAATGACTGATTTTCTACATGAAAATTTACTTAGCATCTTCAATAATTATACATTTTATTACTCCACAATTAAATGTTAAAGTAAATGTTAAAAAGTTCTCAAGAACTTATTTTTCTTTCTCCCAAAATCCATCCAAATGACCAAACATTAAAATCTTGCTATCTTTTGGGCAATCCCTTATATATATATATATATATATATATATATATATATATAGTGAAAATTGTCACATCCAGTATTTTCAGATGTTTTAATAGAAATTTCACTTTGTAATTCTGTTAAAACCAAATAAATAAAAAGGAAAACTAAATTTAAAAGAAGTTGTTTGTGTCCTGCAGAAGTAACAAGAGCTATGCTCATTTCTGATAATTCTATACAGCAAGAGAGAAATTACTCAATTTGACTTATTGGTCTCCAGTTAGTCTTTCAAAAAGGTTTGAACTAAATATTAACAACTAGCAGTATAGCCCGGCACTGCTCGGGTGTAATGAAAACTTTAAAACTTATCCACGCCTTCTATAACCTGATTTTTTCGATTATCGATTTCTGATATTTATTGGGAGTACCTCGACACAAAACCTAGCTAAGAATACTTGCAGACGCTTGTAGTACAACTGTGTAAATTTTCAAGAAAATCGGTTCAGCCGTTTTGGAGTCTATAGGTAACGGACACACACAAAGTTCCATTTACAAATAAGTTTAGATATTTTTTTTAAATATGTTACCATGTGCGTTGTGGCGGAGTGGATATCGACTTTGAACGACAAATTGGGGCGCTGAGTTTGAATTCCATGCATTCACTTACACACAAATACCCTTGGGAAAGGTATTAATTTGTCTCTTCCCTCCAGTTATGGATTAAATAATAGGACAGATCGGGTTCTATAGCCTTGGCTGGCAACCAGACTACCGCAGAAAGCAATGGCAACCTACTGCGGAATAATCTTCTGCCCAGTCAGTCATGTCTCGAAAGAGACATGATCGCCCAAAGTGTGTTTCACATATGGCATTTAACTGACTGACCATTTTGATATTAAATAAATTATTTTTTAGATAATTGCAGGTTAAAAAAAATTAGCAGTTACATTTTACTGACTTAATTTGAAACATTCAGCTTTCCTTATTGCAGTCAACTGACTTAAATGTTAACCCCACAACACTCTTCATGCTTTATCTTTACTAACAAAGTAAATATTTCTGGTGATAGGGAAGAAAAAAAAATCTGGTTAAGCTAATAAATTTTACAAGTTTAGACCCAATCTTCAATATTGAAAAATCAGATAAAAAGAAGTTTAACTGCTCAGAAATGCAAGTAAATATTACTGATAGACTAGAGCCATTACATAATTATTTTAAAATTCTTATAACTTCATGATCATGAGTTAAATATAAATTACAAAATTTAAAACTAGGAAAACCATTTTTATATAGTGTGTCCGTGATTAAGTAAAGAGAAAGTCTATATTTGCAAGGGGTTGAATTTTACATAAAAAAATAAACTGAAAATCTACCTTATGATTGAGATGGCATATTTTTGGCTTAATACGTTGATTAGAGAATCATCTTTAGCAACTGCACCGTATGAATAACCACTGTAGGCAGTAGAAAGAAATGTGAACCAGACATTTTCTATAAAAATGTGCAGGCAAAACTAATTTAAAAGAGGTAATAAAATTACTGTTAGAAATGTCAAATTCCAACATAAACAAGAATTTAACCTTTATCAAATTTTTTACAAAAGCCAATTGGTAAGAGAGTAAAAATGGTAATTGTGCAAGAGAGATTCCGATAGTAATTTATTAGCATGAAAACTACGACATATACACAATAATGATATTGAGTAGAGCAAGTTTCATTTATAAAACACTTTTTCCATATAGTCACCACCATTAGTTATGGCATCAAATCGTAAAAGAATTTAATGAGACCTTTGCTTTGTATACATTCTTACATCAGCAGATGCCATTTTGATATACTGCTACTCATCAACATTGGGGGGGGGAGGGTAAGGTTATTGGAGGGAAGGTCCAAACTTACTGTGCCATCATCTACCTTTGATATGATGAGGAAATGCATGAGAAGTGAGTTTGCTCTCCACTGGGCGCTCCACACCTTGTGCTAAAAACTAAGGAGGCATTACTTTCAGAGTAACCGTCTTTATATCCCCATCTTAGACTAACAAGTAGCTCTTATAATGAAGAAAAGGAAACCATTACAGAAACGTAAGTCATATAGTGCCAAGCAGGTTTCTGTAAATATTTTCAGGTGGGAGTAGCAGAGAAAATAACATGATTTTGTTTTTTTTTTTGGCTTTGGACCATAAGATATTTTAACACGTGTTAAAAACAAATGAAAAAACAAATTATTTGAAAAACAATTCTCCCAATCTACAAATTCTCAAGAGCCAAAGCCCAAAGTGCTTGATGGGTGTAAAAAAAAGAAAAAAAAAGAAAAAGCAACGCAAATACTTTATGTATAAACAGTTTGCTTACCTGCCTTTACATCAAATAAGTAATACAATACAAGGTTGGGAGAAAAACATAAGTTAGCTCACTTTCTTATGCTTACAGGGACTATGCTGAAATGGTACTAACTTTAGTGGAATGAGTCTCAAAGAAAGAGGAGAGTCATAAGACATTCTAGACTTCATCTAAAATGAAAACCCAGGTGTTAGGAGTGTATCTGCCTCAGGCTAGAAATATTCCCATAAATTGAAATCAATAGGGGGAAAAAAAAAAAAAAAAAAAAAAGGTTATTTATCTATCTATTAGGGTTACAGTTTACAAAGATGAAAGTACCTGGCAATATTAAAAAGAAATTCACCTCAAATTATATGATTATTGCAGATTGTTCATTTTCATTAATCAGACTTTTTTTAAAAATCAAAATGGAAAAAAAAAGAACAAAAAAAATCATTAATTTTGTATATTTACCAAGTTACTTCATAATATCTGTTATTGTTTCTTTTAAATATTTTTAAAGAAAACTATTTTTGTAAATAATTTTTTTGCTAAAATTAATGTTTTGAATGTATACCTAAAAATGTTTGCTAAGTTTACTTTGGTTGAAAAAGTTGCATTTATTATTAAGATCATTATTCTAAAGCGAAACATCAAAAAGACTTCCAGGCAAAAATATTTTCCCAATTGCATGTTTTTCATTTTTAACAAATATTGATGTATCATTTGATATAAAATCTTGTATACTTGTAATATCAGTTTTTGTTTACATTTTGTAAGCAATTTCATTTTTAAATTTTTTAAATGTATTGTGGATAGAATCAGCTTTGTGCTGACTCAATTCTTTGAGAAATTTAATAGTATTAAAAAAAAAAATGGTTTAGTAAAAAATAGATCTTTTATAGTAATCTGTTATAAAACAAAGCAAAGAGCAAATAGAAAGAAAACTTAAAAGAATTTTCACTTATGTAAAACGATTTTACAGTCTCTTTCTAAAAAAAATTAAGATTCATTGTAAAATGTTTTTGATATGATTTAATCTAATGGCTGTTTTACAAGTGAAATAACAAACAAAACAGGCCTAGTAATATAAAAAAAAGGACTAAAAATCAATAGAAATTTTGTTTTGATAGTAAATATATCCACTGAGAAAACATCTGTAAAGATGTACTAAAACAATATTGTGTTTAATTGTTCAGTGAGTGTATTGTATTGATTTAACCACTGCATGACAAGGGAGGAGGTGTGAAGAAATTAGCAGAAAATATATATAAAGTCCTTGCTTATAAAAAGTAAAAAAAAAAAAAAAAAAACGCGAGCAAAAACACAGAATGAGTTAATTACTGAAACCTAAGATATATATTGAATAATTATAAAAAAGTTGATCTACAAAACTCTAGAGATGAGGTGCTGAATATATCAATCAGCTAAGTGACATTTTATATATATATATATATATATTGTTAACCAGTCTTTGGTTATAATTAAATTAGACCCTGATATAAGAACAAACTAGAAAACCTTAAAAATTGTATCAGACTGGTTAATCATGTGTGGAAATTATAAAAAAAAAACAAAAAAACGGCAAAGATCTGATATAATATGGAGTATATTAAAAAAGACCAAACCTTACAATGGTGGTAAGGTCTGCAGATTGTACCAAAAAGAAAAGTTAGCCATAATATTATTTCCAGAACAAAAAAAAATTTACTAAATGGAAGATCTGGTATGATGTCCCGATGTAAACACACAAGAGAATACATTTTATGATTATATAAACTTGGATGAAAGTGTTTAAAACCCTTAAAAAACTCCTCCCTAATTTTGAAATTACTTATTCTAAACTTCTAGTTGTGCATCCATAAAAATCCCTGTTGTATGTTTGAAAATAAAAAAGTTTGAGAATCAGTTATAAAATACCTGAAGATACTGAAAGTTTGAAACCAAGGTTGTGTAAACGACTGACTTCAAAATGATACATATATATATATATATATATATATATATATTTAGGACTCAGTTTTTTTTTGGTGTCTAAAGGTCCACCTACTCAGTTCTTAGAACCAAACAAGCATGATTTAATTATAGTGATGAAAACTTGTGCAGAATAGGTCACCCATTTTGAAAGAGCTAAATACAGAGAGTGGAATAATTTACAGTGTGCCACAAGACCACCCTCACCCTACCCCACCTTTCCTGAGATTTTAAATTCCTTCTCTTAGACCAGTTACCACTCAAGGCTATAGGACCCAATCCCTCCTGCTATTTACCTATGGCTGGGTGAGAAGATATGGATTCCTACCTTTCCCAAAGGTATTATCACACAAGTGAATGTAATGAACTCAAATGGAATACAAACTCAGTTCTCCGATTCCTCAATTGGAGCTGCTATCCATACACATACACACAAGACAGTCTTAAAGCAAATGTGGTGCTATCCAGAGGTTTTGGGAATTTTGGAAAAATTGTTTATTTGCTTAGTTCCTCAATATTTTTCTATAACTTCAGGTCTCTCTGAATAACTACTGATCAGGAAATAGTCAGTTATATTTTGCTTTCTTAGAAGAAGCCATTTTAAGCCTTTGGTTCCCCAAACTTTTAGGTAGCATCTCACATATTAATATCATAACGAACAAAAGATAAAATTGCTGAATTTCTGGATGAACAGTTATTTAGACTATTGTTCTCATCTTTGTTATTTTCTACAAATACTTTCATGGCTTCTGCTCCAATGAACTTAGCTCACTGGTGCCCCATATATATAAATTTAGTCGAGCCACAAGATTACCAACTAGGTCCCACCCTTTTACTGTGAAATCGATAAATTGCAAACGCAAATTCTACTCCAGCAGCTTCTTTTCTTGCTCTTGTAGAATTCCCTTCCATTTATTTGCTTTCCCGACAGCTATAATCTCCAAGAATTTAAATGTAAAGCCAATAGTCATTTCCTATCTCACTAACCTTCATCCTCTTGCTTCTTTCTCCATCCACTCTCATCAGTATTCTCATCCTTCTCTCACCCACTTCCTGACACCCCCTATAACCAGTCACTCTTTCTCATAACTTTCTTCCTATGTAACCCCCTGCAAAACAGTGGCAATAAAATGTCTTGCTTGGGATGATATGATTATATATATATATATATATATATAAAAGAAAGAAAGAATCTATTTGTTTTCAGCTTTTGTTTTCTTGGTTGTTAAAGTTTTTCTTCAAAACCAGAATGAAAAGAAATGATATTACAAAATAATATCCAAGAACCTGATACAGATGAATCAATTTTCAACCATTATATCAATTACATGTATAAAAATGTTGTTGGTATTAAATAAAGGTGAACATTATATATAATTTAAACATGTTATCATTTATTGGTATTTTCATTTGATCAATTTGCTTATGAAATTCCATTCTTACAAATTAAACTTCAAAAGTATCACAAATTTTTTTTTTCTAAGCTAAATATGGAAAAAATACAATGTAGCTCCAGTAAATTACTCAGTTTTTCTTTCCTCTGAACTACAAATTCACTCAGCCTTTTGTTATTTGTTTACTTAGGAAAGTTAGACATTTTGTTGAATGTTATGCTGCAAACATGAAAATATGAGAAAAAAAAATCCTTAAGAGAAAATACATTTTCCAGATTAAATTAAATTTTATAACTTAATTTGTGAGCTATTTACACAGGTTAATCTGTATATGATAGATAGCAACCATTTTTACTAATGAATATATGGCTCAACTCCTCCTCATGCTAACTGAATGTAATAGAACAGCTATTTTGTGTTTGACCAATAAGATCTCACCAGTTCATCAGAAAGAAGATCAAAAAGGAAACTTTTTTTTTTTTTTAGTCATCTTGAGTTAAATTTAATAACAACTATGTTAGATACTATTCTATAAACATCATACAATATATCATTACTTGCATTGAATTTACTGTATATTTCTATGGTAGAAAACAGGCAGATAGTAATATAAATAATCGTAAGAAACCTATTTGAAGTTTAGCATTGCTTTTGTTATTCTTTTTATTAATGTTTTAATATTTTTTGTTTAAGTTTAAAAACACATTTTCTCTTGAAATTTTTAAAAGTAGTTAAATATTTCAGCAAGTTTTCTTGAAAAGAAATCTTTTGCTGAGAATAATGCCAACCTTATTCTATTTTTTTGTAGAGTCGAATCTAAAGATATAATAATTAGCAAATTTTCACAAAATAATAACTACATTACACTACATTAAAACAATATTAGTCAATAAAATGTTTATTGAACCTATCCTATTTACTTGATGTATAAAAGGGACTGGCAGTTTTTGTAGACTTGTAACATATAGAGAAACTGCATGTGTTGATGAGGTATAATCTTGGTATGCTGCAAACCTGTCCAGTTCCTTTATTTAGACATCTAATGTAGTAGGATAGGTAAACTAAACCATTAAGAGTTGTGGCCTTGTACCATACTAAACAAATACCTTTCTGCTTCATTATCATTATTACCACCACCTCTCCATAACAGCATATTTCCTTCCATTTATTATACCTACTTCATGACATTGTTAGGATCGAAAGGCATCTGTTTTAATTTCACAAATAAAATGTTTTTAAAAGCTCGTTTTGCAAAGCATCAAACAGAAACTGATATTTTCTAGATCCTTTATCAAGTAAAAATACTTGATAGAATAAAACTTTCTTAACCAAGCTAAAAAATATTTAAGAGATTTATGGGTTGATAGCTTGACTGACAATCAGAAATTAATCTAATTTTTTTTTCTACAAGAGATATATAGGTAAAAATTACATGAAAATAACAGGAGCACCTTGTTATATATTTTTTAAAACTATCCTAGTAATCTTAGTTTATGAAAATGTTCTGTAATCTAATGTTTTACTTACTGTATTGCTCTTTTTTTATAACACCGTGCATAGACGTCTGAATTTACAAAATTCAACTTTCATGGCTTGTATTCTTTATGGGTGCATATGTCTGGCCAATATGTGTTCCTTCATGAAAACTTCACAATTATTAAGAAAAATAGCCACAGACTAAATAATTATGGTAAAGTTAATGAGAATACAAAATATTTGGTATTAAGAAATTTACTAGAGCCTAATTTATATGCAAGTTGAGAGTCAGTTAAGTGCCATACATGATACACGCTTTGGGTGATCATGTTTTGAAAGAGACATGACTGACTGGAACCCAATCTGTCCTGTTATTTTATCCATAACTGGAGGGAAAAGACAGATTAATCCTTTTTCCAAGGGTATTTGTGCGTAAATGAATGCAAGGAATCCAACTGGAATTTGAACTTGGCTCTCTCTGATTTTTTTTTTTATCACCCCAAGCAAGGCGGTAACACCACTGACGTGCAGGGGCTACGTAAGAGTGAAAAGATCGGAAAAGAGAAAGCCAGAAACCACATCCTAAACAGGGAACAAGGAATGAGCCTCTACACCTGTTCAATAGACAAGGGTGGAGTGTGAACCGGGTGATAGTTTAGTCTACTCCAATTGAAAAAAAAGAAAAATGAAAAGATTGGAAAAGAGAAAGCTGGATAATGATTGAATAAGCTTCTTTTTGTTGTTCTGAGCCGATATCCACTGCACTACACACGCACAATTGAGAGTAGGTGGCAAAAAAGTGATATAAAAGCTTTTATTTTAAGCATAGATGCACTTTGCAAAGCAAATACAGCAACATATTGTACATAAGACTTACTGTGAAACAAGAGAGCTATATATTTACTTACTCATGACTAATGTTTGATAAAAGTTATTTGATTTAAAAGCAAAACATTTTTGAAGCAAGTTATGGAGAACAGAAAAAAATCTATTCATTTTAAATTCTTATAAAAATATATTGTACAACTATGAACAAATCTTTCTAGGTATTAGACATTTATATCAATCAGCAGAATCACAAATATCAAAATATTAGGCAAAAATGGATGATATGCACCACAATACTTTTTGATTTTTTGTATTGTATTAACTTTATCAGTATTTTGCTTTCATCCATTGTTTGCACATTTAATACTTCTGATGTAAAACTTAGCTACTATTTTCAAAAGCATTCATTTTTTTTTTCTTAAATAAAAGGTGTAAGTTTTTGTCTACCAAAAGTAGTTCTGTTTTGTTTCTGTGATAGGATGGCATAAGTAATTTTGAGAATTATGTTTTATCTTTGCTGATTTTAGCACCATTTTTTAGCCAACTGTAACTATTATAAAAAAAAAGTTTTTTCATAAAATCTAATTTTCTAAAACTAAATGAGGAATGTTAGCCAATTAAAAGTTTAAAATCTGATTTGTAACAAATATTACTTACTTTTAGTTTAAAATATAACAAAAATGCATTTTGTTTTTAACAGAGATAATATTAATATTTATTTAAGAGATTTATGGGTTGATAGCTTGACTGACAAGCAGAAATTCATCTAATTTTTTTCTACAAGAGACAGAGGTAAAAATTACATGAAAATAACATAAGCACCTTTTTATATATTTTTTAAAACTATCCTAGTAATCTTAGTTTATGAAAATTTTCTGTAATCTAATGCTTTAAAGTGACTAAAAATTTTTCATGTTCACTAGTAGTCACTCATCAAACCGCCATTATAGATGAAAATGAAAATAACATTTGTTTGTAAACTTTTTGGGGTTATAGGTAAAAGTTTTGAACGCTCTAAAAATATAAGTTTAATTATAAATATTTAAACATTTAGAACGGTCTTAAAATGTAAATTTAATAAAAAAATAATTTTTTTCCCATTCAATAAAGATTTTGATGATAAAAAAAAAAAACAAACTTTTTAAAGCGGCACAAAAATGATTTTCTAAAAATTTAAAATGAAATGAGAGGGGGATAAAGGAAAAAAAAGTTTTTGCCTAGATTTTCTAAGAAAGAAACATTTCTAAAATAATTTCATTTATTTTTTGTGAATAAGTCCTGAAAATTCCATTTAAAATCCGACATTTCCAACCAAATCAATGTTTTTCGGTTGTCACAACCAAAAAGACGCTAAAAAATTCTTATACTACACGAAAGAAAAACAAAAAAAAAATATATAATTTCATAATCAAATATTCTTTTTTTACTAGTAATAAAAAAAAAAAAAAAAAAAAAATGAAAACGAAACTTTTTTTTATTAAGTTTGGTACATTTTTTTTTCGTCATGATATGCCATTATGCTCACCTTTATTTTATTTCTTTTTTTAAATAAAATCTGTGATTGGGAGGGGGGTCCCTCTTTTTTTACTAGTTTTAAACATGTTTTCATTGTAACCTCTCGAGGCAATAAAAATGGAAACCGTTGTCTGCGCGGAATTTATTTCATTTATGTGTGCATCGGTCAGTGGAAGATCATAAAGATAGTAAATGTGTGTTAATTTGTGACATTGAAAATCATGTGGCATAAGATATATAAACTTAAAACAAAAAAACATTACGCAATTTTTAAACTACATGTCTCATTGCGTCAGTGCTATTTTGAAGCATTGTGTAAAAAAGCAGTTGGACGAAGATAAAGAAATAATTTGAGGTCTTTAGAAATTTTTACCAAATGAAACAACAGACGTTATTTTTTAGAATGGAAAGCAGATAGTTTTAATTTTAAAATACATATTGTTTGTAAAAATTACTGTGAATTCTGAAATTCTGACATTATCCTAGCATCATCGTCCATAAAGTTTAAAAAACCTAAAACGTCAACGAGAACATTTTTTTCATATCTTTGAAATGGTAAGGTAAGAATTAATGTGGCAATAACTGAACAACACTTCCATGAGGTGGTTTAATCCGAATCACAAAAATGCATTTTAAAACATTAGAATTCTCTACAAAAGTGCAAATTTATAAAATAATAAAAAAAAATTACACGGATATTTTTTTGGATAGCTTGAGTTCTCAGTATTTGTGCGTGAGTAAATATGAAATAAAATAATTTGAATTCAAGTGTAACAACAGAAGTCTGAAGTACTGAACAGAGTAAGTATCATCAACCCTTTTAACATTCAATCTATAAAGTATTTCAATAATAATAAAAAAAAAATGACTACACACAATAAAACTAAAAAAGAGATCAATGATTGTTGAGAGAGAGTAAAGACAATTGAAAATTACATCAAAATTTGTGTATGCAGAGAAAGGCTTACTTGATAACAGCTCTTTTATTTTTTTAAATGAAAAAAGTTCTAAAATACTCATGATGCTAATAAAAATAAGCAATAGAACAAGTAAAATATTTTGAAGACAATTCTTGATACGAGCAAAACAAGACTACAGTACACACTGACTGTATGCGAATAATGGGCAAGAAGCATTATTTTCAAAATATAGGTCGGTTACTTGACATTTACAAGAAAACTTAGCGCCACATTTATTTTTAGCATTTAGTCCAGTCATAATAATGAAAAGCATCTGCGATAAGAGTCAAAATTTGATTAATAAACGGAAAACAGAAAAATCGTGTCAATACGTGCACATGCTGGTAAGACCTGTTGTTATTGATTTCAGAATAGAGATTCATTAACTTCGAAATAGAATTAATTATGAACATAGAGATTTTTATTTATTATATTAATCACCGCATACTTTATTTTACAAGAACTGAATGAAAGGAGTGAACAGTCAATATTGTTTTAATTAAATTTTACAAACAATAATAGTTATTAAAATTTTAGTCTTTGTAAAATGAAAAAAATGTTCTTAAATTTATTATCCAGATATGAGATCTAAAAATATATATTTCTATTGTTATGGTTTTATCAACAAAAATATAAGTTTTCCTTTTTTATACTGAAGACTTCTAAGATATTTTTGTTGGGTTGTTTACATTGACTGCTACTAAAAAATAAATAAATAAATAACGGCCTACGGAAGCTCTCTCTACCGAACATTGTTTTCTTGAGAAATTAATAAGGAAGAAAAATAAATTTTAAATTTTTGTAATGAATACATAACAAATGAAAGGTTTTTAGTTAATTCTTTTTTAAAAAGATAAAAATAACAAAAAGAAAAAGATATGAATGAAACATTAATTTCTTATAATTTTGAAATGACCGATGCAACAAGTAACAATAAATACGTCATTCCATTCCCCTAAACATTTCATTAAATTTAAAATGAACATAAAAATCTGATAAGCTTTCTTTTTTTTATAGAATAGGACAAATTCTTTTTTTTTTTCAAATGAAAAAAAAAATACAAAAAACAAATACATGTTTAACAGATGAAGAATGAATTAGAACAAAAAAAGTCTTCTGCCGATGTAATCCAATATTTCTTACTACAATATGAAGAAAAAAAAAGGGTTAAAAAGAAAACGGGTAGAAAAAGCACTTAATGTTTGTTTCAAAGTTTTACTTATTGGATACTTCAAAATAAAATTAAATCCGCATGTGAATAGCTATACAGCAAACACGGCACCAACCTGTTCTGGAAACCATCTGCAGCGGAATAAAGCTTATCTGCTATCCTGGCTCCATGTGTTACCCCATGACTGAGCATGCGCAGTTACGTACTTCCACCCTGCACTTCCTTAGTCGCCTTTCATGAGCGACCGGGTATGTCGCGAAAAAGAAAATTCAATCATCTCTGGCCTCGTGCCATATTTCTTGTAATTACACAAGAATAAGTATAATACAATTCAATCATCTATTTTAGCAGTTCACAGATGAATAACTAATGTATAATGATCACGAAAAGATATAATAACTCTGAAAACATGACTGATATATTTTGCTTTGAAGGAATTTGAATCAACCTGTTTGAACACGTTTTATGGTACGGGGGTATCGTAGATTTTATGAATTCTAGATTAACTGCGATTGATAGTAGATGGCTTAGTTAACTTTTTAATTCTAAATCAGATTTTCTTTCTTATTCAGTAATTACGATTTTTAAAAATCCGTTTTGTTTACTTAAAGAAAAAGAATATTTTAAAGAAAATTTATTACAAATTTGCGATAAACCTTTGAATCAAAAGACAGTATTTCTTTTGCATTATTAATTAAAAAATCAAAATTATTATCATGCTTTTTTTACTTTTAGGTTATCGAATATTTTATGAACATATATGCTTAGAGAAATTTAAAACAAGTTCCTTCTTTCGTTTTTTAAAGATTAGAGAGAGATTGATTTGATTATTCCGCATGTTATGATAGCTTTTCTTCAGGAATATTTCAATTAAGCCTTTTTTTCCTTTTAAATTGTCGAGGCTAAAGTTCTATTGCGTGTTGCATTTTTTTAAAAAAAAAGATCCTCTGACTCATAAGTGTGTCGATCTGGTTTATGATCAATATGGGTTTGACAGTGACTGACACGCACGCGCACACACACACCTGAAAGGCTTGCATAACCTCTTATCATCAATACCTGAAAGTTCCGAAACGTATACATTTTTTGACGATTCCATTTTGAAACCAAACCGAGAGAAAAAGAAACTTTTTTTTTTCGTCATCGAGAATAAACTCGCGTATATCCACATAATTTTAAAAACAGAACAATAGCCAAAGGGTTTCATTATTGTTAGTAGTAGTTTCAAACCTCAGGGGGTTGTCTCCCTACAGGTATTCATCTCCTTCGGGCTGGGGCTGGGGCTAATAACCCGGTGCCTGAGGCGTCCCCACAAAAAAGGTAAATGTCAAGGAGGCCTATCAATTTTTGTACGGCTACCAAATCATTAAGCTCGACATTTGTGTCACATGCGCGTAGGCGGGTGGCTAAAAAAATGCCTATTAAAAACAAACAAGGCGTCAACACTGGCAAGCTTTTAATAATCATTTGATCTGTTGATTAATCTCTAAAGAATCACAATTTTAAAATTCGAATCCGAGATGCGACATTTAACACACACACACACACACACACACACACACACACACACACAATCGCGAATACCCATTTCAACATCGGGGAAAAAAAAACTGTGGGTGTCAGAATCATGCGATAGTACTGCTGCCTCCAAATGCCATATTTTGTTAGAATATGGGGGTGTTGCGAAGGATGCCATATTAATTACACCTTTCTTTAAAAAAAATCTCTGCGGCTTTTAGCTGCATCTGGTATCAGTGAGTAGTGAGTTGAAAAGAAAACTAAAAGTTCAAATGCCGCGACGTGACATCCAATAATTCCAAACTTTCGATATGCTCGATAATCTTAGTTAGTATTCAAACCAATTTTGATCAAATTCGATTTTATTTAATAGAACTTCCATAAGTATACAATATAAGTCAGTCAGTTAAGTGCCACACGTGATACACGCTTGGGCAATCATGTTTCGAAAGAGACGTGACTGACGGGACAGAAGATTATCTCACAGCAGGTTAAAATTTCTTTTTCTGTGGCAGACTGTTTGCTAGCCAAGGCTATAGAACCCAATCTGTCCTGTTATTTAACCTATAACTGGAGGGAAGAGACGGATTAATACCTTTCCCAAGGGTATTTGCGCGTAAGTGAATGCAAGGAATTCAACTGGAATTCGAACTCGGCTCTCCCGATTTCTCGTTCCAAGCCGATATCCACTGCACCACAACGCACAATATACAGCTCCTTAAAAAGAACTGATGGGTCAAGTTAAAAGTTATTTATAATTTAATGTAAGGAGAATATTTTAAATTCAATCTAGTGATAAAGAAAATGGACAAATATGTCTAAATGCAACGTATTTATTTTTATTTGTTTACAAAAGTTTTACGTATTGGTGTTTGTAGGTGAGTATGTATGTATACATGCCATTAAGTACGTACATGCGTATAATATACAAATTAAATGTGACGGAAGCAACAAGTATATTCAGAAGCACAGCAGAGAATGCATTTGTTTCCAACAGCATCGCAGCAGAGAAGGCCAAACTAAGCTATTTAAAAGGAGACTCTATCCAGACTGATAGAACACCATTTTTATCTCTGAGCATTCGAACCCAAATCAGTTGAGTTTGTATAGAAAAGTATTATTATTTTTTAGCAGCTAATCTAGTAAGTACGAGGGTCATTCAATAAATAACGTAAATTTTTCGGTATAAGGACTTCTAATACAGATAGAAGCTTACTTTAAAAAAAAAATTCGTTTACTACTTTTTCAAAGGGATTTAATTTTTTTGCAGATTGAAAAAAAAACAAAAAAACTTTGAGAGTTTTGGAGATTAACAAAGATGGCCAACCAAGAAGCATGCTCCAGAGGTTAGTTAGCAAGTTTTTGGTTGCTGAAGGGTGCAAACCAGTTGAAATTCATAGGAGAATGTCAACTGTGTATGGTGTCACATGTTTCAGCCAAAAAATGTCTACAAGTGGGCTAAATTGTCTAAAGAAGGACGGGGCAGTGTTGAGGATGAAAACGGGCCTGGGAGGCCTACAGAAGTGAGGTCTCCTGAGGTGATAGAATCAGTCAATGACCTCATTCAGTCTGACAAATCCACAATTTTTATCCGATTCTCACCAAACTTCACACAAATATTCTTTAGGCTGAGTCTGGGCTCCAGGACCATGGATTAGTTTGAAAGCTTTCATTACATCCGAGCAACGCCGGGCTATACTGCTAGTTATTCATATTGATAAGTTTTTGTAAGTTTTGAAATCGTGTTATGATTTTGGAAAAAATAATAAAATTGAAAATACTAACTAGTTTCGAATGAAAGTAATTGTACTAATTTTACGTAACTTATTGTAAATTATTAAGTTTGTTTGTTACACTTTTTATTTGAAGAGATAAATGTATGTAAAGTGACAGAAAGGTAGACGAATGCTAGAAACATAGTTATCTTGTGAAGCCCCCACTCTAAGGTAAAAATAAACGACAATTTATACATCGCGAATATCGATTGTTAAGAAATGTGATAAATTGAATATAAACTCATTAAAAGTGGATCATGGCAGTTAGTCAGTTAAGTGTCATACGTGATACACACTTAGGAGATCATGTCTTGAAAGAGGCATGACTGACTGGGCAGAAGATTTTCCCGCTTTAGATTGCCATTACTTTCTGCGGTAGACTGGTTACCAACCAACCCAATATAGAGCCCAATCTATCCTGTTATTTAACTCATAGCTGGAGGAAGATCCTGATTCATACCTTTCCCAAGGGTATTTGCTTGTAAGTGAATGCAACGAATTTAACTGAAATTCGAAGTCGGCTCTACCGATTTTCTCGTTCCGAGCCGATATCCACTGTACCGCCATTTTCTATTTCTGTTAAACCCATTAAAAGTGGATCACTTGTCTTAAACGGTTTCTGATTGGTCACTTTCCCATGCTTGTGCATGTAGACAAGAATTTACGTAAAAAAATAGAATGTTCGAAGTGAGCTGGAAAGATAACCAAGACCAAATATAAATTATGTGGCGCAAGAAACGAGAAAGCAAAGAGCGTTCACGCAATTCGCAATGTAACGGACAGAGAAAAAACCATCCACTTCATTCGCCATGAGGCGCGAAGCAGAATACTTTAGTGAGAATTCCGAAAACAAAGAGCAGACACCTTGAAACCTTATTGTACGACCCTTTGCATCTCACTCAGCAAAAATCGAAGAGAGAATTTATACGTTGGTTAATAACCATCGTATTATCAAAGTTCATTTTCATCGAACAAATCTTACGAAAAATACACAGCAAAGACCTGCAGCAAAAGACTCTTCAATCAATATATAAACAAACAAGAAAACTTTTGACGAACGCAAAAATACGATCCAAGGTAAATAACGGTGCATATACTTTTTCCCCTATTTCTGATTGTAAAAGACAATCCAAAAATATGGTGAACGATCTCAAACAAACCATTTAAGAACATTTTATTAAATAGTCTTGATCTGAACTGTATTACTTAAATCCGTTCTTCAGCATATGCAATATTCAATTAAACTCAAAACTTCTAATCCTTTCGAAAACATTGTATGTATTTGTATTTTTGTGTATAAAATTCATTGTTATTGAGTTGTTAATTACTCAATTGACCTTGTGCCTTGTATGCAAGCTAAAATTTTGTTGGAGTAATTTAACGCAGCCTACAAAAACACCTGATGTATCGAAATTTATTAAGCAATCTCAACTCCGCAACAATATATATATATACATATATATATATATATATATATATATGATCATATCACCCCGAGCAAGGCGGTAACGCCACTGATATGCGGGGGCTAGGTAAGAGTGAAAAGATTAGAAGAGAGAAAGCCGGAAACCACATCTTAAACAGGGAACAAGGGATGAGCCTCTACACCTGTTCAATAGACGGGGGTGGAGTGTGAACCGGGCGACAGTTTAGACTTTCTACTCCAAGTGAAGAAGAAAAAAAATAGGTAACGGTGGTGAGTTAACTAAGTTTTAACTTAGTTAAAGTCCGGTCAAAGAAATTTCTTTAAAAAAAGATAAAGAACACTCGTTCAAATAACCATGAAACTTTTTAAAAATTAACCACAATAAAATAAAATCAAAGCAAAACTTACATTTAATAATATTTCAAAGCTGATCCCAACCCAAACGCATGTGTACTAATGCCAGTAGGGGGGGGGGGAAGAATTATTTCATCTTTTTTGGCTGAAGAAAGGTGAACGTAAAATAATACGATACACTAAGTTCGTTTATTGCCCTTTCTTTTGAGGGAGAATATGAAAATATATTAAAATATACAAATTAAATAAATGATTAGGAGTGTAAATAAGAAAATAAATATCATAATCTGTCTTTTACATTTACTTTTAAGAGAAGTATATTTAAAGTATGTCAGGCGGCTGCTGCTAATAATAATAATAATAATTAATAATTATTATTATTTTAAAAAAATAAAAGATTTGATGCGAAACATTTGTTCGTTAAATTTTCTTAAAGTAGGATTGGATAAAAAATAACGGCTGAAAATAATTCGGTCAAGGCGGACAGTTTGTGATTTCTTTTGCAAATTTGAAAAATATATACATCTGTATATTTTTCCTCCAATCAGAAGGAAGACTACCAACCAGCCAGCCAGCCAGCTTTAAAAGTTGAGACCCATTTAGAACAGAAGTCAACAACCTCCGGTCCACCACCCTGCTCGATATTAACAAGGCAATGCAGCCAGCGCAACTCCTCTTTGTTTTTGTGAGCACCTACTATTTGATTCCAAAGTTATTCACGCCTAAGTGAGAAGTCCAAGACTTAGGCGTTTGTTCTTTCATTTTGATTTTTCATGTCTCTGAACTGGCAGTGAAAAGAAAGATATAAATGGCGGTGTAGTAATATCATGGAACTATTTTCCTACTCGCAATATCTGTAACACCTTGGCGTGGGAGTATATAAGTAACACTTCGCTTCATGCCTAGCATGGTTTAGAACAACACACGTATTTCCTCTTATGTATATACGTTAAATAAATCACTAATAATATAACGATGTCTCTGTTACAATTTACCTCGCCTCAACACATCAACATCTTTACAGGTGGGTGTGGAAAATTAAAATGCAATAAAATCAAAGACTACTTCAAAAAAGATTTTTGGTAATTATTGAAACAGTTACATTTTCATTATCGTAATGTAGTCAAATTTTTCAGACTAAAAACTGAAAAAAAAAAAAATTATCTAAACTTATTTATAAATGGAACTTTGTGTGTGTGTCCCCGTTACCTATAGACTCCAAAACGGCTGAACCGATTTTCTTGAAAATTTACACAGTTGTATTATAAGCGTCTGCGAGTGTTCTTAGCTAGATTTTGTATCGAGGTACCCCCGATAAATATCGAAAATCGATAATCGAAAAAATCGGGTTATAGAAGGAGTGGTCCGATTTTAATCAAATTTGATACACTTATAGACAAAAACATAAGAAACGATATTCAGAAGTTTCAAGGTTGCAGTTCTTACAATAGTGCAGAAAATCGATAATATATATATATAAAGGCAAGATGTTTGTGTGTGTGTGTCTGTTTATCTGTCTGTATGTCCTTTATACAAATCCACAATTTTTATCCGATTCTCACCAAACTTCACACAAATATTCTTTAGGCTGAGTCTGGGCTCCAGGACCATGGATTAATTTTAAAGCTTTCATTACACCCGAGCAACGCCGGGCTATACTGCTCGTTTCAACATAATTGCAAGTGTACTTTTCTTTTAACTTTATCTTAAATTAATTTAAACGTGTTTTTTAGAAACAAATAAAAAATCATTTGCTAGCATTTTTTTCATTAACCTTTGTTTCATATTTAAAATTTTATTTTCAGGTAATGTGAAATTTTAAATTGTTTTCTTTGTAGAAGTAGATCTTTCTTTCAATTGTATTATGGTAAGCATCTTCATTTTTCTGGTATATCTTGGTAAAAAAATATTTTTACATATGTTATCCCACCTTCCACGTAAATTCAAAATGGAAAATGTGTTATTAGTTAAACGTAGAACTCGTTGGGGAATGTAGATCTTTTACATTTGTTTAAGCACACATATGTTTTTTCAATAAAATTCTTACATATGTATTGTCTAATTATATACTAGTTTATCTTATTTCTGGTTAAGGACATGCTCTAATTTCTTCACACACACACACACACACACACACACACACACACACACACACACACACACACACACATATATATATTGAAAAACAGCTACTCTGGTGTGTACGCATCGCTCATTCAGTAAAATGAATTAGAGCACTCTAGCTATTGGGCGCGTATAATGATAATATATGCGCTAAAACGTCTGCCTTCTTCCACCGAACGCTCATAGACCAGAGGTAGAATTGCCGACTGACGCTAATTCGGTCGGGTTTCAATCCTGGGTTAAAAAGCAATCGGAGTCTAACCGTATAGATGAGCTGTGATACAGCGAAACAGATCTGTCTGCGGATATATAAAAATATATATATATATCAGTCAGTTAAGTGCCATACGTCATACACGTTTGTGCAATCATGTCTTGAAAGAGACATGACTGACTGGGTTATCCCGCAGTAGGTTGCCATTACTTTCTGCGGTAGACTGGTTGTCAGCCAAGGTTATAGAAGTCAATCTGTTCATAACTAGAGGGAAGAGACGGATTAATACCTTTCCCAAGAGTATTTGTGCGAAAGTGAATGCAAGGAATTCAACTGGAATTCGAACTCAGTTCCCCGGTTTCTCGTTCCGAGCCGATATCCATTACACCACAACGCACGTCCGCGTTAAATGAAAGTTTCGAAGAAACGAGGTGACAAAATTTTGAGAAAGAAATAAAAATTTCGACCAGAAAGAAAAAAACTTTTTTTTTGCTATCACAGTGGATGAATTGGACTGTTTCTCATAAAAGAAGCAAACCAAAATGGAGCAGAACCAAAATGAAACCAGGGAATCAAACTGTTCTAGAAAAAGGTTAAAAGTCCAAGTGACACTGTCGTCAAAAGTGAAAAATGTTCTCATTTGTTTCATTTTTCAATTAAGTTCAACATTTTTTAAAATGTGTTTTGAATCTTTTTTTAGTGTAGTTTTAACCTTTGTTAGAAAGAAACTTGTATTACTTTCTCCCTGATTTTTTTCGATTATTGTAACTTTGAATTGTATATACTTTTTAAGCCAATTATTATATAATTAGAACTGGTTATCTTACCTTGTTAATAAGTCACACAAAATGATTTTTTTTTCTCAAAGCTTTTTTTGTAAAACTTGTACTTGTCCATTGTTTTTTTTTTTTATGTCTATATAATAAATGTTTATTTCTTTCAAATTTCACACCGGAGGTTCGAGTCCTGTTCCTTTTTTTATACGCCTTATTCTTTAATCGGGATAAGAGAAGTGACGTTCTTGTAGTGGATAAGAAATTAAGAATTAAACTCAACCTTCTTCACTTTTACAAAAATTCACAGTGGTGTGTGAAATCCTGGTTTTAACCAAAGGGAAAAAGGATTGACCATGTGCTTAAAGAAAAAGTCAAAACCAGATTTCGCAAGTAGTTGTTAAATTGATTTTTGACCAATGGGAGCGACTTGCAAGACTTAAGGACTTCGCAAGTCAGTGCTAAATTCAAAAGGACTATAAATGACCTTCATCAGCGGCAACCTAGTCAGTCAGGGATGGAAGTAGCAAAGACGACAAGCTAAAATGTAACGAGAGAAGCTTCAAGCTGACCCGGACATTTGTCCTCTTTCTCTTTCCTTCTGCTGATTCCTTTTACTCCTTCTCCATCCAAAGACATTCCTACTGTATACATACATACATACATACATACATACATACATACATACATACATACATACGTACGTACGCATATACTCTTTCAACAATTACTACTACGAACATTTTCTACAAATCTTGATACCCATAACTTTATCATTGAACACGAACTCTACCCTTAACTTCTTAATAACGTTTCTAATTGCGCATTAACTCCTACAACCTATGTTATTCTTTTCTTTTAATAAATTACTATACGCTATTCCACACATTCCAACCTGCCGACAACTAACCTTCTGATGAAAACCTTCTGATAATTATAATTCTGGATAAAAACTTGTAAGCTGTAGAGAGTTCGGTTAAGTCTGACACAAGGCCGAATCAAACATTAACCAGCCTCCTTCGGCTATATTCTCTCTACTCTCACTCTTTCTTCAAATAAATTCCTTTTATATAACAACTTAATTATCAAAACAAGAATGAAGAACTTAGAATAATGAAATGTTTGTCTAGGGTTGAATAAAAGTTAAGGTTATTGGGATGTCTTAAATAAACTGAATGATTAAATTCCAAGTAATAAGCAGAAAACGTTTCACGACCTTTATAAAGATTAGGGTGCACCTACGATTTTTGTTTTGATTGGATATGCATTTAAAATGAATGAGGATAACTTCACCACGTAGCGGCAAACTAGTTTGAAGTGTTCAAAAAATTTTGATGGCTAATTAAATTATAATAAGTATCGGAACTACCCCATGACAATTTAATAAAAATAATTGTAACATAGTTAAAATAATATATCAATATAGTTAAAACCAATTAATGGATATTTCTGACTGTAATTCTTCCTGTGCTGTGTCCCTTCAGAACGTAGACGATCATGGACTTCCACTTGGCTCTGTCTCTTGTCACTCTCAAAATTCTTCCTCTTGTTATCTCTCCTAAACCTCGCTCTGTCATCAATTTGCTTAAGCATATCAAGTAGGTCTCAAGCTGCTTTCTCTTGTCTCTCTTTTCCTCTATCTGTTCTGTTAGAATTAATTTCTCCAAGCCCTCTTTCCTCATTACATGTTCCAGAAACCACATGTTTCTTCCTTATGTTAAGTATGAGTTTTCTCCTCGTCCCCATCCTCTCCAACACCTCATCGTTAGTCAAGTGCTCAGTCCATGGTCTCTTCAGCATCCTTCTGCAAAAACACATTTCTGCTGATTCAAGCCTCTCTTTCATCCTTGAGAAGATGGTCCAACATTCACTACCATACAGAAGGACAGGCATCACATAGCAATCCAGCACTCTTTTCTTTCTTACAATGAGATTTTCCTGTCGTTGTCATGCATTCATTTCAAGTAATCATACATAATTATGTCTACATAGAAGAAGCATAATTTTTTAAGCATGAAAAAGTGTACATATTGGATATTACATTTATAGTCTCAATTCGACATTAGAGTGTAGATATGACACTGGGATCGCTGGAGATTAATCAAACTAAAAAGTCAGTCAGTCAGTTAAGTGCCATACGTGAGACACGCTTGGGCGATCATGTCTCGAAAGAGACATGACTGACTGGGCAGAAGATTATCCCGCAGTAGGTTGCCATTGCTTTCTACGGTAGACTGGTTGCCGACCAAGGCTAGAGAACCCAATCTGTCCTATTATTTAACCCATAACTGGAAGGAAGAGACGGATTAATACCTTTCCCAAGGGTATTTGCGCGTAAGTGAATGCAATGAATTCAGCTGGAATTCGAACTCGGCTCCCCGATTTCTCGTTCCGAGTCGATATCCAATGCACCACAACGCACATACTAAAATTAAATTAAATTAAATTAAATTAAATTAAATTTAATTTAAAAAAAAAAATAAAAAAAAGAAGAAAAAAAGGAAGAGGATAAGGTCTTCTAACTGGATGATAATTTTTGAGATTCGCAGGAAGAGAGATTGAAAAGTTGAAAAAAATTAAAAACAAAATGCGTTGAAAAATCATGTTTTTAAATAATTTCAAGGAGACTCTAACTTAGAGTTAACTAGACGGAATTCATTAAGATTAAGCAAAACCAAGACTGCTCATCCCAGTCATTTCCCGTTGATAAGAAAGAGAACATTAAACGTATTCTCGAAGAAAACATGTTGTCGATAAAGAAACCCCCGAAATAACAATTATGATTTCTCAGTACAAACGAGCCCGGAAAAACAAACGTTTGAAATGAATCAACCACCCAAAAGAGAAGTACCCTCTACGGAGATAGAAATCCATCTGACGCATTCGTTCCTTATAATCTGTGACATTTGTCCAGAGAAAAATTATATTTAAACGTTAATTCGGATTCATTTGGATACAAGTGATAAGAAAAAATTAATTACTATTTTGAAGTGACCATGAGTAAAGATATTTGATAATATGGAATTTCAGGAAAAAAAAGTTGATGCTAAGGGTAGAATACAACCAAACCCAAACTCTGGTCAAACCCATCCCTGCCAGACACATGAATCCATATAAGCTGAGGATTTTGGATAAACGACAGAAAATCGAAAGAGTATATCGAGAGAAGAGAAAACGAGAGACTTCCTAACCAGAACGTTGTACCAGCCCTGAAGAATAAGATCAAGACAATAAGAGCGGGAGAGACTAGACCAGAGAAAACTGGAAAGAAGAGAGACCTCCTGACCAGGATCAGGTGCCGGCCCTGAGACCAGAACTTAGAAATTCAAGTTACTGCTAATAGAAGCTGCAGACTCCGAAGGGGGGGGGGGGTCACGGTGTCATTTGATTTTAAGTGGGAAGGGTTAAAATCGCCGTATAAAGTAAATTATTGTTATATTTTTTAACCCGAGTTAATTATTTATTTTAAAGGAATCATTTTTGTTGTTGTGTAGCTCTCAGCTGTCTAATGGGACTTGACTTCAAGTTTGTTTCATCAGCAATCTTCTCACCCGCTGAGATTATAAACACAATGTGGCAAAAGTGTGAATGGTCGTGAACAGACAAACGCCAGATAAGTCACTAGCACAATACCAGCGGCAAAACGTGCGATGTGTTAACGAGTGAGGAGTCAGCTAGATAGTAACCGCGATGGTCTGAAGGAACTTGAAAGCGAACGCGAATCATAGGGTTACATTATTGGTTACCCTTGACTAGGACCGACATAGGGGTTACGTCTCTCTCTCTCTCTCTCTCTCTCTCTCTCTCTCTCTATATATATATATATATATATATATATATATTGGATATTCTGTTTATTGTCTAAGTTTGACATTGCTTTGTATATATTAAATATTCTCTATATAAGTCTATATATTGAATTATGTGTTTATTCTTTCAATTTGACATTGAAGTGTATATATTGGGTATTGCAGATGTAGTGATAGCAGAAATAAATCCCTAAACAATCTTTAACTCTTAGTACTAGACTATGTAGAAATATGAAACCAAAATAATTAATTATAGGAGAAAAATTAAAAGTTAAGTAATAAAATTACTTTAAAATATGCGTAAAAATGATTATCTATCTATCTATCTATCTATCTATCTATCTATCTATCTATCTATCTATCTATCTATCTATCTATCTATCTAAATGGATATATCTTTGTGTGTGTTTTTTTAGTGGCTCCATTCTAACGAACCCCACTCCTTCGAAACCCTTGATCCGATTTCAACCAAAATTGGGTCACTTGTCGATCATGAGATGAACCTTTGACGTAGGCAAACATTTTTCGAATCGATTTACAGGTTATGGCAGAAATCTTCGAAACGCTTATAATTTACGAACTCTTCTCCTCCGAGACGCCTTATGCAAATTCAATCCAAATCGAGTAACTTGTAGATCAAAGTCCTAACCTTTGATGTTCGCAAAAAGTTTTCGAAGTAGTGTACAGGGTATGTCAAACATCAAGGACAAACATAATTTCGGGTGGTCTTTTGCGCACTTTTATGCATTCCTCTAAGACACTTCACTCAAACGCAACCAAAATCGAGTCTCGAATAGATCAAGGTTTAATGCCTTGATATGAGAAATGTCAATTGACACACAAAATTAATGAAAAATATTGCTTCTTGCGATCGTTTATTTCTTCGCAACGCTTAGTTGTGTTCCAACAAAAATTGGGTCTTTTTTGTTACTTCTACCTTATCATATGTCATAAGAATTTCACGTTTCCTACAAGGTGCCAACCCCTCCGACGTTGATGGGACAATGCATCCACTTCTTCTGCATCACAACGTCATCGCATCACATTACAGGCTCCCGTATTACCCGCCCTTGTTCTTCCAATTGTACATACTTCATTCCCGTTTATTGGCAAAATTGACCAAGCATGAATCATTTTATAAATACAACAGAAACTATTACTTCGCAATTTTTTAACATGCATCACGGCAACCTCATATTGGAAATTTTGAAGAAACACTTAACCTTATTATTTCAACATAACCCTAAAAAAAACTGAGCAACGCCGGGATATATAGCTAGTTAACAATAAACAAAGAAAAGGTGAGATTATAAAAAATGAGTTATATAAATATGAACATTCCCATCATGCACCGGAACAGGCGTTTTGCCGCCAACTGAAATAGAAATCAAAATTTTCTCTCTTCACATTCGACTGCCAAACGAAGCAGATGTCCAGGGACAACCCTCTGACAGACCGTGTACTACCAAAGATATAACATAAACTTTTATATCTGTCTTTCTCTCTCTCTCGCTCTCTCTCTCAATATATATATATATATATATATATATATATATATATATATATATATATATATAGAGAGAGAGAGAGAGAGAGAGAGAGAGTTGTGTTGACGTTTAGTGCCAAGATTATTGTTTTTTTGGTTGTTTACTGATAAAAAGATATTTTGGCAAGTAGCTTTTTTGTCGTAAAGTGCTTGATATCGAGATAGAGATGGAACGTTAATAGGATCAATGTGGAGATTAACTGAGCCGAGTCATGCCGACTTCGAAGTTTTGTGAAGACACCATTATGATGTTCTCACTCCTCAGGGCTTATTAATCAATTGAAAAATATGGCCTAAGGAGTGACAATTAAGTAACACACTTCTCCACATTAATCTTATATATATATATTGTCACTCCTTAGGCCATGTAAGAAAACTTTTCTTGGTAAATAATCCAAGTGGGTCCTAGTAATATAATATTAAAAATTATAGAATATTAAATATAATCGACAAAATAGCTTAATGTGTTTAATTACAGAACACATATTTATCATTTGGGGAATAGTCTATTTCGCCAGACAAAGATGTCAGACGTCTGTTGTGTCAACCCAGGTGTGGACTGAGTTTGTATAGAATGTAGAATTTCAGCAAACGAAAGACACAAGACAAGAGCCAATTGAGGGTGGAAGGCTATTGTGTTAAAGGGAGTAAGTTATATAAAAATAAAACCCGAATATTAACCGTATGACATTAATTTGGGGTTATATGAAGAACTAAAAAAAGGATGAGGGGTTAAAGTTAACATTAGAACATAGATAAAAAGTAGGATAAATGGAAAGGGAATTATGGGGATCATAGGGAGAGGAGAGTTTATAAATTATAAACGGTAAATGTATAGAAGTTATACAGGGGGAAGAGTTAGAATTAGTTATGCTTTCAGCATTAGAAGATTTAGAGGGGAGTGAATATATAGAAATATATTTTAGTTAATTGAAATTAAACTATATTATGGAAATTTGAATTTGTTTTTATGCCGACATTTAAACACTAATTCATTCCTCTGATTCAATAGTTGACTTTTATTATTGAATTCTATTATTCTAATTTTTTCTTATAAATATAAGTTATACCTGTCTCTAAGATTATTAGGAGTAGGTGCGGAACCTATAATCTTCAAAACTATTTGTGTGCTTAAGCCCTTCTTTTTCCATGACCATTGATCTGATGGAATTGTACTTCAGACACGAACTCAGTCCACACCGGTGTTGACAAGACAGACGACGATATCACTTCGTCTGCCGAAATAGACTATTCCCCAGATGAGAGGACTCGAAATTTATTGTTTAATAATAATAATAATAATAATAATAATAATAATAATAATAATATATATATATATATATATATATATATATATATATATATACATTCAGACAAGGCCAACATGAAATCAGTACAACCTCTCGCATACATAAGCACATTGGATGTTATTATTGTCTCAATTTGAGATTAAAATTGGAATTAAAAGTTCCTTAAATTTTCAATGTTGAACTTATTTTTATTATTATTTATAAATGGAACTTCGTCTGTGTGTGTGTGTGTGTGTGTGTCTGTTACCTATAGACTCCGAAACGGCTGAACCGATTTTCTTGAAAATTTACACAGTTGTACTATAAGCGTCTGCGAGTGTTCTTAGCTAGGTTTTGTGTCGAGGTATCCAAGATAAATATCGAAAATCGATAATCGAAAAAATCGGCTTATAGAAGGAGTGGTCCGATTTGAATCAAATTTGATACACTCATAGACAAAGACATAAGAAACGATATTCAGAAGTTTCAACGTTGCAGTTCTTACAATAGTGCAGAAAATCGATAATATATATATATATATATATATATATATATATATATAAAAGGCAAGATGTTTGTGTGTGTCTGTTTATCTGCCTGTATGTCTGTATTTTTTTCAGCCCTTTTATTTTAGTTTTTGCTTCGAGTTTGGCTCTAAGTAGGTATAATTGTAGTTCTTAGTCTCAGCCATGATACCATTTAGTTAGAGGACTTATTTAGCCTTCAAAATTCAGTTTACGACGAAAAAAACTTATTTGATATTGATACCAGGAAATCCAAATTTGACTTACAGCCATTCATTTTTCTTTCAGTATACGGTTTCGCTTTAACTGGAAACAACTATTGCTCTTTTAGTCTTTCGTGCCAACGTCCAAAGAGTGTGAGCTCCAGGACCATGGATTAGTTTTAAAGCTTTCATTACACCCGAGCAACGCCGGGCTATACTGCTAGTATTTTCTTTATATACATGAGACTTTGATTTATGAGACTGCGATTTTGTCCACAATTTTGGGCATAAGAGGCTGTGATTTTGTCCGTTTAATGTCTCGTTTAAAGGAAAGAATCTTAGTTTTTGAGTTCATCAAGTTTACTACTATTATATATTGAAGATATTTGAAATTTTAAATTAATTAATATTGTAACAATTTTCAAAGAAAACTGATATATTTAAAAGATTATTAATAATTAATTAACAATAACATATACCATTTTCTAAATGTTTTATATACCGTATAAAATGGCGGGATTAGTTATGTATGGGTCAGCACTGTTTGCTTAGATGAGAAGAGTGTCGTTTCCTGCCCCTTTACTGTGATGCGCTCTTTGAAAACGCTCTCTCTCTCTCTCTCTCTCTCTCTCTCTCTCTCTCTCTCATACACACACAGACTATTTCTTCATTTCTATGTAACAGGATTGAGAAAAACAAGAGAGAGGAGGAAGTAGGAAAGAAAATTTGAAAGAGGAAAGGCAGAAAGTAAGTTTTAAAATATGAGAGGAAAATGAAGTAGAGGAGGAGGAGGAGGAGGAGGAGGAGGAGGAGAACGCCGTGGAAGAAGGGATGAAGAAAAAAAATTGTATTGAATTTTATTAGCCCATTATTCTTTTTTTTTTTTTTTTTTTTTAAAGCAGATGAACTTTTTTTTTTAAATTTTCGAGCGTGAGCACATGTTACATAGGAGGGTAGGCAAATAAAAACAAGCCAAAAGCAAACAAATTCCATACGATTTAAAGGCGGCAAAATTTTAAACGCCGTTATTATTTTTAAAGAAAATTATTTCCCCCCTATAACATGAAAAAGAATTCCATCATTTTTAAGCGTGTTTGTTGAAGTTAATATAAACGGTTTGTAAACGGTCTGTTCGTTTAAAATCACGTGCTCATGCGCGCGCGTTCGCGCGTGCACACACACACACACACACACACACACACACACACACACACACACACACACACACACACACACACAAATACTCCGTCTTTCGCAATTTTTCTTTTTCTTTCGCACAGATTTTCCATTTTTTTCTCACCCCATTTCCTACAGGAATAGCTTTATTTCTTTGACGATACGATATCATCTCAAAAATATTTGTAGTACAATGTGGCATAATGGTGTTTACCCACCCATAAAAAATAGTCAAAACAGAGATCTGCTCGAAGTGGGCTAAATTTAAAATTCACCAAAACGTTTATAGCCTTAGTACAGATAAAAAAAAAAAACAAAAAAACTCAACTCTGGTCAAAACGTGTGACAAGGATCTTTATTACCACTTCTTCATATTCGAAAACCTTTCCTTTTCACACACACAGTTGTTTGTCTCTGATGAGGACGCCTACTGTAAGCGGTGAAATGCGCAGCTGAATAGTTTTTCAGTTCTCCTATTATCTTTACTTTTGTTCGGATTTCCTACTACATCCTGCTATCACCTCATACAACTTTACCTTTATTTTATTTTACTTTTACTTACTCCTTTGTGTAAAAGATATACTCAGTTATGATCTGAGGTTAAGGGCAGGATAGTTAAATAAAATAAAGACAAGAGGAAAACTGTATTTTAACTCGCCTACGCGTTTCGTCCGTGATGGACTTTATCAAGGCAAAAAGACGAAATGAGCTTTATTCTAAATTACGTATCTATAAACAAACAATGTTGGCAACCACAAAGACGCTCACAAATCATTTCAAAAGATTAACAGAATATTTTAGTTTTTAGAATTTCTTCATGTGTACTTACTCCTTTGTCTTTGTATCCCGCCCAGCAGCTCTTGTCTAAAAAGATTTTTGTTGGGGTGGGGGAGGGTTTGAGAAGAGAAAACGTAACATTTCAAAACATTTCAAAGTACTGTAAAAAGAGCAAACGAAAACAAAAGAAGACTCCTACCACGATGTGTAATTGGAAATAAATTTACATTTCCAATTACACAACAAAACAATAAAACAGGATACAAGCAGAATACAAATTTACAAAAGAAGTTTGCATAAGATTTTACTTTTTGCGCTTTACAATTAGACAATATAACAAGTTCTAAAATTACAATGTTAGGCGCATAAAAGGCAAAATCTATTATAGTTTTTTCAAAAAATATTCACTTGCTTTCATAAATTCAACAGTCGAAAATCTTTGAAAAGGAAGGTAAATTCACAAGCGTCCTTGGGTGATTTTAACAATGGTTCAGTTTTTAAACCTTGAATTTAATACTGCAATAAGTGTCTCTATTTTGCTGTTATAAAAGTTAAAATCAGAGTTAATACCTCTAATTTCATGCATTTTCTTTCAGTTTTCTTTATACTTTCTTTCATCTTCTGTTACTTTCGTTTCGTTGTCAACCAGGGCATGGTAGGCTTTTAGTTTTTCTTCTGACTTGTAAAATCCTTCATTCATTTGCGCTCCTAGCAGCTGCTAGCTGAATACCTTCGCATGTGAAAGCTAAGTCCCTTCTGTCGGCCTGACAATCCAGACTTCTTAAATAGCTATGAATCAGCTGCCAGTTGAAATAGAAATTTGATACCTTGGCTTCGTAATTTACTTTCTTTAGTGGTTAAAAATCACAGTGTATCTCTTAAACAACGCTTATTTGCAAACTTTATGTAAGCTGGTTTTTAGACCATAAGACTTGAGTCTCAGCTTTTTTTTCAAATTTGAACATCAAATTTTACGCATGTATCTTTTAAACCACCGTGTTCATTTATGCAAAAATGATCTGATATATCAAATATACACATATGATCATATATGCAAATATAACAAGTATACACATATGATCACATATGCAAAGTTTTACACATAAGATTTATTCAAGTAATTTTTTTATTAATTAACCATTTGCCTTTCTTTTTATGCGGATGTGCGTTGTGGTGCAGTGGATACCGACTCGGAACGACACATCGAGGAGCCGAGTTCGAATTCCAGTTGAATTCCTTGCGTTCACTTTCGCACAAAGACCCTTGGGAAAAGTATTAATTCGTCTCTTCCCTTCAGTTATGGGTTAAATAATAGAACAGATTTGGTTCTATAGCCTTGGCTGGCAACCAGTCTACCACAGAAAGCAATGTCAACCTACTGCGGGATAATCTTCTGCCCATTCAGTCATGTCTCGAAAGAGGCATGATCGCTCAAAGCGTTTACCACGTATGGTACTTAGCTAACTGACTTTCTTTTATAATTATCTTTAACCACACCGCCCAAAAATGTGCAATAAACAAACTTAGTCTATTGTATCATTATATTTTTTATATTCACTTTTATTTACCTTTACATAATTTTACATTTCTTTGTTTATTATAAATTTTAATACTTCCCAAATTTTTCCATCGCTCTCACCTTTATAACAAGAAGCTAAAGGATGACACAAAATTATTTAAAATAAGTAAATATCGATAAATAATAATGAAAACATTGAACGTCAATGTTGTAAGGTACCACAAGCTGAATACTAAGGGTAATTACAGAATTTGTAACAAAGTTTTTACCTTATAACAATATTAAGAATAAATGAGAAAACATGGTCGCATATAACGTAAATAAAACTGGTAAAATGCTAAATATAAAAACGTATAGAAATTAATAATTATGTCAAATATATGTGAATGAGAAACTATATACTGATATGAAAGAGTAGGTTTATTTATTTATTTATTTATCTTATATACAGACGTTTAGAAGGAGAGGAAGAAAGTCAATTAGTGGCTAGTGTCTCTGCATCATATCGGTATTTGACAACGGTAAACCATGTTTCTTTGAAGTTGTTGCAATACCAAGTAATGCTTTAGACGCGAGTAAATCTTCTATTAATCATTTTTTCAGTCACCGGCTTCCTTTTTATCTGCTTTCGAATCAACAATCAGAAGACAAACTTAAATCTAAATAGAACCATTTGATTGAATAATTATTCTATCCGAACGAACAAGTGAGATATTCTCTACTACATTGATGGAAATCAAACCGGCTCAATTGAAGCTGATTTTCTTTTTACTCTAGAAACAATCGAGAGCATTATGTCCATTTTTAGAACTCTCTAGCTGGTTGCTTTCTGCTATTGGTCAATTGTTGTATGGGGTTATATGTGTGTATGACCGTGACCTTCGGTCGTGGTATGACCCACTGCGTACATGGTGTCGTTTATGAACCGTTACAAGTATTTCGGTAGTGAAATTAGACAAGTATTGCACATGCTGCCGTATGTTGACTTTTTCTGAGCAAAAAAACAAAAAAAACAAAAAAAAAAACAAAACAAAACAAAACAAAACAAAACAAAAAAAAATGAAGATTGTACAGTATACAGTGCAGGTAATTGGTGATACATAACAGAAGTACATGAATTTTAAAATTACTCTAAAACATATATGTTTAGTCAGGGCAGATCGTGTATGAAAAGTTTTGTTTCAGTAGCTTGATCGTGTGATGTTTTCGTCGCACGGGGTTGTCTAGGAAAGTTGGTTCTGCTAATATCGTCGATACACGTTGTTTCTGTTGGCGCTGTTTGCGACTGCTGTTCGTATCTGAATAAAGAAGCTAGAAATAAAGGACTGAGGCATGCAGAAAAGAATGACGACATATTTATTTTCAGGTCTCTAAACAGACTAACGAATAAATTAGCTTTATTCACCCACTGAAAAGTGGATAGGAATACTTGGTCCATTTTACTAACACGGTACCACTCATGGTAAAACTCGGATCTGTTTTAGAATAGTTTATGTCCGCTGCTGAACGACTTATAGAGAGAGATAGAGAGAGAGAAAGACAGATAGAGATAGAGAGATATATATATAGAGAGAGAGATTGAGGGGGAGAGATATAGAGATAGAGAGAGAGAGAAAGAGAGAGAGAGAAAGAGAGAGAGAGCGAGAAAGGGGGCTTGGGGTGGTCTGGTGTAACCTTCTTTTAGTGTGGGTGCTTCTTCTTCATGTGCCATGTCTCTTCAGAGCATAGGTAATCATAGACTTCTACTTGCCTCTTAATATTTTTCCTCTTGATATCCCTCTCAAACCGCACTCCGCTCAAGCCTATCAAGTATGTCTCGTGCTACTTTCCCCTGCCTCTCTTACCCATTATTCGTCCTGTGAGTATTAGATTCTCCAGACCCTCCTTCCTCATTACGTGTTCCAGGAACTTCAGCTGTCTCTTCCTAATGTTAAGTATGAGTTTTCTTCTCGTTTGCATCCTCTTCAACACCATTGTTGCTGATATGCTCAGTCTATGGTTATCCTCAGCATCTTTCTGTAGAACCATATTTCTACTGCCTCGAGCCCCTCCTTCAGCCTTGATGAGATCGTCCAACATTCGCTGCCATACAGAAGGACACATATCACATAGCATTCCAGCACTCGTTTCTTTGTTTCCAATGAGATTTTCCTGTCTCTCAGTACTTTGGTTAACTTTTGAAATGCAAGAGTGGGCGCACGCGAATTAATAACTTCTGTTTTTGAATTAATAACGCTGTTTTTGATTGATTGATTTTGTCGTTACCCGCTTTCTGATTCTTTTCTTTTCTGAGTTGTATCTTCTGACAGTTTTTACTTTGCTATTTTTTTACTAAGACTTGACGGTGTTATTCACAGGTTGTAAATTGAGAAAGCGTAGTAATATATTTTAGGGTAGGTATCTTGAAATTTGTGGTTCTTATATTTTTTTGTCTGTAAATTTTGTTTTGTTTTGTATGTAACGCTGCTTAATCAACAACCTTTTATTTGTACACTAATCTAATGTATTATTTAATGGGCTTAGTTTAGTCTGGCATAGTAACTACCTGTTATGATGTGGAGTCTGGCAAGACACAACACTGAACTCGACAGAGGCAGTCGTGATAGTAGTATTCAGTTCTCAGTTAGACAAGTCACTACAATAGTATTATCTTTTTTTTCCCTAGACAATTACATAGGGTTACTTATCAAGAATGGGTCAGTCTATGCATAATAGTAAAGAAAATAACTGACTATAGTGAGTTAGTAGATATTTCCTTATTTCCTGATGATGTGTTTGAAGTCCAAACACTGAAACAGCCATATGATTGTAGAGAAGAGGACATATATAGAAGAAATTATGTACATGTTCTAAAACATAATTTATAATAAATATTCACAGCTCTATACATCATATATCGAGCACTGTTTTAAATTAATGTTTTGGGAGGAAAACATTTTTTCTTTTTTCTCTCCTCATTCTATATTCACTCAATATATATATATATATAAATCTACCATCCGCCCGTGTATTGAATACTGCTGCCACATCTGGTCAGGTGCCCCTGCTATTCTCCTTGGGGTTCTTGACAAAATACAACGGAGAATCTGTAATGTGATCGATACCGACTTAGCAGACCGCCTGCAGTCACCCTCTCACCGGCGTGACGTGGCTTCCCTGTGCCTCTTCTATAAATACTTTCACGACTTCTGCTCCGATGAACTTAGATCACTGGTGCCCCCTAGGTACGAATTTGCACGAGATACTAGATTAGCAACGAGATCCCACCCGTTTGTAACCGCAATTTCTACTCCAACAGCTTCTTTTCTCGCACCTCCTGCCTGTGGAATTCCCTTCCACATACTTGCTTCCCCGACAGCTACAATCTCCAGGAACTTAAATGTAAGGTCAATAGACACTTTCTAACACACTAACTCGCACCCATTCTCTCAAACACTCTTCCTATGTACCTCCTTACCCGTCTATCACCCTCCTTCTAACATTTCCTATATCTAATCACTTTCTCAGCACCTTCCCCTAATAGTGGCAGTGGAATGCCTTGTTTGGGGTGAAATGATTTAAATATATATATATATATATATATATATATATATATATATATATATATATATATATATATATCGCAAAGCAAAGTATAAGGAGGGAAAAAGGAAATGTCTTACACATAGTTTGAAGATATTTCTGATCTGAAAAAGCCATTGCTATGACTCTAGATTAAAGGGGCCAAATCCATCTATATCCCAGTATGATAAGACAGGATTCATCTCTATCCCAACGGGATAAAGAAAGATTCATCTTTAACCCAGCAGGATACAGAAGGATTCATCTATATTCCAGCGAAATATGCCCGCAAAATGCAAAGGGAGGCAAGTTTGGCCTAAGCCTGGGCCATAGGGCCCATGCAGAAAAAGACAACCTTCTCGTTTGGTTACTGTTCACGAACTGTAAACTGACTAGCGCTTGAGTCCCTGTATAGAGTGACGTTACAAAGCGGCTGTCATGTGAGTTACGTGACTTACCTCGACCAAAGAGAGATAATCACCTTCTGTGTCCCAATATATTTATTGTTTATGCGTAAAAACAAATATAATTCCTATTTATGTATCATAGCAAATTAATCATTAGTCATTGAATGTGGTGCAAATTATTTATGTTTTTGCTATATTCTGTATATTTCATTCATGTATGAGTGATACCAACAGTTTAGTAACATTAATTGATAAGTCATAAACTTTTGATGTCATGTTCCGATTTTCCATCTTGTGTGGCGTAATATTCATTTCAGTGGTCATACTATGCAATTGACAGTCATATGATGCTTCACTTTGGAAAGTTGACTTAGCTAGAAATTATGGGCCCAAAAGATGTGTGGATGTAATGGACAGGGAAATCGGAGAGAAGAGTTCGAACTCTAGTTGTGTTCATTGCCTTAATTTACGCGCAAATACCCTTGGGAAAGGTATGAATCCACTTCTTCTTTTCCAGATATAAGTTAAATGATAGGACTGGTTGGGTTCTTTGGTCGTGGCTGGTAATTAGTCAGGAAAAAAATAACTGTATTAAAAACCGGTTGGGGATGGGGGTTAACAATTCGATACCGTAAAAACCTAGCAGTTTCTATGCAAACCACAGTAGCATGTCGACAACTGTACATCCAAACTTCTCAGGGTTTCTACAAAACTTGAGCGTGAGCGAAAGGCCTAAACTTAAATTTACGCCCCAGAATATTAGGAGTTGACGCATATACGATATAATATATTTGTTAGATTAGACTAGGTGCGGCACTTCTGAAAGATTTAGTAAGGATTGAACATTTCCAAAGATTAACTGCCCTATTCCGATTGCTTCGGGTGTATTCGTATATTTTCAACTGCGAAGAACGTGTTTGTTAATAGCTTGTCAATCAATAGTGTTTTTAAATAGCAAAACAGTGCATCTCTTAGAGTTTGGCGACACACAATTATTAACATAAATAGACCAATTTACCATAAGTGTATGAATACGAGAGGTGCTGAAAAGTTCTTGACCTGACCAAGAAGTTATTCTGAAATAAATTCTCATCAACAGCAGTTTTTGAGCTGACTGACTACGACCTGTTGCAAAATCTCGTATTTATCTATTTTCACAACATGCAAATTATTATTTAATTTACTCAAACTGGCAAGGACTGATTGAAAAATTCAGTCTTTATATCTTGAATTTTTTTCTATTACGGGCACAAATTTCAAGTACTTTATGTCTTATTTTTCATGTTTTTTTCGCCCCTAGGTGTCAGCCGTTTTATAAGCAGATGCACTTTGTGTCCTTTGGTATACCTATGAAGGTTTTACATGCTGTTTTAACTTTCTCAATTTTATGATATATATATGAAAATGAATATTTCTATGATATAAAAAAACAAAAAATTACTGACAGATGGGAAAAATATTTTGAGGTAAGAGACAACGCCGGTTAGTCTTGTCTTAATTTAGTTTACAACATTTTTCGACCCGAATGTACTTCATTTCTTCATCACAGCACTTCATTTATTTTAGTATTAAATTCACACTGAACTTTAAAAATGTTATATAAAAATCAAATTATTTACATACAGAATTTTCTGAGTGAGTGATTGTTATTTTTATATACAATTAAAAATAACACTAATGAACCGATGAAACTAAATATGTACAAAAATGTATCAACAGATATAGGTCGGAAGAAAGATTTGTTAAAATAACTTGAAATCAAAACAAATTTAGTTATTTCAACATAAACTTTAGAAAATATTCCCACGTAGACAGAGAACTTTACCTTCTGTCATATAATGAAGGTAGAAAGGAAAATAAAAATGAAAGAAAAAAAAGTAAGTTCAGTGAACATACATCTTCTGATCTATCTAAACTTATTTATAAATGGATCTTTGTCTGTGTGTGTGCGTGTGTGTGTGTGTGTGTGTGTGTGTGTGTGTCCGTTACCTATAGACTCCGAAACGGCTGAACCGATTTTCTTGAAAATTTACACAGTTGTACTATAGATGTCTGCGAGTGTTCTTAGCTAGGTTTTGTGTCGAGGTACCCAAGATAAATATCGAAAATCGATAATCGAAAAAATCGGGTTATAGAAGGAGTGGTCTGATTTTATACACTCATAGACAAAGACATAAGAAACGATATTCAGAAGTGTAAAGGTTGCAGTTCTTACAATAGTGCAGAAAATCGATAATATATATATATATATATATATATATATATATATATATATATAAGGCAAGATGTTTGCGTGTGTCTGTTTATTTGCCTGTATGTCTGTATTTTTTTCAGCCCTTTTATTTTAGTTTTTGCTTCGGGTTTGGCTCTAAGCGGGTATAATTGTAGTTCTTAGTCTCAGCCATGATACCATTTAGTCAGAGGACCTATTCAGCCTTAAAAATTCAGTTTTCGACAAAAAAAAAAAAAACTTATTTGACATCGATACCAGGAAATCCAAATTTGACTTACATCCATTCATTTTTCTTTCCGTCTACGGTTTCGCTTTAACTGGAAACAACTATTGCTTTTTAGTCTTTCGTGCCAACGTCCAAAGAATCTGAGCTCCAGGACCATGGATTAGTTTTAAAGTTTCCATTACACCCGAGCAACGCCGGGCTATACTGCTAGTTGAGTTATAAAGCTTCCGAAACAAAAGTAAAGCGAAAACACTCTACCCTTTTTGGGAATGGAAGAATGTTTATTTTCTAATGTACGCAGTTTATTATCAACCAATTTTCAAGTACCATTCTAAATGAGCCCCATTCAATTTGCGTACTTGTGAAACCTTCGTAGGATTACAACGAAGACAATTTCCCACCTGTTGACAATTTTCTTCACCTTAGACTAATGCCGACAGTAGATTAGCTGGGGACGAGAAAAATATTCATGTTTATAACAAAATTTTTCACACGACGTCCACACAAAAATTTCTCATAATGATCAATAAGCATAGAAAAATATAATATTTCCTCCTATCGAGTGATGGGTCCTGGACATGACAGTAAACTGCATCCGGCAGCGAGGCCTCTGATTGGGAGGTTTTTAGGAGCATGGAACCACCTCTTAATTGCTGTTGTTCCCAGGTCCACCCTGACCCGGAGTGGTAGCACCTTTAAGGGTCACAGCTATGGGCATATCGTTAACCCCACCATACTGGGGTCAAAACACTATGAATGTATAGAAATACACTGTCATAGAAATATATCCATAAAAATAGACTTTTATAGAAAAATATAGATTTTTGAAGGAAAAATATTACCAACAAAACATTTTTAAGAGAAAATTCTCAGCAATAACACATTTTTGAAGGAAAAGAAATATTCTCAGCAAAACATTTTTAAATACAAAACTAGAAGACATTTTCAGTTTTCTAAAAGAAAAAAAAAATCAGTAAAATCTAAATCAAGCTTCTCACTATAACCGAACATTAAAAATACAAATACCTAAAAACCCCACTTTTTTGGCATTAAATAACCCACAGAGGTTGATATGCCATTAAACAAAACTCAAACTCAAATCTAACGAGTGATGAGACTGCATTTGTACATCTTTTAGCCTGAAGGGAAAGAATTGCCTGTGAAGTATGCAAACCATATAGTTTTCAATAACTACACGACAATGTTTAAATGAACAGGACGTGAATGGTGATTTCCAAGGCGCAGCTTTAGATGTGGCGCAAGGCCGAAACTATGAGAAACCCAGTGATGATCGAACTAACTACTCAATTCTAACGAGATAAGCTTGCTAACCATTAAGCCACATCGAGGTCCCAGGTAGTGAGAGAAGGCATGATTAATAGATTCCTTCATTTAACTGCAGAGTTGGTAAGTCAACTAGTACTGCTATGAAAGTTTTTTTTTGTCAACCCAGTGAGTGTTCGAAGAATATCGTTATTTAGTCATTCTAATCTGGAAGCCTGAGGCCAGGCAAAGCGTAATTCTCTTCGTCAGGTCTAGCTGCTTGATCAAATCAGTTTCGGACGGCCGCGCATCCTACCAATGATAAATACAATGCCCGGGAATCAGAAGTCCGTCAGTTAAATGCTATATGTGATACACACTTGGGCGATCATGTCTCGAAAGAGACATGACTGACTGGGCAGAAGATTTTTCTCTCTGTCATTACATTCTGTGATAGACTGGTTGCCAACCAAGGCTATAGAACCCAATCCACCCTTTTATTTGACCAATAACTGGAGGGAAGAGACGAATTAATACCTTTTCCAAGGGTATTTGCGCGTGGATGCAAAGAATTCAACTTCCTGATTTCTCGTTTCGAGTCGATATCCACTGCACCACAACGCACAACTTGTAAATCAGAAAGGTATACCTTTACTAGAGCGTGCGACATTAAAACATTTAAAAAAAGCGTGCGACATTTAAAAAAAGTACTTGTTTCATGGCAAACGATGGTACCCACCCCCTCATTAGAGCATGCGTACTACCCCTGAACTTGAGGGGACTAAACACTTTATGACCCTCGCTATCTTATCAACATTTGCTTTTTTCTCCCTACATTTAGTTATAAATTTTTGACCTTACTAATCGTGAAGCACTCTGGAAAGTTCTTAAAAGCTTGGAATCGCAGACAAAATGATGAATGGTATCATCTTTCACGACGGGGGGAAAACTGTAGTTGTATCCGATGGGGAAATTCTCTGATTCCTTTGATGTTACATATGGCACTAAGCAAGTTGATATCATGGCCGCTGGTCTCTTTGCTCTATTCTTTCAATAACACTCAAATATGCCTTTGGTGACATGGTGTTAAATTTCAATTTCGAACCAGTTGTGCCCTTTTCACCCATCAGCAATTCAAATCTAAAAGATTTCTTCAAACTAGCGTCATTCGTAATTTGCTGTTTGCTGATGACGTTGCACTTGTGGTAACATCCTTAGTATAAGTCCAAGAACTCATCAACTAGTTCTTTGTTGCATGCAAACCTTTTGGCCATACTATTAACAAAAAGAAAACAAAGGTAATCCACCAACCACCTCCTTGTGCAAAGCAGATTTGGCGAATCAGACAATCTCTACCAGTTCATAAATTTCCAGACACTCCTATACAAATTGATGGGAAGAATTTGAAGTCATTTACATATTTAGAAAGTAAGATGAAAGTAAATACATTCCTTGATGACGAAATAACAGATCGGTTCGCCAAAGCTACAAGTGCATTTCGGAATTGTGTATGGAATGAGAGAGGCATGAAATTGGACACCAAAATACAGGTTTATAGAGCCGCCGTTTTGACCACACTGTTGTACGGCACAGAATTATATAGGTTCTATATCAATCAGCTGGATGTCTTCCATAAAGGTTGTCTATACGCGATCTGTGACTTTACTTTTGACGATAAGGTGTCCAATGTTGATCTCGCAAAATGCAACATTGGTGGAATTAAGACTTTCCGGATGCAGTCACAACTTCGCTGGGTTGATCATATTGCAAGGATGAGTGACGGCAGAATACCTAAGGTCCTCATGTATAGCCAGCTTGGCAGTGGCCAAAAGACTGTTGGACGGGCGTGCCCCAGGTATAAAGACAAGTTAAAGAGTAACCTCTCAGCTGTCAATGTGCCTCATACTAACTTTGAGAGAGCTGCCCTGGATAAAAGTAATATGAGATATTTGTGCCAGTGTTGTATTAGAAATTTCTAAATCAGTCATATTGACCGGCAAAGGCAAACAACAACAACAACAACAACAACAACAACAACAACAACAACAACAACAGTGTCAGGAAATGTTTCTGTGGCTATGTCCCGAGATCCCCGCTGTTGCACAATATATGGATATGTTGGTAGGTCACTAGTGGGACTGAAGTGTCACATACGGTACAAACATAAAAAAACTGAATGAGGTTGTCGGATCTTCATATGTCGAAATCGACGAGAGAGTTCATTATATATATATATATATATATATATATATATATATATATATATATATATAACAAGTTTGTCACTTAGCTGATTGATGTGTACTTTAGCATCACAACTGCAGAGTTTCGTAGAGGGACACTTCAGCAATCACTCCGTCCGCTCTTCAGAGGTATCAGCACTTGACTGTTTCTATTTCTCGTTTTTCTTTTATATACGCACTTTTCATTGGTGCAAGGTTGATTTTTTTCTTGCGTAGTGTGTGTATATGTTTGTGCAGCGTGTGCGTGGGAGCGCTCATGTGCTCGTCTGTGCGGATGTGCAGAATGTCATTGTTATTTCTACTTTGCATTGTTTTTCTTGTCACTTTATACTCTCTCCTTATTGGTTTTATACTTTTCTCTTTTTTTATTTCTTTTAGTTGTAGCAATTTTGACATCCGGTTTTTCAGACTTTCACTGTTTTTGTTAATTTTTGAGCGTCACAATTACTAAAAGAAAAAAGTTTTCTTTCGTTCATCTAGTTTTTCATTCATTTACAAAGTCTAGTCGTTTTTTTTCAATTCTCAGTGAAACTACAATCTGAATTAATTTTTTCTCATTATTTAGTTCGCACATTTTACCTTTTAAGTACCACCGTATTTGTTAGCAAGATTTCTGCTACCAACTTCTGATACTACGTTTGAAGTTAACATTAGTCTATTAAAAATCCCAATTTCACGTAAAAAGACACATTTTAGCTAGTTTCTGGGGAAAAGTCAGTGTTTTATATGTCTTTAAATATCAAGGAAAATATTTTATAAAATGGTTTTCATTGAGACGTTGGTATTGTAGTATGGGATGTGACAATAGAATAATGTTGCAAGGTGGGTCCGTGTATGTGATTAAGTTAGAGATAGTATTTATTCGTCTCCCTATGAAGGCAACTTTGACGTAAGGTGTGGTTTAATATGTGGGTCCCCTATGCTTATGTGTGAGTAAAGTTAACAATTGTTCAATCCCCTTCGGCCTGCTATCCAAGGTAAATATGGGTAACTATAAAGAACTACACTTTCCGATTCTCCTTCTAGGTCGATTGTATCATTGGTTTTGTTTTCATATTTATTTTTATAAATATAAACATATTCTTGCGCCGCTCCTGTCTGCCCACTTATATTTTTTTAAGTGTTGACTTCTTCACTAGAGAAAGTTTAATCATAGAATTCGAATAGATAGACTAAACTATCGCCCGGTTCACACTCAACCCACGTCTATTGAACAGGTGAAGAGGCTCATCCCTTGTTCCCTGTTTAGGATGTGGTTTCCGGTTTTTTCTTTTCCAATCTTTTTACTCTTAAGTAGCCCCCTTCGCATCAGTGGGGTTACCGCCTTGCTTGGGGTGATATAATTAAAAACATAAAAAAATAAAAAAATAGCAATTTTCTAAACAGAACTGAATCTGAAATAATATAAGTCAGTTGGTTGCCATATGTGAGATACGCTTGGGCAATCATGTCTCTTGCTCCATACAGACTAAGCCGAAGATTCTTCCGCACTAGGTTGCCATTTCTTTCTGGGGTAGACTGGTTGCCAACCAAGGCTAGAGAACCCAATCTCTCCTACTATTTAACCCATACCTGGAGAGAGAAGAGACATATTAATGCCTTTCTCGAGGGTATTAGCGCGTAAGTGAATACAACGAATTCAACTAGAATTCGAACTCGGCACTATGCGTCCATCTAGACCTCTTATCAAATGACATAAAAACAAGTTCTTGAACTCCCAACCTAAATTCCTAACTGTAAAACTAAAATGGTAATTATAATAAGTAAAACTTTGTTGCCTACGAAATTGTAGTTTTCTTAGAACATGTATTGTCATTCTTTTATTAAGAGCAAAGAAAAATTTACCTGTGCCAATGTATTTTCTTTAGCGTTCATTTTAAGATCCTTTTTACTTGTGAATTTTACAATTTTCGGTTGTTAAAAATTCGCTAAGAGGCAACAGTTACAGATATCTGATATTAACTTCAAGGATAAGATCTGAATCAAATAGAACATCAGAAAGAATCAAATTCTTTTTGCGAAACTAATATACTTTCGAACAAACTTCAGCAAATTTCTGCACAAAAGAATATCTTTTTGTTGAAATCAAAGAGTTAGCCGTGTTGTTAAAAACTAAGAATTGTTGAAACAAAATTGATAGCAAAAATAATAAACCCGTTACTGTCAAAGTGAAAATGCCTCACAAACTGTTTAAATTAATTAAGCTTGTTCTTAACGAATATTGTTTCCATTTTTCGATTGGTATTTCACTCATCTTAATTCCAGTCGATTTTATCGCATCTGAAATGAAAAAGAAATAATAATAATAATTGACAATGAATCTAATAAGGAATTTAAAAACATAGTATTACTACTAATACTACTAGTGCATGTAAATAAAAAGATGATAACGTATCAAGTTGTCACGAAAGATTAAAAAATGGGTATATAGCCATATTTGAATGAACGCGGATAGGGGGTTTTCGTAGTCTAAACGGTAAGGTAGATGTTGCGTTTACAAAGGCTGTTTCAGTAAAAGAGATGTGACGTTTGAAGTTTGCTCTTTATTTCCGATCCATGTGGCTTACTGATCATCCGAGAATGACGATCTGAGAGTTACGGATAAAAAATCAATAGTAATTATTATGGAAGAAATACTTATGGATGTGCGTTGTGGTGCATTGGATATCGGCTCGGAACGAGAAATCGGAGAGCCGAGTTCGAATTCCAGCTGAATTCATTGCATTCAATTACGCGTAAATACCCTTGGGAAAGGTATTAATCCGCCTATTCCTTCCCCTTATGGGTTAAATAACAGGACAGATTGGGTTCTATAGCCTTGGTCGGCAACCAGTCTACCGCAGAAAGCAATGGCAACCTACTGCGGGATAATCTTCTGCCCAGTCAGTCATGTCTCTTTCGAGACATGATCGCCCAAGCGTGTATCACGTATGGCACTTAACTGACTGTCTGACTTATGGAAAAGTTAATGACAGGTACAAAAACTTAAGTTTCTAATACATTTCAATCATTTTCTACGTTGGACTTACTAGGCAGAACGCGCTTCTGTTATTTTCAGACACTAATGGAACGAGAGATGCTTTTTATGTAACTTGATATCTACAAAGAGAAAGAACTCTATCTTTAACACAAAAAGAACTAACAAAAAAGTATTCATAGCTTCCTGTGCCATCACATTGTCACTCTATTCCCATATGATTATCTACAAATAAACAGGTGAAACATAGTGTTTTGATGCTTCACTCTCTGAACGTACCTTGAATCTGGCAAGGCTATCGGGAACTGTTCAGATAGTCGAGTATACAGCGTTAACGTGTATTAATTATGTTTTGCATGAGTTATGCTATATGTGTTAATTAAACATGGAACTAAAACAATGATCAAATATAGCACGGAAAAGTGAGTCGAGACGCTCACTTCATTTTTATGTTGTGATTGTCTTAGATTAATAAATGACATCTGTCCATTTTTATCGACGAAGCGGAGATAGACGGTATTATTCTGAACCAAACATTATTTAGTTCACTATAGGAGAAGTTTCTGCATTGATTCCGTGACTTAGACAGTTAAACACTGAGATATTATCACTTGGTGATACGCTCTCCTTTGACATTTGGGTTTAACTTCAATATTTTCAGAACTGCTTGTGTAACAAAACAAATCAGCAATGAATAGCTGCAAATGGCAAGGAAAAATTGTTCATGTGAACAGCTTTATTCTACTTATACGTTTGACTGTGTAATTCTTTTTCCAAGTACTACGGCTAGTACAAAGTTGCTGATATTAGCAGCTTATTTTACTTTTCATATCAGGTTGTACTATGTGCTTGATATGCTAGCCCTGTCAGCAGGTAGGTCCTGTTTTTGCATAAAGATAACAGTAGCAATATTCCACCAATCTGACAGGAATATGATTTGAAATATATCCTAGAGACATTACAAAACACAATTTTTTTTTTAGTTGTGGGCTCCCTGAAGTTTTTAATTTATTGCTATTGTAAATATCATTGAGTAATGTGAAATATTCTATGACAATTCTAATAGCTACGTCTTTAATAACAAAATTATTTTGTATATTGTTGTGACACAATACGACGATAAAATCCTGTTTATTTAAGAAACACGTCCAGAGAGAGAGAGAGAGAGAGAGAGAGAGAGAGAGAGAGAGAGAGAGAGAGAGAGAGAGAGAGTTCTTACGAAGGGGGACATTGGTCCGGAGCTAAGCTTGTAATCAATGGTTCTCTCAAATACGGGTCTCTTCGCCCTGGTATCATTTTGTGTTTTTAAATAAATGGTCTCTCTTGGTTGATATAAAGAATAAACAAGATATATACAGGGTGCAATGGGTAAATTATCCCCATTTTATACTTTTAATTCCGCGCATGTGTTTTGTTTGCTTTTGATTTTGCCGACTGCACAATATAGTAGGGTCAGTTGGGCACGGTCTGTGAGAAAAAGAGCACCATGACGCAATTTACTCCACCAGAAATATAAAAACGGCATGCGTACTACTTGGTATTTGCACCGGAAGTTCCAATACAAACATTTCAAAGTGTTTGGGTGTCAATCTGAGGACAGTGCAGATAATTCGGAAAGAGTTAGATGAGTCTAATGGCAATTACAAAGGTGTTTAGAGTGATCAACAATGATGGCGATATTATGCCTCCATTAATCTTCCCACGGGACCTCAGACTCAACACTGAAACCTGAATTAAGTGCTTTGAAGAGTTAGTGCTGCCTTAGATCAAGAGTGTGGCTGCTGGAAGACCCTATGTCTGTCAATAGGACTCTGTACTATGCCACGCAAGCAGGAGAACTCAGTTGTGGCTATGAAACAATTTCTGCGACCACATTACCCCATACATATAACTCCCCAGACTGTAACCCCCCCTTGATTATTATGAATGGGACGCAGTTGAGCGAATGACCAACAAAACTTCTTATGACACCAAAGATAAACAAGACAAGGATTATAGCAGCCTTCACCAACTTAATCAAGGAGACCGTCCAGTTACAGGAGATTCCAAAATCGTCTGAAGACTGTTTGAAGTCGATGGCGATTTTATTGAATAAATTTACCATTTAGTATTTCAAGATATTTTTGTGTAATTTTGGTAAATATAGCTATTAAAATGAAGTGTCTTATTTTCCTTTATACGTAATTTAGACGACAATTCATCCATAGCATTCGGTATTTTCTAAAAATTGTGTTTGCTCCGTTGTTCCAGCAAGAGTTCTAAAACGGTCTGTTTAAAATGTTTTCGTTTTGTTCACTATTCGGTTGTATCTTCTTAAACGCCTGGAGCTCACACTCTTTGGACGTTGGCACAAAAGACTAAAAAGCAATAGTTGTTTCCAGTTAAAGCGAAACTGTAGACTGAAAGAAAAATGAATGGATGTAAGTCAAATTTTGATTTCGTGGTATCAATATCAAATAAGTTTTTTTCATTGTAAACTGAATTTTGAAGGTTAAATAAGTCCTCTGAGTAAATGGTATCATGGCTGAGACTAAGAACTACAATTATATCTACTTAGAGCCAAACCCAAAGCAAAAACTAAAATAAAAGGGCTGAAAAACTGATCCCGGTAGGATATCGGGGTTTCGATTTTCAATATCTGAGTCAAATATAGTCAAGGATAGAACTGCAACCTTGAAACTTCTGAATATCATTTCTTATGTCTTTGTCTATGAGTGTATCAAATTTGATTAAAATCGGACCACTCCTTCTATAACTCGATTTTTTCGATTATCGATTTTCGATATTTATCGGGGGTACCTCGACACAAAACCTAGCTAAGAACACTCGCAGACGCTTATAGTACAACTGTGCAAATTTTCAAGAAAATCGGCTCAGCCGATTCGGAGTCTATATTTAACACACACACACACACACACACACACACACACACACACACACACACACACACACACACAGTTCCATTTATAAATAAAGTTTAGATCAGTAGTACTCATTGTAATGAAACATACGCATTGGAGTTATAAAGAATCAATGCCCTGTGTTCACGGAATGATGCATTATTTCTAGTATTCGAGCACTAAATTTAAATAACGTTTTACATTTCGTTAACACTGTAAAATAATCGTTCACTTTTTAATCTCTTTTTAAGCACTACACTTAATATTGCGCAATATGAAATATTGAGCAATAATCTGTCAATAAAAAGAATCTGGTTGCTTTAGGTTTTATCTCTGGGGGCTAAGAGATAGTTGGCAGGAATCGAGCACTTTTTTTTCTTTTTGCTACAATTTTTTTTAATGAATATTGGTAAACGAGTAAAGTATTTCCTTCTTACGGCTGAATCGTTCCCGGAATTCGTGGGCACATTTTCCGCACGTTCCCCTAGTCTCAAGTAATACATTCACATAAAAACCTCTGTCTTTCTCATATATATGTATGTATGTTTTTATGTGTGTGTATGAGAGAGATACCAGCCACCATATATATATATATATATATATATATATATATATATATATATATATATATATATGTGCTTGTACGTTTTGATCTGAAGCTCAAATTTGCAGTATCCATTTACAGCAGTTCACCGTTGAACATTTAGCACGTTATGAAGAATTAATAGAATTATTTTTGGATCCAAATACGTTGCCACCCACTCTTCTTGCAGCTAGCTGATATCAGTTTTTTTTCGGTAACTGTAAAAATCAAGGTCATAACATTTTATCTTTATGATATTATCTTCATCATGCACGTGACATTCTTGACCTTCTGATAATCCTATAGTTCATGCCAATTTAATGGCAATTTCTTCGCCTGTTGCCTCTTTATTGGGCAGAAAGATAAATTAGTTCGGTAAATGTTCGTTTTAGGTGCCGACGGCTTTCCCCCTTTCAAATTTATCCAAAATAGCATTACTTCTGTGCAAATGTATATACTGAACTCAAATTAACAATTAATTATTGAAGAAACTTACCTTTTTTGCTTTGAAAGTCCATAAAAAAACGAACTATATCTCGCACTTTTTCTCTCCCGTAACTCTCTCGAAGTCATGTAATTAACTGCAGAATGACGTTCTACGTAGGCAGAAATTTTCTTTTGAAGTTTGGTCGATTTTCTTCCTTTACTGAAACTTCCGGCGATGTACTTCCGGTAATGAAAGTAATAAGCGTAGAAATACAATAGCGCATTACTTTGCATTACTTTCATTACCGGAAGTACATCGCCGGAAGTATCACTAAATGTAGAAAAATCGACAAAAAATCTGCTAAAATTCGTTCACATTCTGCAGTTAATTACATGACTTCGTGAGGGTTACGGGAGAGAAAAAGTCTAAGATATAGTTCGTTTTTTTATGGACATTTAGATAAAAAAAGGTAAGTTTTTTCAATAACTAACAGTTGATTTGAATTCAGCATATACATTTGCACAAAGATAATGCTATTTTGGATAAATTTGAAGGGAAAAAGCGTCGGGACTTAAAACGAAAATTTACCATTAGTTCTTGCTATTTTTTTTTAATTCTGAAGTGTAGTTCTCTCTCACTGTAACGTCCTGCAAAACGGTTTTGACGTTTCGCAATGCTATCTCGAAATATATAAAAACAATAATTCGTTAAAATAATTTATATTGCACAATATGCCATATTGTGAAATCTTTTAATTATGCAAATAAGTTCTTTCAGGAGAAATCGCCTCTCTCTCTCTCTCTCTCAATTATATATATATATATTCTGTATTTAGGCAGCAAATTTTCTTTTAAACATGTCAGATTAAATAAATTGCAAACAATATCTTTGCTTATTTTTAATCAAATTCAGTTATGTATACTTTAGTAATGTTCTAAAATGTTTGTAAAAAGAACAGTTTAATCATGCTTTAACATGTGCATGACCATGACATTAGAACATATATAAAAAATTCCATTTTAGATAATTTTCACGTTCTAATGAACGCTAGCAATTTGTCAACCCTTATATTTTAAGCAGGAAAAATATGTACAGTAATTTTTAGCAACACAGTTTTCCGGTTACATTTGTTACCATAATTCACACCCCTGAAGATGACCTCGGAAAGAGGTTGAAAGTTCTTGAGTACCTTAAGAAATGAATGAAAATAACATCTGTCAACGTTACAGCTCATTTCTGACATGTTTTGATTGTAATACGTGAAAGATTATCCGTGAGTATAAGCGGATTTTATTAAAAATAAGCAAACATATTGTTTGCAATTTATTTAATCTGACATATATATATAACTTTTACTGGTATAATCAAATTTATATATATATATATATATATATATATATATATATATATATGAATTAAATTAGACCAGTAAAACAGTTATATTAGAAAGCGCTCAATATATGCTTGAAAGAAGATGATGGTTCAACATGTAGAGCGTTTAGATATTTAATTAGGGAAGATCAGCCGGTTAGGATATCATGTTTTCGATTTTTCGGTTTCGTCAGGCGATTTCTTTTGACTGATACTTTAACGGTTAACGTTTTTATAAATACACTAGCATTATAGCCCAGCGTTGCTCGGGTGTAATGAAAGCTTTAAAACTAATCCATGGTACTGGAGCTCAGACTCAGCCTAAAGAATATTTGGGTGAAGTTTGGTGAGAATCGGATAAAAATTGTGGATTTGTATAAAGGATATACAGACAGATAAACAGACACACACACACAAACATCTTGCCTTTTATATATATATATATATATATATATATATATATAATCGATTTTATGCACTATTGTAAGAACTGCAACCTTGAAACTTCTGAGTATCGTTTCTTATGTCTTTGTCTATGAGTGTATCAAATTTGATTAAAATCGGACCACTCCTTCTATAACCCGGTTTTTTCGATTATCGATTTTCGATATTTATCGGGGGTACCTCGACACAAAACCTAGCTAAGAAAACTCGCAGACGCTTATAGTACAACTGTGTAAATTTTCAAGAAAATCGGTTCAGCCGTTTCGGAGTCTATAGGTAACACACACACACACACACACACACACACACACACACACACAAAGTTCCATTTATAAATAAGTTTAAATATCCGGAAGTCCAAAGTAAAGAAGAGGTTTGTTATTCGGAATTCTTTCATCCGGTTTTGTACGGGCCTAGAAAATATTTTCTAATGTGTCTACATCCGGACATTATTTCTGACCTTTCATTTCGTAGCTTTTGTCGTTTTGGAAATAATACTATAGCCACCTTTTTTTCTTGGCTCTATTTGCAGATATCACCACCGTTTCAGGGTTTTACTTTTTAAAATACTTTCCACGTTACGTGGATGTTTTCACCATTCTTTTCTTTTAATTTCCATTTGGATAGTTTGGTGCTATTTTTAAGTTTTTCTAGTTTCAATATGGATTTGTGATTATTTCATCGTATTTTTAAAATTCCTCTAAGAAAACAATCTTTGATGAGAAAAATGATTATGAAAATATTTTACAAGAAAATGGACATAAAATGAAATTAGAATAGAATATTGACATCAGATAAATGAACAAAAAAAAAAAAAGAATACGAGAAAACGTAATATCATTTGGTTTAACCTATCTTTTAATTTAGAAATAAAGTCCAAAATATGGAAAATATTTTTAGAACGACTTAAACACATTCCCAAAAGCTTCGAACTACACAAAATATTTAACAGAAATACTGTTAATTTATGTTAGAGCTGTACTTCTAATTTAGAAAATCAATTAAAGAGGCAAAATAACAAAAATTTAGAAGAACAAATTACGGCAGAATACCGTTAATGAAAAAATGTTATTGCAGAGATAAAAAGAAATGTCTGCTTGAAGAAGTGCGTAAAACCGAAGGAGTCATGTACAGAGCAAAAATAAAAGATAAAATATACTTAAGATGTACTGAAGGTAGTTTTAAAAAGCCAGAAATTCAAGAGATACTGCAGGGTTTATGTTGTTAACGGTTCAAAGTTTGAAATGAATGCAGACTCAGTTCCGTTAAACATGAAAACGTGGTAAAAAAACATTATAGTTAAAAAGATATTTTAACACATACGCATTAAGATTAAAATAAAAATAAATTTTACTCATATCGGATTGTCGTCCTTTGATGTTAAGACCTTCAAATATTTTTAATCGTTGATGTGACAGAATGGCAAAGTACGATAGTACTGATAACCAAAATATGACTGAATTTAGATGATGCGCTGTAGATTTGAGTTATATGTTTACATATGGCACTTTGTTCAGATAGATGGCAAGTCAATCTTCTCGAGAAATTTTCAGGTATAACCGAGATGTTGTATCTTTTAAAATTATCAGCAGAAGCGCGTTCTTCTAAAAAACTAGATTTTGCAGGTTCATTAGAGGGCTTTTATTACTTGATTGTAGTAGATAGTTACAGCAAATGGCCAGAAGTATTTCGTTGTAGAAAACCTACTTCTGAGACGACAATAAATTGCCTCCACAAGCTGTTTGCTCGTTTCGGAGAGGTGGATTGTCTAGTCACCGATAATGGGACAGAATTTACATCTACAGACTTTCAAGAATTTTGTGAAACCTTTCAGGTGAAACACATCAAATCTCCGCCATATCACCCAAGATCAAACGGTCAAGTGGAGAGGTCTGTAGATACACTAAAAAGAACACTAAGGTAAGCTTATGGCGTACCAACAGAAAAGTCATTACAACAATTCTTGCAAGTATATAGTATTACATCGAACAATACTACGCCATCGGCACTATCGCCAGCGGAAGTAATGTTCGCCCGAAAAATTAGATCGTTTGTACCGAAAAGAAAATTTTACCCAGAGGAGAATTTTTTTGGAAATATTAAAAAACAACGCATCCTATTGGGAGCCAGGTACAATAGATAAACGGATCGGGAACATGATTTACATAGTTCAGGGTCCGAAGTTTTTACATAAAAGGCATTTAAATCGGATCAGAATGGAAAAAAGTTATCAGCAGAAGCGCGTTCTTCTAAAAAATAGAGAATTTTTGTTCAATATTAAACTTTTGCAGTTCTGGACCGTCAATAAAATAAATGCTGCTCAAGATCTCGACATTCTCATCTAATTTCTTTAAAATGATTAACGTTGGCCGATATTACTTGAAGTTTAATTTCGGTAAGTTTTTAACAATTTTACACCTGGCAGTAAACAACTTCTTCAATACCAAGAGAAAATCACCGAAAAGTTTCATTTCATTGAATGTTTAAACGAAGGACTGCTATCAAAATATACAATTTCATCTCTCTCTATCTCTTTTGATTTTACTCTCATTCTTCCTCTCATCTTCTATTTCCCCTGTTTATATATCTATATTTTCATAATTTTAAACGTTATCTATATTCATTTATTTTCGTTCACCGGAATGAATGTTCGGGAATATTTTTTTAAGGATTTCTCGAACATTCAAACCGGTTGATTAAAATAGATAATTTTTAGCAACACAGTTTTCCGGTTACATTTCTTACCATGACCTCGTAAGAGGTTGGAAGTACTTGGGTATCTTAAGAAATGAATGAAAATAACATCTGCAAACGTTACAGCTCATATCTGATATCTTTTGATTGTAATACGCGAAAGATTATCCGTGAGTATGAACGGATTTTATTACAAATAAGCAAACATATTGTTTGCAATTTATTTAATCTGACATGTTTTAAATAGATAAATATACTGTTTAATGAATAAACGGAGAGTCTACTCAAATACGAGCATCCTCTGAAAATAACGTTTAAAGTGATCAAAATCTGTCGGATTAGTTAATTCTAATATGCATAGAACACACATGCAGATGCACGTTCGTGTGTGCAAGTTTCGTTTAAAATGATACACAAGGTGCTTCAATTAAGTTATAATATAATTTTTCATCTGATCTTATAATTTTTTTTCAGTAAATAAACTATATAAAATTGTCCGAATGTTTTATTCATCCAAGTGCTTTCAGCTGTATTTATAGCCATTATCAAGGATGAATTTAATGTAATGACTAAAATATTGCCGAAAGCGCTTGGATAAATTAAACATTCAGACAAGTTTTATATAATTTTTCTACTATATATATATATATATATATATATAGAAAATATTTGTTTAGAATTTATAACATAAATATATTATAATATGACTATAAAAATAGCCATTTTGTTTAGACACTAACCGTGTTTGATCAAGTAATGTTAGTGTCGAAACAAAATGGCTGTTTTTGCAGTGATATTATAACATATTTATGTTATAAATACAGATATTTTTAACTCTACTTCGTACTGCACAATTTTTTAAGAATAGTGTTTTGGGGGGGATACGGAATATCATTCCATTCATACTTACCCTATACTTATATATATATCATCCGCAGACAGATATGTTTCGCTGTATCACAGCTCATCAGTATGGTTACTCTCGATTGCATTTAACCCAAGATTGAAACCCGACCGAATATATATATATATATATATATATAGGATCACATGAAACATTATATAAAATACTTAACAACAGCACCTTATATGTTATTTTCAACGAAACTTGCAGAAAAGAGGGATTGTTGCATATATATATATATATATGAAGAAATAGAGATAGATGTCCAAACTGTCGATGTTATGTGACAAGCAATGTTCGTGCAAAATTTCTGCCACTGTAGATAACGGATTATCAGCCTGTTTACTGTTGCGACTCAAAAATATTTTAAACTATTGAGAAATATTCAATAATGCATTTAAATTTTGATATTTAAGGCTTTCGCAATTGTAAAATGGTTTGATATAATTGCGTTACATAGTCCGGTTTTTTTCTTGCCCTTCGCTTTCCACAACGGTTTAGACAAAATTTATTTGTCGGGTTTACTTGACCGTTGATAGGTCAACTAGAACTGATTACTTCTCTTTGTCGATTCTGAATCATTTTAAAAAAAGAAGCAACACTTTAAAAATAGTTGCTTTCAGATGTAAGAAGTTATCAAATTCATATTGAGAGAACGAATTCCGATATTTGTTTTATTTCTAAAGATTTTTTTTTACATGTACTTTCTATCAGACTGACATCTAGACAACACTATTGTGTTCTGGTCAGATTGGCATCTAAAGTACATTACTACTGTTCATGTTAAATTGGTTTCTAAACAATATTATTAGTGTTCCGGTCAGATTGGCATTTAGATAACATTATTAGTGTTCCGGTAGGATTGGCATTTAGATAACATTATTAGTGTTCCGGTAGGATTGGCATTTAGATAACATTATTAGTGCTCCCGTTAGATTGACATCTTGTAAATCCTGTTAATATACCAGTCATAATGGTATCTAAACAATAGTAGCGTTCTGTCAGATTGGCATCTAGACAAAACTGTTCGTGTTGCTGTTATATTGGCATTTAGACAACATTATTAGTGTTTTTATCCGATTGGCATTTAAACAACATTATTATTGTTCCTGTCAGATTGGCATCTAAACAACTATAATAGCATTCTGCCTGATTGGCATTTACACAACGCTATTAGTATTCCTGATAGCTTGTTATCTAGGCAATATTATTAGTATTTTTATTAGATTGGCATCTAGACAAAGTTATCAGCTTTCCTGTCAGATTGGCATCTAGACAACACTATTGATGTTGCAATTTGTGACTAATAATGAAAAGTAAACCAATAGTCAAATATATAGAGCAATGTAAACTTTTACAGTAATAATTAACACAATGTGAACACTAGAACATGACAATTTTCCGAGTAAAATAGTAAAGGGCGCATTTCTGCTTAATGGTTGAAATAGTTACGAACTTTCCAGCCATACCAGTGTTCAATCCTAGATAAAAGCAATAATTTCGAGAGCTGATTTCCGAGGCAGATATGCAAACTCTCTCCACTTAGAAGATTGGCTTAACACAATCTTCGTCGCTCCATTTGGTTTTATGCTGCATTAAACTCGGCTTAGATACCTTGTCGAGGACTAATTGCTAGCTATTCCTGTTGACCATTATTACTGCTTTCGGGGTAGCCGAGTTCGAATTCCAGCTGAATTCATTGCATTCACTTACGCGCAAATACCCTTGGGAAAGGTATTAATCCGCCTATTCCTTCCAGTTATGGGTTAAATAACAGGACAGATTGGGTTCTATAGCCTTGGTCGGCAACCAGTCTACCGCAGAAAGCAATGGCAACCTATTGCGGGAAAATCTTCTGCCCAGTCAGTCATGTCTCTTTCGAGACATGATCGCCCAAGCGTGTTTCACGTATGACACTTAACTTACTGAGTGAGTTCGATCCTTATTGGCTACCCACACTTGTAGCATTGTACCAAAACCAAACTATACTTATTAAATAACTACTAACCCAAGCTTGGTAAGTAATTTCTTGTTGGTAATTTGAGCATACATTTTTAGTTTCGTTACAAATATCAAGTAACATTGTGCTGATTGCAAGTAACTTAGGAAATTTAAAGCAGGAAGCAGATTTGTAAAAATTGCCTCATGTTCATTCAAACAAGCTTAAGATAAAAAAAAAAAAACGAAAGTAAAAGCTGGATTATATCAAGTTTAAAAACCCACGTTACATGCTTTAATGATGAAAGCAGCTTGTGTGAGTGTGAATGAACAAATCTTGCAGGAGGAAGATAGAAAGTCCGACCTTTGCTAAATGTCTAATAATAGAGAACTTGTGCCAAATTGAAATAAGCTCAGTCAATATTTCCATGGTTCATGATGATTGGGATCATATTTAGGAAACATAACGAATACTTTCTAGATTCACTAGTCAATAATGTTCTCAGGCGAGTGTCGAAGTATACATCTTTATACAGAAGTTGCTATCGTCGGGCATATTTATCTACTAGCAGTATAGCCCGGCGTTGCTCGGGTGTAATGAAAGCTTTAAAACTAATCCATGGTCCTGGAGCTCAGACTCTTTGGACGTTGGCACAAAAGACTAAAAAGCAATAGTTCTTTCTAGTTAAAGTGAAACCGTAGACTGAAAGAAAAATGAATGGATGTAAGTCAAATTTGGATTTCCTTCTATCGATATAAAATAAGTTTTTTTCGTCGTAAACTGAATTTTGAAGGCTAAATCAGTCCTCAGAGTAAATGATATCATGGCTGAGACTAAGAACTACAATTATACCTACTTAGAGCCGGACCCGAAGCAAAAACTAAAATAAAAGGACCGAAAAAAATACATACAGGCAGATAAACTGACACACACACACACAAACATCTTGCCTTTTATATATATGTATCATCGATTTTCTGCACTATTGTAAGAACTGCAACCTTGAAATTTCTGAATATCGTTTCTTATGTCTTTGTCTATGAGTGTATCAAATTTGATTAAAATCGGACCACTCCTTCTATAACCCGATTTTTTCGATTATCGATTTTCGATATTTATCGGGAGTACCTCGACACAAAACCTAGCTAAGAACACTTGCAGAGGCTTATAGTACAACTGTGCAAATTTTCAAGAAAATCGGTTCAGTCGTTTCGGAATCTATAGGTAACGGACACACACGCACACAGACACACACATACAGACAAGTCAGTTTAGATATATTCTATAGACATAGTATCCATAAAAACATGACGAGTATGTATTCGTTATGTATGTACTGGCGCTTCTACCGAGGATGAGACAATCAATGAGTTCTACTTCGGATCAAAGTGTGACTTTTCGATTCTGTCTATGATCCAAATATAGTCCATGTCAAGCCATATGAACATAACAATCGATCAACCGAGTCCTGTTTTTACAGCCAACCAGAATCTTTATAGACACCGAAGAAGAAAACGTGTTCCTAACTTGTGAGTACAGAAAACCGTTTGCAACACACTTTAGTTTTTTTTTAATCAGAGAGAAAACGTGTTACAGATTTTTATACTCTTTTGGCATATTTTTCGTTTTTAGGGAATAAAAATTAATTTTAGTTCTTCCGACTTTTCACAGGCCATTTTTTATGATAAACAATTAGGTAGGTAATTGCTTCGACAGCCAGATATCAGCAAGATCATCCCTACATTTATTGGTGACCCAACACATGTATATATGGGCTTACACATGTAAATACAGGGTATTAATAGCAGTACAATAGCCAGAAATGTAATGAGTTTGATTCTCACTGAGTACTTCATAATTGCGATCTTGTCTCTGAAAAAAACCATATGTACAATTACTTATATTTCTGGTAGACATTGTATGTCGCATTATTAGCCATTTTATGTCATTTTAAGCGGTGAAATATACGAACACGATAAGAAAAGGTCAAGCCAATAAAAAGAAGTCATTGCAATAAAAAGAGGTTAACCTAAATGACAAAAACAAACCAACTAAATAGCATGTGGACACCCATTCATGCGTACATTAAAAAGCAATAAAAAGAAAAAATATGCACAATAAAAAGAAAAGCAACCAATTGCAAATAAAACCACTCTCACAAAATAAGGAATTACACTAAGTTCCATATTAATAAAAAAAAAATGAAAAAAAGAAAAGGGATAAAACAAAACAAAACGAAAGAAAAAAAAACAAAAACAGCCCTGCTGAGCGACGATATTGTAGCCGTGTTCTCACGAAGCTTCGAAGTCGGCATGAACTCTCTCAGTTAAAGTGACAAATTCTGTGCATCTCACACACACACACACACACACACACACACACACACACACACACACATATATATATATATATATATATATATATATATATATATACATGCATAATAAATGCTTTTTGAAAACCAAAAGTTCATTGAATTATGGCAATAATTATCTCCGCAGTGAGGATGAAATCCGGTTTGTTCTGCGGAGATGTAAATGAACAACGGCCGTTTATATAAACTCTCCTGAATTTGACGACACCTGAGTAGATTTAAATTTCATTAATTATCGCCTCATTCCATTTATTCATAATATGTTTTTCTTTTTAAAAAGATTAGAATTTAAATTTGGAGAATCTGAAGTTTTTTTCCTACTTACTACCCCTGACGCAATGGACAAATTACTTGTCTTCCACTACTAAAAGAAGATTACTACTATTTTCATCTCTTCTTGACCCTTTCCTGACCAACATTCCTCACCCCTTCTTTTACTAACCTTTGCTTCCGGCAAAAGAATTTTTTTCATTCTTCGGTTGACTAGGATCGACAATGCATGTCTCAAACTGACATGTTGAAATATCTATCCCCCCTAAGTGTGATCTGAATTTACAGATGAATTAAATGAATATCTGCTCTTCTCATTGAGCTCTTCGTTTGATCAATTTTAATATTTAACTGATATTACTAGGATCCTCTGGGATTATTTACCAATCTTCTCCTGGGTTTTTACTGATATATATATATATATATATATAATTCCAATTTTAACAACTCGTTTTGTTTAATTAATTTATTTTTCCTCTATAAAACACGAGCCTAGCACGACGCTAGTCGAGCTAAGTAGGCTAGATTGGGCAAGTAACGAATAAATTAAGCGAGTTTGGAAAGACCAGAAATTCTAAACCTGCAATTTCCTTCTCATTCATAGCCTAACCTGATAACTCTGAAGCAGCAAACAAAAAATCGATTTTCATGAACTGACGTAAAAAACACCACAAATTTTTGATCAAAGAAGAATGAAACAAAATATTCTCAATTTATACAAAAAATGTCAGTCTGGATAAAAAACAAAAAACAAAAACAAAAAAAAAACTGTTGAATTGAGATGAACTTTTCCAACATTTAAATTCTACAGAAGGAATTTAGTGAGTTAAGTTGCTTATAAATTTGAATAAAGTACTTAGATTTTGAATAAAACGTACTTGTGTTTTGAATAAATGTTTATATAATTTGAATAATGATCAATAGCTTTGAATAATTCACCAAAGTTAGATCGTTGTTCACTTATAAGGAATATTGTCTTTGTATCTGAAACAAGTTTGCTTAACATGTTGACTGCCAATTATAAAATCTGACTTCAAACGCCAAATTTATAACAGCTAACTTAGTCCATGAAAGTTTTTATGAGTAGATTTATAGTTTCAATGGAAGTCTTAACATTATTTTCACACTACATTTATTACAGCGAATAAACCCGTTGTTGATGCAGATAAAAACATATTAGAAAATACCAAGCACGAGATATTGCGTAGTTGACACGAGATAACTCATAGTTAAAGTCACAATAGACACTGCCAATGACGAGATAACTCGTGGTTGATAGCAAATGAGTTAATTTGATAACAGAAAAAGATAAATTCTTTTACTTCAATGAAGTTAATGAGCCTATTTTAAAATACGAATTTTCATTTAAGCATAGAAAAATGTAACACAACTTTATAAAATATATGTCTACCTATCTATATGCAAGTCTCGTTGGACGAACAATTCATCTACATGGATACATTGAAAGTTTTCCATTGTCAATCGCTGACACTTTGAAGCATTCTCAGGATACTTTTATTACAGAGTGTAGCGGCTGCTTCAATGTAAAATATTTACTTTAGATGCAACTATTGTTTTATTTACTATTTTGAAAAGAAAAGAAACTATTATGATTAATACTGAAAATAGTCCAAAATATGAGATTTAAATTGTGTCCTAATGAGATCACATGGCTAATGCAATCTTTGCTCAGTTTTATGAAAATCGGTCAGAATTTGTTCATATTCAATAACACAGAAAAAGAATGTAATACATTAAACTTTAAACAAACATAATATATGTACATACGTATAACTCGTATACATTGACATCTATCTATCTATCTATCTATCTATCTATCTATCTATCTATCTATCTATCTATCTATCTATCTAGCTGAGAGCTACTGGTACTATGTAACGCAGGATGGTTGTGTTATCAGCAAATGCTGGATGAATTCTTTCATGGGATCAACAGCCATCTAGCGCAGACTCGGGGATGTAAAAATACCTAGCTTGGCAGTAAGACAAATGCAAGTGTTGGACCTCTAGCTTTTATTAAGCAATCCAAATAGAAGAAGGAAAACTTCGATATAACACCTGTAGAGATTGACGCAATCCAACACCTTCCCCGACTTCAAAAATGTAATGCCCAGGCGTAAAGATCTCTTGTGATGATCATACTCGACAACGAGATGGCTGCCAATATATATATATATATATTTGGCCAGCAATCTCTCTTTTATGTAGGTTTAATTAAAAATGACAGTATTATGGTTAAGTTAAATGAAGTATTATGGTTAAGTATTTTATGTAAATTCATACCTTGCCTGGATTGATAGGTTTAACACACACACACACACACACACACACACACACACACATATATATATATAAATATATATCCTATCAATCCAGGAAAAGTATGAAATTACATTAAACAACGTAACCATAATAACGAGAGAAAATGGTATAAAAGAAAAAAGTGCGTGAAGCCGTGAACATTTTGTTTAAAGTGTAGATTTATTGTTGTTGTTATTATTATTAATATTACTTGCTTCTTGTATGAAGTGTCCGTAACGGTATTTGTGTCGTTACACGTGTTTCGAGTCTAAAGTTGATTCTCTTCAGGCGAATAAACTTGTAATTTCACATATCAAGATCCTTTTGTTTTTTGTTTTTTATGGGCAAGGTATCGTGTAAGTCAAGTGGTGAGCAGGTCAGAAAGTTCATATGCGTGCGTGCGTGCGTGCGTGCGTGCGTGCGTGCGTGCGTGTTTTTTTTTGTTTTTTTTCACACTCGCACATTAAATCTCTCCTGTCACTTTCGTTAGTTATAATTTTTTTTTTATTCACTGATTTGTGAAATTTGATTTCGTCTTTATACTTTAAATTTTTTTCAGTGATTTTGATTCAGTTCTACTCTACGGGTCATCTAGTTCTTTTTATTGTTTTTGGAATACTTTTTGAATTAGTGTGTGTGTGTGTGTGTGTGTGTGTGTGTGTGTGTGTGTGTGTGTGTGTGTGTGTGTGTGTGTGTTTTAATTGCAGTACCTTGTCAGTCGTCGTCAATGAAGAAAAGAAACTGCACAAAACTCGCAGTTACATCTGGCAAACTCAACTGTGAATTGATGAGACTTCGTTGCTGGTCTAGAACAGCGCTTAAATGCAAACAGTAAATGGCCATAGTGAAGAGCTCGCCCGAACAATTGCCATAAAAATATTTATTGAAAAAGCACAGGGAGGCAATGTTACGGTGGTGAGAAAGAACCTGAAGCCGTGACGCTAGAAAAGGTCTAATACTTTTGCTGATTTTCCTTAGATTTTATCAATGAGCGTCCAACTCCACAAGAAAGCCCTCACAAAGAAGCACGGCAAAATCAGAGTCTGGTTATTGAAAAAGTTTTTCAATTATTTGTACAACAACAAATTGACACTTGTTAAACACCACAAGCCGCTCAAATTCATCTTTGGTCCAGAGAAGAGCATTCCAACAATGTCTGCAGCAAGACTACAAATATATGCTGTTTTCTTACGGGCTTTGATTACAATATTTATTTTTGTAGCGGTTCATCCAACGCAAATGCAGATAGTTTATCATGCCTGCCACTTCCAGAGTCAAACAGAGACGCAGATGAAGAAAGTGACACACTCTTCTACAAAGAATTAGTGGAACAATGTCAAATTAATACAAACACAGTTGCCAGGGCATCAAGAACTGATACAATCCTATCCTATGTAAATTTATTTGTCCAAAACGGCTGGCCAGAATACGATGTGCTAGAAACATTTTATATCTTTCATCAAAAACGATATCCACAACAATTGTTATATCCACAACAACTGTTTCCCCAAAGGAACAAAGGTGGTTATACCAGAAAAAGTACACAAATTATGCAAATATTGCACGAAGGCCATCTTAGGACTGTCAAGATGTAAGACCGAGCCAGAGGAATCTTCTGGTTGACTAATCTGGACAAGCACATCGAAGCAATTCCGAAAGCAAGTGTGATGGGCTCTATCGTTCACCAAAGACTAAAGGTTCCACTATATCCTTGCCAGTAGCCTGATAGGCCTTGGCGGAGAGTACACGTGAACTATGCAGGGATCAATGTTCTTTCTGTCAGTTGATGCCCATTCAAAATGGGTAGCGGTAATTCCTACATCTAATGCTACAGCGACTATAACCGTGGATATATTAATGATAATGTTCGCAAGATATAGTATCCAAGAACTATTAGTTTCAGATAATGCACCAACGTTCACATCTAATGTGTTTAAACGCTTTTCCACATGTAACAGTATTAGACACAATAAAAATCATCCCAAACAATAAATAATACAATCTATGAAATCAGTAAATATATAGACATTGCACTATCCATACAAAGCTCTCAAAATTCCAAATTTCTTACAGAAATTCACTCTCACAGGAGAGTCACCAGCAACACTCATGTTTGGTTGGAAACTACAAATAAAATTGAAAGTGCCACGATACAATATCAAAACCATTGTGTCTGCAAAATCAGAGTAAACAGATTTCTTTCCACTCTCAAGCAAACCCACCATCACTAAAATAGGATGACTCGTGATTACCGTGGACACTAACGCTAGCAACATTCAAGGATTAGTTCCCCAAAATAATGCCACAAAAACGCAAAGAACTATAGAGAGTGAAAGAGAATCAAAATACTTTAGAAGGAATCGGAAACCCAATTGTAAACAGGGAGGCAACACGGGATATATATATATATATATATATATATATATATATATATATATATATATTAAACCCGAAGAAAAACTATCTATTAAGCTATGAAAGACTATACCTTATCTTTTAATGCTAAATCAGTCTACAAAATTTTCGACACGTTCATTAATCAACTCCATCCGCTACCTATTCACTCTTTTCACTGAAAATTTTAACGAACAATTTACAAGACTTATTCCCTTATCCCTCACCTCACCTACATCTCACACACAATTCGCCAAATATAAGAAAAAAGACTTTCCATTCCTTTCCGCACTACCTGATGAGACATTGTCATTTCTATGTCGAAACAAAATGTACACTTTGTAGTGGATAATAATTTGTACATGTTGTGATACCGACCAGCGACGGACCGGATGTTTGCACCCTCACAACCAAAAAGAAAAATGACCAAAAGTCGTCGTTGCGCATCCGGGTTCGCGCAGATGTTCCGGTTGAAAAATAAAAATTAATCAAATATCAAATTTCCATTTCGCGAGCCTACGTGAATTTTATTTATCAGCCAATGGGAAGCCCAAAATCCAATGCAAGTGTGAATCCCAAATGATCACCTGCGATCCAAAAAGTCGAAATAAAAAGCCGAGAAAGAAAGCACTCAGCAGACAAACCGACGGAGACTGACGAACGTGATTAGTATCTCCCTTGACCAAGTCAAGCGGTTACTACGTTCGCCTCCCTTAACCTCTTCTTACTTTCTTCCCTGTCTCAAAACTACTTACTGAGCGACTACATCAAAGACATTTTTCATTTACACGCTCCCCACATTCCTAAGCCTTAAATCTCGTTCAGATTATTATTTGCCATGAACATTTTAACCTACGTTGGACCTATATTCAAGTATTACTTTAATTGTAAAAACATTAATTGATATGTGTATATATATAAAAATGTAATTTTCAACTCAAATTGCTTTTCTTGATTTTATAATCATTTTATGACTTATAGTAGGCTATCTACCACAAGGCCAAATTCCGTTAATCTGCAACAGTATACAATTACCCTTCACTAGAACGGACTTCCACTACTAACGGGAAAACAATAGATAACCCGCTATACACATATTCTAAACTATAATTTATAATAAATATTCACAGCTCTTTATTGTATATCGAGTATTGTTTTAAATTAATGTTTTGAATGTTGTACATTTTTCTTCGTTCCCTACATAATAAAAGTAATTCACTAAAACGATAATGTCTACAAAATGATTTAATCGCAAGTTTAACGACAGTAAATTTACGCCCAGGTTCTTACAACGTTTCACCAGGTCTTGGCAGATTTTCTCTTATGACAATGTAGGATATTTTAAAACAAAGATAATAGAAAGAAAAAGAATATAGACGAATTTGGCTAGATTGCAAAAAATTGTTTAAAAATTATTAAAACTACCAGCTTTTCTCATGTTCATGCGCATGTGTAGTCACAATAACGTAAGCAAACCCAATCCAACGAATTCTAACAGATGAAACGCGTCACAAATAAAACTTTTCCATGTTGTCTAACAATTTCGTTAATATTAGTGTTATGGACCAGTTAAAGGTCCGAAAAGAACAACACGACCACAAGGGTAGAAATAACAAATATATATTTACAAGAAATAACAATACAAAATGTGGAAGGTGTTAGTATAACTGTCAGTCTGATTTGGAGTGAACTACTACCAACTTGACTCTCTCTCTCTTGAGAGGCGTAGTATATATAGTGTTAGGAAGAGTTAATTCTGGAGTTACATGTAAGGACCCATGACAATTAGTCATAAACATACAAGTTGGTGCAAGAGTATAAGGTAATTAATATATATATTTTTATTTGCTTTAGCGTGAGTCCTTTAATATTCGGTGTCACAAAAGTTTTCGTCTATAAGGAGGATATTGGTAGTAGCTTGAAGAAATTCTGGTAATGGTAGTTTTGAAGTCAGACCATGCTAGTGGTAGTAGTAATATTAGGAGTAGTTCAGTGCCAGTTTACTGTGTTTTCTTGGTCAAAAACATATTATTACCAGATAAACTCTTAACTATCTCTTCACGCGTCCTAGATGGCTGGTTTCTCCGGGATGGGGTCTTTTGTTCTGTCCTTTCCTGATGTCTCTTCTAGCTAAAAGGTGTGAGCTTATATCCTTTTGGCCAGGCTCCGAGACTCTGGCGTGAACATTGGTCTTTGTGTTAACTTTTTTTGATTGACCAAAATAATTTTATTTTCTGGCGTTCCTTTCTTTTTCATTTTTTTAAATGACAGTTATGCGTGGCGCTTCTCTGATTTTTGTTTTCCGTCACAAATTAGTGGGTTCTGTTCCTGAAAACTCCCGGCGTTTTTCGACCGGGTTCGCTATTTTATTTTTTTCTCTTTTTATTTGAGGGTTGCCTTCTCGTTGTTGAAAGAAGTACAGAAAGAAAGGTTTAGAGAAATAAAGAACATAATAAATGGTTTAAAAGAAAGCGCAAATTCCTTATTTTAATTTGAATCCTTTTTATATTTTTTGTTTATATATTTATTTTTTATATCTTGTTTTATTTGCTTTTTATCGGGACTTACTATAGAGTAAATTTGAAAAGGTAAACTGTTTACAGCCATGTTAAATTTTCAAAATCCACAGGAAAAATTGCTGAGTACAATAGGTACTGCGACTGAAAATAATCTTTTTGTTTTTCATGTTGCTATAAGCACCCCAGATCATGAATATCAAATATCTTTTTTTTATTATTAAATTTTATGAAAGCTACAGAGGGGGTTCAGTTTGCTATGTAAAATCATTGTAAATTGTTCCCCCTAGAGGAGCTAAAGCAAATCAAACTCATACCACGTGATTTCTTGAAATGGAAAAAAAAAAAGGGGGAAAAATTCTGGAATTCATAATCTGGAGTGCTTTTATTTCCATATCGATTAATCGTTCCAGATTAAGATATTAAGAAAAAAAATCGAGATATAGGTTTATATTGTTTTAGATACTGTACTGTGGGTGGGGAGGCAATATACAATTAACATATATAGGAACCCCTATTAACTTTTATAAATTAAAAAAAAATGGTAGCCTGGAGTACTTAATCTACAAGACAGTGATATAAGTAAATAAATGAAAGAAAAATAAATAAAAAATGATTATTTCTGGACGCAAAGCCTGTAACTCCCGCCCTTCCCAACACCAAAAAATAGGTTTTCAGTTTCGGCTTCCAATTGAAAATAAAGATAAATCAAGGACAATTAATCTATGCAAATCTTGAAGAAAACTTTTCTGTTATATCTTATCTAATTTTGGCAGGCGGGACCCGACTTATTCACCTTTACTTTTTGTTAGGGGTCAAAGTGTTTCTCTAGGATGCTGTCAAAATAATACAGTCTACAAGGTTAAAAAGTCGGGTGGGGCATATTTAAGGCATAGAAACAGGAGAGCGTTCGGCTAGTCGTTTGGCGCTCTGTCTGCGTAACAGATTTGTTTATTTAGAGAATGAGAGGAGAGATGACAGCGATATGGAACAGGGGCAGTTAGCTTGAGGCGTAAAATAGGGTTTCTGTTTAGCTCTAAGTGCTAAAGCGATACTTCAACAGAGACGCATTTTGTTTGCATCCTTCATACTGCGATAGTTTTAACGCACAAAGAGCGATTCATTCAGTCATCACAGTAAGGTGCCCCACCTCCTCACAAAAATACATTTTTTCGGATAAGTTTTCAAATAAAATTTTAACACCAAAAAAAAAAAAACACCTCCTCAAATATTACCAAAGAACATTTAATAATCTTTCTTTACTGTCAGAATGTTACCAACTACAAAACTCATTAAGAATCTCTCTTCGGTGTTAATATGTTTCAAGTTTCTTTGTTCAGGGCCTGGTAAATGTGAATATGACGTACATGGGCGCATGCGTTATGATACTATTTATGACATGCCTATTTTAAATCGGTACCAAATTATAACTGGTCTGGTAAATTAATCCTTTACCAGCCAAGTTAAAACATCTGATCTGAAAGTGCTTGGTATGATATAATTTGAACGTGAATCAAACTAATGAATAAAAAGGAACCGATAATAAACCGTTGAACTGGTCAGACACCAGTTGTAAACAAATATATTTTTCACATTTTAAGTAAAAAGTAATTTTTTCAAAATCCATTTATGTAATCACTAGCAGTATAGCCCGGCGTTGCTCGGGTGTAATGAAAGCTTCAAAACTAATCCCTGGTCCTGGAGCTTAGAATATTTGTGTGAAGTTTAGTGAGAATCGGATAAAAATTTTGGATTTGTATAAAGGACATACAGACACACAAACACCTTGCCTTTTATATATATATATATATATATATATATATATATATTATCGATTTTCTGCACTATTGTAAGAACTGCAACCTTGAAACTTCTGAATATCGTTTCTTATGTCTTTGTCTATGAGTCTATCAAATTTGATTAAAATCGGACCACTCCTTCTATAACCCGATTTTTTCGATTATCGATTTTCGATATTTATCGGGGATACCTCGACTCAAAACCTTGCTAAGAACACTCGCAGACGCTTATAGTATAACTGTGTAAATTTTCTAGAAAATTGGTTCAGCCGTTTCGGAGTCTATAGGTAACGGAAAGACACACACACACACACACACACACACACACACAGACAAAGTTCCATTTATAAATAAGTTTAGATTAAATTAGCTATTTTGGTCGAATCCTATATTTCTATAACATGAAGGGAGTGCAGAATACCAAATTAAAAGGAAAATTTAATGCCGAGTATCTTCTTCGTCTTCTTCTATGTGCCCTGTCCTTTCAGGACGTAGGCGATCATGGTTCTCCACGTCTCCCTATCCCTTGTGGCTCCTAGTATGTTTGTTCCCGTTACTCCTGTCAACCCCCGTTCCGTCATCCACCTGACCAGACCCTGCAAATATGTTATCCGCTGCCTTCTTCTGTCTCTCCTTCCTTCTATCTGACCAGTCAGTATCAGGTTCTCCAGGCTCTCTTTCCTCATTGCATGTCCCAGGAACTTCAGTTGTCTCTTCCTGATGCTCAGTATCAATTTCCTCTACTGTTCACAAAATACAACACATATTAAAAGAAAAAAGCAACATAAAAAGAAATTTTTCGTTGAAAAATGAAAATCATATATTTCATATATACACAATAAATAAACATTTGCTATTTTTCAAGTTTCTTATTTGTTATGGTAGTCAAATACTTTGAAAGTTCAAAGAGTTCGTTTGTTTAAGTAAATTATGTTTTAGAAAAAAAATGTAGAAATAAATAATCAGAAAAAAGTTCCCTTATCGTGTGTCAATTTTGAGGAGTCAGTTGAAGTGTCTTGGTGTTGTTGTCGTCGTCTCTTTATTGTCCGGTTGTATTCTCTGACTGACCGACTTGACTGCTGGTCTGCCACCGAAAACATGAATAAATAAGAAATTCAATCCCGTGATTGGCTCCGAATGGAAAATTATCTTTTGCTCCCAAAACCATAAACAGGGACCATTGAAAATTCAACTAACTTTTTGTCTAATCAGAATAACTTCATTTTGGATCTTCTTTTTTAGTATTTTGTACCGAAACTTGTTTTTAGTGATTCTGATCCGATTTTATGTGTATGCGTTTTCTACTTTTGTTGGGTTTCAGCTATTCGCTGTAAAATACAAGTTTTTGTATCTTATAAACAGCTACTTTATTTTTGAAAGACTTTAAATTACATCGATTAATTTATTATTTCGGCAGACATCCATCATAGTGTAATCGAAGCTAATTGTTTTGATTGATAACAATTGACATCCAAAACAATGTAAAACATGTAAAATAAACGCAAAACTAATTTAATTTATATACTCTTTTCCTTTGCAATTAAAACCAAAATTTAAACATTTTAAAATCGATCATGAAAGTCCTTGATTTTGTAATGTTTTTTGGTTCCCCTTTATTGGGTAATATATAAATTTTACTATTTTTTGGAGCATATATTAGAGCTATGCATACAAAATATAAAATGTGTGTTTAGTATACATTTTTAGTTATGTTACCTACCATGTATGGTTGCAAGAGAACTATGGAAAACAACAAAAATACAACCGGTGAGACGTAAAAAAAAGAAAGAAGAGATATGTTAAAATAAAACCCTTTGTATTGCCGGTATAAAAAATCAAGGTTGATGTCTCTTTGTGGGCGAGCGAAGTAAGCTGTAGGATGGGAAAGTCGGTAGTGTCTGGCGTTGACGCTTGTGTCAGTTCGATTGTTTCGGAGGTACTGGTGAATTCTGTGACTGACGAACTGCCTACTACCTTGAGTGTCGCGAACGAGTTCTTTTAAGCAGTCGACATGGATGCATTTCCCTGCAATTTTATCAGGATCTTTCTTTAGTGGCAACGTTCGGGACTGGCACCGACGTTTACAATGTATTTTATATTTCGAGGGTTTGTTTTGTGAGCCGGAGCCTTGCGCAAAGAGCGATATTATATTTTTAATTTTGTTTTCGCAGTGTTCATAACCAGCCGAGAGGTTTTGATGTGGTGTGAATGATTAAATTTGAAGCAAAGCATACCACAACAATATCAGTTTGATATGTATGCCTTAAAAAGAAACAGCCACTGGCTTTAAATCTTATCTATCTATCTATCTATAAGATTTACATAGGAGCAACAGAAATATCGTTTAAAGAAAGATTTAATAATCACAAAACCTCATTAAACATAGAAATACAAAAACAACACAACGTTATCAAAATACATATGGAACCAGAAAGAAAACAACATTACCATCAAAATCAAATGGGAAATTGTAAAAAAGCACCATCATACAACAGTAACAGCAAAAGGTGTAAATTATGCCTAGAAAAGAAACTAGTAATAATTAGTTTTAAAAACCAAAATACCCCCCTCAAAAAAACAAAAAACAAAAACAAAGCAAAAACAAAAAAAAACATGATAATGGGAGAATTCAGACATGCGAATAAATACATACTTTGCTACGCAGGCAACAATAAATAATAACAAAATTAAACAAAAAATACGCATATAAACATATGAAAATAAAAAAATTAAAAATTAAAAAGTAAAATTTTAATTATAGATACGAAACAACGATAAACCAAAAGGAAACAAACAAGGAATATGAATATAAATATATATATATATATATATATATATATATATATATATATATAAATACGAGAAATAAGAATACGCCGATATCGAGCAGTTTATGATAAAAAAAGCTACTTACCAAAATACATTTTATCAGTAATAACCGCTGAAAAATAACAACATTGGTGCTAAATACTATCACAATTAAACACGCACACGCACGCGCGCGCGCACGCACACACACACACATATATATATATATATATATAGTCATCCGTAGACAGATCTGTTTCGCTGTATCACAGCTCATCAGTTAGACTCCGATTGCTTTTTAACCCAGGATTGAAACCCGACCGAATTGGCGTTAGTCGGCGATTCTACCTCTGGGCTATATAGTGTAGTCATGTCCGTGAATGGCAAGGATAATCTAAAAAGATTAATTTAATATAAAATATTACAGTGGTTTACGGGTAGAAAGATATTTTAGCAAGCAGGTCTTTTGTCGTAAAGGGGTCGATATCGAGATAGAGGTAGAGCGTTAAAAGAATTAATGTGGCGAAGTTTGTCTCTCAACTGAACAGTGTTATGCCGACTTCAAAGTTTCGTGGATGAATTATTGTGATATGATGCAATACAAAGGTGAAAAAAGTATAAACAGCCCAAATGATACCTACCCATTATCTTGAATGGGTAAATATGCAGCTATATATAATAAATAAGCAAGGTTGTATCGCCATCACTTTGTTGATGTCGACTGCCACGGGAAGTTGTAAACAACGTGTGACGTTGTCCTTATAATCCCTCAACGAACTAATGGCGGTTGACCATGAGAATCTATGACCATGATAATTACCGGATCAAGGTGTACCGGATTAAACAAGTCGGCCTGTGTGTTTATATATATAAATTTTGATGATATTTTTATGCTAAAAACTAAAATAAACGACCGATTATTAAGTTTTGTACTAGAAAGAATTTGTTCAAATATATATATATATATATATATATATATATATATATATATATATATATATATATATCGTATGCTATATTTCTGTCGTAAAGGGCTCAAGATTAAGAACACCGTGTATATAAGTAAACACTGAATTCAACACCAAGAGGCGACAGTCACTTTCATGATAAATGCAATCGTCAAGTCATGTGCGTTATGTTTTCCTCGACTTTTCTATATATAGAGCTCAGTGGTGCATTGTGGGTATTACACTGTGGATAGTTTATTGTATTATTCCAGCGGTTATTTTGGTGGGCGTGGTTTGTTAATTTGTTTATCATTTACTTAGTTTATTTACTTATTTATTTGTATAGCTTAATTCATTTTACTTACTTTTGTTTTATTTTCATTTATTCTTGTTCGTTTTTAGATTTAGATTTTTAATATTGTAGTAAAAATTTGTTTTCGTGTCTGCATTTTGAGATGAGTTTTTATCGTTTATTTAATAGTTTGTTTCGGTCTGCGAATTATAGCAATTTATTCCTCCAGGCAGAATTTACAGTTTTTGGATTGATTGTTGTAGGCTGATGTTCTTCTCCTTCTTTTCCATGTTATTTTTGGTGTGATTTTTTAAAATCTCCAAGATATGCATAGAAAGCATTGTGCTGTTTGCGTATTTACTGTTTCTAAAGGATGTGTTGTGTGCGTAGTTTCTTTGTTTCCAGTGTCCTTCAGTTACTCCTATGTATATTTTTTCTTCCTTATCTGCTGAATCTATAGTAGCTTATATATAGAAATCGTATAAAAATTATTTTTATTATTTTAAAAAATGTTAGTAGCGAATAAATATTAGTAGTGAAGAAATATTTAATCGTTTAGGTTGTTTTATTTAATACGTGTTCTTTTGAGAATGTATTTTTATAAAGGCCAGAGGGTTTGTGTAGAAAAGTGTTACATTTGTATATCTTTTACGGCTCAGCAGTTAAAATCCACCCAAATTGTGACGAATCCATTTCTAGTTTACTGACCAATGTGAGAAACAGCAGCAAACCTTCTGTTCCTTCTTTAATCAATAAATATGAGGTCCACACAGCTACAGCGGACAAGGCTTTGCTCGCAAATTCTCTTCCAACTCCTCACTTAATTCGTGTGGAATATCCGCACCCTACTCCCTACTTAGAAATGAGGCTCAACTGAGCCACGTTTACATTACCCCTCGCTGGTCTCTAAAATAATTTCAAAACTTGACTCCTATAAGGCGAGCGGAGGTGATAGAATCCCGGTTATCGTCTTAAAGAAATGTGCCCCTGAACTCTCCTCTGTCCTCTCTAAACTTTACAACTACTGTCTCTCTGCTTCTTGCTTTTTTGCCTGCTGGAAGTCCTCATTTGTGGTTCTTGTTTTTAAGAACTCAGGAGAACCCTCAGACTCCTCCAATTACCGCCCCTATCAGCCTCCTACCGATTTTTGGCAAAGTGTTCGAGGCCATCATCAATGCTGAAATGGTTCAACATCTCATAACTCACTGCCTATTCTCTGACAATCAGTAAAGCTTCAACTTCGCCAGGTTTACCAGTGACATGCTAACGACCATCACTTACATATATCAGGCTCTTAATAGGGATGGCGAAGCTCGAGCTGTTGCCCTGGATATCTCAAAATCATTCGACAGGGTCTGGCACGCTGGTCTTTTGTGCAAACTGCAGAGCCATGTTTGACGCTTGTTTGACTTAATCAAATCGTTTCTATCGAATCGCGTAATAAAGGCCGTATTGAACTGGTATGCTTCCAGATCCTATCATACCAACGCGAGTGTCCCTCAAGGATCTATCTTAGGTCCTACGCCTTTTCTGATTTTTATCAACGATCCTCCTGATGTAATCAGATCCCAAGTAGGCATCTGCGCTGACAACACCACCGTTTACTCCCGCCTCGCTAAGAAATCTGCCGATGCTGACAAAACAAACCTTGCTGCTGCTCTCGTAAAAGATCTCCAGTCAGTGGTGGACTGGGTTAATGGCTTGTAAATTTTAATGATTCCAAAACGAAGCTGCTATCCTTTAACCACCATAGACAATCTTTCCTACCCGCCATCAGCATGGATCTGGCTAGTCTTCTTGAAAGCTATACACTACAACTCCTTGGCCTTATTCTCTCAGCTGACCTTAAGTAGAACGAGTACATTGAATTAATAGCTAAATCTACTGCTAAGAATGTCGGGTCCCTGTGTCGGGCCAGGAAGTTTTTCCCTTCGGAATCCATCTTACACATATACAAATCTACCATCCGCCCATGCATTGAATACTGCTATCATATCTGGTCGGGTGCCACTGCTGTTCACGTTGGGGTTCTCGACAAAATCCAAAGAAGAATCTGCACTATAGTCGATCCTGACCAGGCGGCCCGACTCCAGTCTCTCTCTCGCCAATGAGATGTGGCTTCCCTCTGTCTCTTCTACAAATACTTTTTTGGGGATTCTGCTCCGACGAGCTTAGCTCCTTGGTGCCTCATTCTGTGCGAATTTACTCGAGCTACTAGACTAGCAACAAGGTCCCACCCTTTTACTGTGAAAACAATCAAGAGTAACCACAACTTCTAATCTACCAGCTTCTTTTCTCGCACTTCCCGTCTGTGGAACACTCGTATCCTTGTTTCCCTCCAAAAAACCTCTAAATGCAATGTCAAGTGTCATCTCATCTCCTTGACTCTCACATTACACTTTCCTCTCGTGCAGCTTTCTTCACACCAATGTACCCGTCCTTTTCAACCCATTCCCCGGCACCTACTGTCACCTGTTCTTCTCTCTCTGCACTCTTCTACTATGTAACCCCCTGTACACCAGTAGCAGTATTGCTTTGCTTGGGGTGAGATGATTATATTGAGGTGAGATGATTATATATATATATATATATATATATAGAGAGAGAGAGAGAGAGAGAGAGATACCTCAGCTCAGTAGATGCGAAGAGAAGACTTTTTGACAGCCAGGGAACAGCACAAATTAATATCAAGGGCAGAAGGCATTTGACGTCAAGAAGAGAACATTAAGAAGATACCAGTTGCAGAAAGATTAAAGAATTTTGAAGTTCAAGTGAAAATTCAGCAAAGAACAGAAAAGAATTTAAAGACATTTTCCCAAGCACGAATAGTGCGATTTTAATAGGCACTTTAAAAAATTACTATAAGTCCCAGAGATGCTCGTCGGGCAAGTAAAAGTAGGTGTTTTCGTTTTTTTCTTAAAGGTGGTTGCGCCTATTGCTTTCTTGAATTGTTTACGCTTTTTTGTTTTTTCAAAAAAAAAAAAAATGCATATTTTCCAATTTTTTTATCGTAATCTTTTTATCAGAAATTGTTATCCTCCCTTAATAGGCACATAAAAAGAACTTTTGTGCAAATTTCGTATTTCTACCATTTTCTTAATTGTGTAATAAATGTGTTTTTCTTTTAAAATTTTACGCAGTCGTTGATCATCATTTTGTGAATTGAATTATTATTGGTATTCCTAATAACTAAGTTTCTATATTTGACATGGGAAATTAAATGTGGTAGTGAATAAAAAGTTGATAATAATTAGTATAAAAAGTACTAAAAAAGTGGAGTGAAAGGGTTAATTTATTAAAAAATGACATAACAATAGCAACTATTATATAAAAAGTATTATTTTTTAAAAATTATTCAATGTACAATAATATTTCTTCAGATATCTACTCAGCGCCTTGTTTCACGTATTCCAATTAATATCTTGTTGTGGATTTCGAGTGAGGAACCGCACAAAATAATTGAACAACAAAACAGATATTTGAGATAGAAAAATAGGTTATATTAAACGTAAAAATACAAACTGGAACGCAGGTTAGTAGTCCAGGGAAACGATTAGTAAGGAATATATATATATATATATATATATATATATATATATATATATATATACAAGTCTTTGAAGTGAATCTGTGCTGGAATTAGTATGTCCGTGTAATATTATTCTGGCTGAGTGGAGCTACTATGACTACTGACGCGGTATTCTCTGTGTAACTTTGGTATCTCTCGGTAACTTACGGACCTCTTACGGTACTCGTATTGTAACCCACGGATCCCATTATGGCAGGAGTATATGTATACTCAAGTCGAGTCCATTATCATAGAAAAGGGGGAGATCCCACAACATATCTGAATCGAAATTCTCATACATCCTTTAGCTCGGCTATTTTCTAATCTAGATTTATCATATACTTTTTCGGAAATGGTAAATATGTTATATTTTTTCCTTGATCAAACATCCGCTGTGTTGCTTGCACCATTTCATGGAAAATTAAGTTTCTCTAATTGTTTGGTGGTAAGTACTTGTCAGATGAAAGCAAATTATTTGGACAAAACTATTTCATAAATTTAGGCTAATATATTAATCCAATTATCTGTTCACTGCGAAAATAATTAAGCTTTTATTTTCGTTTGTATAACACTAACAGCATTTATAAGTACTTAGGCTTTGAATAAAGGTATTTATTTTTTGAATAAAACTGTTTATAGCCTTAAAAAAAACTTGTAATATATTTCAAATAAACACGATAATAGATTAAAGTAGCTCCTATGTAAATCTTATCAGTACAATACATGTACAGTCACCTATCCCTAAAAAGGATCGTGTTCATAATCGATAATAACTTCCTTATGTGTATACGTATGTTTCACTAGACAGGTAAATTTGTCGTGCCAAGCCTTTGAAGTTATCAAAACCTTAGTCTGGAACAGGTCACAATAGTAGAGACAAATTCATTATACTAGCAAATTGACATGCAAGAATAATTTTGCTAACTATCGCGCCACGGGAGGCACCTCAGTTATTAAGTTTAGTTTAGTTTATCAGAAGACCACATTTGAAGCACCTATTGAGAACCAAACTCATTATATTTATATCCCGAGAATGAGCTTCCTAATTATAGCACTTCATTAGGCGCTTTTAGCTCTTTTGACTGTAGTGTTGCGGTGAAAGCCGAAGTTTTTAACAGGCAAATGACGAACAAATAAAACATATTTTGTTTAAACAACAACAAAGCATTTCCAAAAAAAAAAAATAAAAAAAAAATAACGATGTTTGGAAACAGTATGTACGTACGTTCGTCCGCGTGCGTGTGTAAGTGCATGTAAGTGTTTGACTGTTGTGCCAAAATTGCCTACATGCTTGGCAGCAGCTGTCTAGGGAACAGGAAAATGGGGAAAGAGAAATAGTGTTTTAATGCGCACTGATTTTTATACTAATACCGCGGGACCCTCGTCACGTGACTACATAACTAAAAGAGATAATCCACTTCCACCACATTTGTCTATCTATGTTCTATTTGTGACTTTGGTTCCTAAAATGCACTCTAGATTCAATGTCATTACTGCAAATAAATGAGCAATCAATCATTATAAGGTACATATGCTTTGAAAGATTCTGACCATAACATTTTGCCACCACTTCTGGTAGATAATTCTTGATAAGGGTTTGTATTTTGTTGTATTAATATAATCTCGAGGTGGGGTAGGGTGACCATTTGTTGCGGTCATTACTTCTAGCTCAAGCAATGAACAACCAAAGGTTTTTAACATGCGAACGATGAACAAGTAAAACACTTTTTGTTTAAAATAACAACAATATATTTCCACGAATAAAACAACGCTATTTTTAATCTAGATAAAATTTTAATTGATTTTATACATAATATAATTTCAAGATATCATACTCTGAAGAAGAAAAAAATTCGATGAATAACAAATATTTATAAGAATTGTTTTCATTTTTCTGGGTTAAGTAAACTTTTGGTCACCATACTTCCAGATTGATAGATGCTGTCATCGCCTACTTTATAGGTCAACGAAGCAGACCTTTGTGATTAAGAAATATTTTTATTCTAAATTTCATACTAGTATAAACAAGTAATTTTTGTTTCAGATCAGATTTATTTAACTTTAAATTTGTTAATTTTCTAAAAATAACGATCGAGAGATGTATAATTTATTTGTGCAAGATTTTTAAAACCGAGAAGCAACATGTTTACAAAAGTGTCGATTGCTAAAAAAAAGTGGCTGAAAAATTTAAAATTAAAAAAAATTTCAAAACTTTCAAAATTTGAGATTCCAATGAATAGAATTTCTGTTTGTAATACACCCGAGTATTTTGCTTAGTGGAAATAGTAAATTTAATCATTCAGCTTTCAATTAAAACAAAATAAAACTTTTAAGAAAACTGTTGAGTGTGTTTGTAATTGTTTTGTTGGTTGTGGCAAAATAGGTAAAAGAAAAATGGCAAAACAGAAAGATTTTTTAAGGCGTGCTACTTTTTATACTAATATCACATGGCCTAGTCACGTGACTACATGTTTAAGAAACGTAATTCACTTTATCACATTTATTTATTTTATTTAAAAAAAAAATTATTGCGGTTTTAATTCTTACAGTCGCAAGAATGGCCTATCTAACGTTTGTGTCACGCAAGACGTTAATAGAACTTTTCACCTGTCTAAACAACATTTCAAAATTGAACAAAGTTTACAAAATATAAGGAACTATTACAACTACGACCGTTTATTTTGTTTATTTTGTTTAGATTTTTTTTTATCACATCACCCCAAGCAAGGCGGTAAGGCCACTGGTGTGCAGGGGGCTACGTAAGAGTGAATAGATTGGAAGACAGAAAGCCGGAAACCACATCCTAAACAGGGAACAAGGGATGAGCCTCTACACCTGTTCAATAGACGTGGGTGGAGTGTGAACCGGGCGATAGTTCAGTCTATCTACTCCAATTTGATTGCAGATAAAAAATAAAATAAACTAAAAAATAAAAATGAAAACAACAAAGGCTGTAATTTTAAAATTTTTGTCCTTCCTCTCCGCAAAATCTTTTATCACAACACCACCCTAAGGTAAATTGTCAAATTTAATAATTAGTCATAAATTAATATAGGTAAAATGGCGCAATTACAATGAGAGGGAAAATGACAACTAATTTTGCATGCTCTACTAATTTACGTAAATGACACTCCCTACGGAAAAATGGCGGTCTAAAAATCCTTTTATTGAAGCCATTTTCTCACGCTATTTTTTCGGTTTTTAAAGAGATCATATAAATATTTTTTTCTTTACACTATTTTCTTAAAAATAAATTTGAATTTTTGACCGATTAAAAAGATGCAATTACTTTGACAGAAAAGCTTTTTAAACTATCAGGATTTTAAATACTAAAGTTCAAATAACTTTAATGTTGATACATTATTTGCTTATGTTTTTTTTTAAAGCTTAGGCCTCTCCCCCAGCAAATCTGAAGAACTTATGGAAATATATGTTCACTAGATATAGAAAAGATCTTTGGTTCGCAATCCTCAAAACCCATGACTCACCGTTTCCTTGTTTGAGGAGATATGTCCTCGCTAGTGATGTAGCAGATAAATCCGGCCTACTCTAATCTAGAATCCTAAATGTGGTTTTTCTGGAAAACAGAAGAATCTCCGGCAACTCCACTCTCGTTGGGAATCGTTTTTAGTAAGACTGTATTTTCGTTTTCTTTTCGTACTGCTTGTTATTGCACATATGTGATATATTTTCTCGGCGTTAAACAAATGTAAATATGTGTATATACAATTTCGTGTCTGACTTAGCGGTATAAAACTGTATTTGAAAACAAAGCATGTTTATCATTCCTTTTCTTTCAGCTATTCCGCTCCGTCCGTGAATTAAGGTGTTATTTTATCATGGCTATAATAATGACCATAATAGGGAAACGCAAATGGAAGAATATTCCTTTCTTTCATAATGCACCAATTACTATTTTACGAAAAAACAAAAAACAAAAAAACGCTTTGCTCATAGAATGCTTAACTCTAAACTTTAGAATTGGTAAGAGTATTTTATTTTCACTCAAAGTCTTTGGTTAAGTCAGTTTATTACATATGGAACATATTTTCATTGAAAAACAGAAGATGGAACGCTTAAACATTAGACACAATAGTATTTTTTATCTTTTTAACCTTTACGATGTTGAGTTTTCTTGAAAAAAAAAAGAAAAATTAATTCCTTTTGTAATTTAAACACGAAATTTAAACTGTTGCGTGTTGTGATGCATATTAGGTGTGTGTGTGTTCACATGTTACAATTAAAGAAACATAGGAAAGTTCTACTACGGACAGTTTATTCTTCTTTAGGTCTCTTGGGTATGTCTGTTTTCTTTTTTGGTTCAGAAGTTAGAGTAAGTAAGTATAAGCATTGGTCAAGATCAAGTCAGCCTTGCGCAGATTTGGAACAACCAGAGGAAGGTTTGTACTTACTTTATCGCTGGAAGGTTTAAACATCATTTCGGGATGACCGTTTTCTTTTTATTGACCCAGAAGTTAGGGTAAGTAAGTATAGACATCGTTACAAGGGTTTTCGTACAACCAAATAGAAAGTTTGACTTACTTTATAGGTGAAGGTTTTTGGAAGACATGTGCGATTGATTGCCATGCATCGGAAAGTGGGAAAGGAGATTCTGGCGGGAACGTAATTCCCACGTGGTGCTACATCTTTGTGTAAGGAAGTGAAAGAGAGTCAAGCAGGAAAATCTTTGTCCTTTTATAGATTTTAACAGCGCCCCCTAACAGCGTTTTACGAAGTCAAGTGGGGTAATTGTATCTCCGCCTTTTTTTACTCTACGCATCGAGGGACAATGTATTTCTTTTTCTTTTTATTATTCATTATTATTATTTTATTTATCGATTTTATTTAATTTTCCAACATATTCTTCTGTTCGTCTATCGTAAAATCATCCAAATTCTTCAATTTCTGAATATGTCACCCAAAAAGATTCAGGTAAACTATTAAAGTGTAATAATTCAAAGTTTTACTGAAAATATAATTAATAACTGTTCTTAAAATATGCTTTTTATTCGTAGTGTTTATAATTTTGCCAAAATGAAAAATAGTGGGATCAGTGATGTGAAGAGATTTGGTGAGATTTGGTGACATCCGGGGCCAACCCCTTGATTGTATGTCCCTAAGTAAGTGACTAGGGCCTAGTATTGAAAAAATGTGAGAAAGGAAAACATTTTAAATTTGTGAAAACTGATTCAAATTAACTATAAACTATTTATTATTTCACAATTTGATTAGATGTTCTCTCAATACGGATGCCCGGGGCCGTCGCACTCCATCCTTCTGCACGCTACTGAATGGGATACACACTCTTAGAGCTTATAACTATAAAATCAGCAGGACTCGGCTAATAGAAAAAGTGACTTGCAGAAAGAAAGTAATTGGTTCTTAGCAGAGTGCTACAAAACCGCATAAACAGCCTTTAATTAGTTGTAGAAAATCAGGCTGGCTGACCCCATAATGAAGAGAACTGAACAACACAAACAACTAAAAGAAAGAAAGAAAATATGAAATTAATAACAGAAGGAAATACGACTAGGAGTGTTATTTATTTACTCCCTCGCATGGCGTACATTGTGACACATGTGTTTTTTTTTTTTGTTTTTTGTTTTTTTCAATTGCCCACGTTCTACAAAAGACCGTGCCTCGGCCCCTTTTAAGTTTTATACAAACTTTTCACACCAAAAAATACCATATGTTCAGACAAGTTTTATTAGGTCTGTCTGTTTATTTTTTTAATTACATTTTTCCAGTTTGTGTACAAGTTTTTTTTTTAATGATATCACCCCAAGCAAGGCGGTGACGCCACTGACGCATGGGGCTACTTAAGAGTAAAATGATTGGAAAAGAGAAAGCCGGGAACCACATCCTAAACAGGAAACAAGGGATGAACCTCTTCACCTGTTCAAAAGACGTGGGTGGAGTAACAGATAAAATCCATGAAGAATCTGTTCAAAATTGTGATTTTCTAAGCGCAGCTTAGTAGTGGCACAAGGCCGAGAGTATGGGGCACCCAGTGAAGATCGAATTCACTACTCAGTTTTAATGATGCAAGCTTGCTAACAATTTACATCACGTCGAGGTGCCTAAGAATCTATTCAAAGTTCATGTTTTCTTCGAGTACCATCGACTATCTTTAGTCATAATTAGGAACGTTAAACATATTTTAAAATGCACAAGGACATGGTCGAAAATTTAGAAGATCTTTATACAGAACCGGTACAAGGGTCTCATGCCCCGCGAATCTATGACACTTCCCCATCTATGATAAGGGGGGACACTCTATTACATCTCAGATGTCATAAGATAGTATTCATATAAAATAATAATTTTATTGTAACCTAATTATGTACAATAATGGAACATAAGCAATATAGATAAACAATTGAATTTGAAAAATAAATAAAATGTATTTAAATGCAAATTAATGGTACGTTATAATAGATTATAGTGGACCAAAGCATTGTTTATTCGTGGTTGGATTTGATTTGGTTTGTCCTTGTTTAGTTTAATCGAATTTAATAAAAACATATATATGAAAATATAAATACGCAATCAAGATGTATTAATTGAGTTGACTTTTAGTTTTTTTAATGACATATCAACCTCTGTCGGGTATTTAATGCCAAAAAGGTGGGGTTTTAAGATATTTTTTTATGTTCAGTTATAGTGAGAATGTTGATTTAATCAGATTTTGATGAATTTTTTTTTTTTTAGAAACTTCAAAAATGTATTACTAGTAATATTTTTTTCCTTCAAAAATGTATTATGGTAATGATGTTTTATTTTTAAAAATGTATTGTTGGTAATATTTTTTCTTTAAAAATGTATATTTTTCTATAAAATTCTATTTTTATGCTTTCATACCACTCCAGGTCAGGGCGAACCTAGAAACAACAGCAATTAAGAGGTGGTTCCATGCTCCTCACAACCTTTCAATAGGAGGCTTTGCTGCCGGATGCAGTTTACGGTCATACCCAGGACCACAAGGTGTATTAAAATAAGTACCTCAGATCAATTGCCGAAACAACAGCATAGCATGATGTTAAAAGGGCTCAGACTTAATAAAAACAAAGTTTTATCAAAATGTTTATTAAGAGGAACGATCAAATTTTGTTGTCATTATTAAGAAAAAAAAAAAAAATTGAATCCTTTCCATCACGTTCAAAATTTCAATTAAAATTTCCGTCAGTGATTTACGCTGTGTTTTACGCAATGTGACGATTAAGCAAAACGTAATATTACGCAAGTCGCTTTTTTTTTTGGCGTTGAAAGACACATTATTTTGAAAATTCTTGCAAAAATCAACTAATTGTCTTATTTTAATGAAACTTTTAGGACTTATTCACAAATAAATTAAATTATTTATGCAATTATTATTTTTAGAAAATCTTGGTAAAAATATTTTTCACATCTTTTACCCCCCCTCCCACCTCAATTAATTGCATAAAACTTCTAGAAATACATTATCTGTACCAATTTTTTATTTATTAGTTAAATGTAGGACTCATTGAGAAATGTAAATCATATAATTATTTTTTAGAATTACCAGATCATTTTTCTGAAAATCTGCTCTGAATAGTAAAATCAAAAACATATTAAAACTGCGCTATTTTTAATTTAGATAAAGTTTTAATTGATTTTATACATAATATAATTTCAAGATATCATACTCTGAAGAAGAAAAAAATTCGATGAATAACAAATTTTTATAAGAATTGTTTTCATTTTTTCTGGGTTAAGTAAACTTTTGGTCACCATACTTCCAGATTGATAGATGCTGTCATCGCCTACTTTATAGGTCAACGAAGCAGACCTTTGTGATTAAGAAATATTTTTATTCTAAATTTCATACTAGTATAAACAAGTAATTTTTGTTTCAGATCAGATTTATTTAACTTTAAATTTGTTAATTTTCTAAAAATAACGATCGAGAGATGTATAATTTATTTGTGCAAGATTTTTAAAACCGAGAAGCAACATGTTTACAAAAGTGTCGATTGCTAAAAAAAAGTGGCTGAAAAATTTAAAATTAAAAAAAAATTTCAAAACTTTCAAAATTTTAGATTCCAATGAATAGAATTTCTGTTTGTAATACACCCGAGTATTTTGCTTAGTGGAAATAGTAAATTTAATCATTCAGCTTTCAATTAAAACAAAATAAAACTTTTAAGAAAACTTTTTTGATTTTAAAAACTTCAATTCAAAACATAGGTATCGAAAATGGAGTGGAGGTACCTATCTCTAGGATCGCTTTTCAAATATACATCTTTTTGTTCTCCGATTGGTCAATATATGTATATTTCTTTTTTTTTTTTTTGTTTTTCAACCGGAAGATCTGCGTGGATTCTTCTGCGCAGAAACGCATTTACGTCATTCTGTTTTAAGTCGCTGAAGAGATAACTTCCGGTTCACCACAAGATCATTCCATCTTATATAAATCAACCTTTTTAGCATCAACTTGAGACTTTTCTTGTTAAGATGTTGCATAATTTTAACGCATTTAACATTATAGATAAAAAATAGTGAATTTTGTATATTGCCTTTTTTTACTAGACTTAGCACGAGTAAAACAAATTCTGAGTTTGGACGAAAAAAAAAAAAAAGAAAAAGTAAAAATCTGCAAACATTCAGTCAGTTAAGTGCCATACGTGATACACGCTTGGGCGATCATGTCTCGAAAGAGACATGACTGACTAGGCAGAAGATTATCCCGCAGTAGGTTGCCATTGCTTTCTGCGGTAGACTGGTTGCCGACCAAGGCTATAGAACCCAATCTGTCCTATTATTTAACCCATAACTGGAAGGAAGAGACGGATTAATACCTTTCCCAACGGTATTTGCGCGTAAGTGAATGCAAGGAATTCAACTGAATAGTCAGTTGTGCTTAGCTTAAATTTGTAACATAAATGTAGGTAGTAAACAGCAGATGATAGTAAAATAGCGACAGACGCAAAGCATTGTCCGAGCTTCCAATTAGGACCCCCCCCCCCACCCCGTCGTGGATAGAGCGCACCGGTCCTATCTTCACTATTTGTTTCAGGCAATAATGAACGAACGGTTGCATTTTCTTTATGGAAATTCTAATTAAACCCAATGTTTCCAATTCTGTGCAGGTAGATGAAATAATTGATTCATACATAATAATTTAATCATTTTTCCCGATTTTTAAATGAAAGAAAATATATTTTAAAAAAGTATGTGTCCCACTCAATAGGAATTAAAAATAAATGAATGAATAAATGATCAGTGAGGGACAGTTCGACTTGTTAATAAACATGTCTGGTAGATCAATTACAACTTGAAAGTGAGTTTGAGCCTCGCTAGATGTTTTATATTTAAGGCTTTGTGTTGCATCTAAGCTTGGCTTAGTAAATTAGAAAAAAAGGACTCATGAAAGTTTATATTACTTGGCGAAGTTAAACTAATGTAACAAAAGAAAAACAGCATTATTCTTAACTTGAGATGGGCTGACGAATTTTCCCCAGAGTGCAAAACATTAGCTGGTCACTTCAAAATATCACTTTAAATTGTCTCCTCTCACATGATACAACATGCTATTTACCAGCCTTTCACAAAGTCGGGCAGCTTTTCTCGGCATCTTTAACTTAAGCAGTCAGATGATATATAGCATGTTAATTATATAGCCTTCAACAGACCTGCACAGCTTGCGTAGGACTGGATGTGTGGGTGGTGAAATTAATAGCAGAGGTGATATCGGAGAGCCGAGTTCAAATTTCAGTTGTGCTCGATACATTCATTTACACGCAAAAATACCACTGAGAAAAGTATGGATCCATCTCCACTCTCCAGCTATGAATTAAGTAGTAAGACTTGAAACTAAAAAAAAAAAAAAAAAAAAAAATCATTGCAAAAAAAAAATAAATAAATTGTGAATGCAATATTTACTTAAAAATAAAAAAGAAAGAATTCTTACAATCTAAAATATATCCCGCCATTAAAAAACTCAAAGATTTGATCCGAAAAAAAAAAAAAAAAAAAAAAAAAATACTGTACAAATTTGTAAGACGATCGAGCCTACTCGCAATCAGTTTTCTAATACCTTGGCCCAAATCTGTATTTAACATAGTTGTGGGAATTACTTCCGTTTAGTCTACCAAGACATCGTTAAGTGGCACTGTTTAAGGACTATAGAAGAAGCAACACTATATTTGTCTCTCTCTCTTTTCTTATTTCTCCTTTCAACCAAGCATGCGGTAGGTAACAATCCCAACACAGGACACATCCCCCTCCAGTGGATAGTTTCTTCAGCTCGAGTGACTGAACTTTTGAAAGTCTTCAAGTCATTACTCGAGTTTTCTATTTTTTATGTTGATTTGTTTGTTACTTTTTTGATGTAATATTTTTCACGAAAACCTTTATTATAGCGATGGAAAAAAATTTTTTTCATTTAAATCAAAGGTGTTTTAACAGAGGAAGGAAAGTGCGTAACTGAAATTTGAAGGTGCCTTGGTATAGAACAGATGTTTTCCAAAAGTTAAGCAAAGTATTAAGAAAAAAGAAAAAAAATCGTTCGAGACAAAGAAAAGGGTATTGAACAGTTATGTAATATCAGTTCTCCTACATGGTAGTAAATGCTGGAAAATCTCCTTTCAGATGAAGAAAAGATTTGAAGCAGCAGAAATGCAGTCCTACAGGAGGCTGCTGAGAATAAATTTGAAAAATTTTAAGTGAAAAAAGAAAAACTCCCACTGTATTACTGATCCTGCTGATAACATTTATTAAAGAACCTGCTGATAACTTTTTTTATGGCTTATGATTGGTCAGTTTAAATGTCAGCCATCCCCTTGAAAGGGGAAGGTGACCACCAGAGGAGCAGTCAGAAGTTGGCAGCTAGTCCTCGTAGAGGGAGGCGGTCGGAGCAGCTATTGAGTATAGTAGCCAGTTGGATGCCGACCCTCAGAGGAGAGGAGTCCGCTTCTTGCTTCCTGCGGTTATAGCAGGCTGGAGCAGAGAGAAGTTAGTTTCCCAAAGTAAAGTACAGATGGCTACTGAATAGCTGAAAGCAAGTCCTCCCATCAAGACTTCAGTGAAATTTAAGAACAAGTTTTCCAAAAGAAATTCCAGTAAGTATAACTGAAAGTTAAAAGTTTATTGCGATGAAAAATTCACCACGTGCTCAACAGAAGTTATAACAACACGTGTTTAAAAGAAGTGTTCTCCACGTGGCAAACGAGAAATAAGTTAAAACGAACTTTACATTCAAACCGAAGCAGTGGATATCGGCTCGGCACGAGAAATCGGGGAACCGAGTTCGAATTCCAGTTAAATTCATTGCATTCACTTACGCGCAAATACCCTTGGGAAAGGTTAATTAATCCGTCTCTTCCTTTCAGTTAGGGTTAAATAATAGGACAGATTGGGTTCTATAGCCTTGGTCGGCAACCAGTCTACCGCAGAAAGCAATGGCAACCTACTGCGGGATAATCTTCTGCCTAGTCTTTCGAGACATGATCGCCCAAGCGTGTATCACGTATGGCACTTAACTGACTGACTGATCAAAAGGAGCCAGGTTTTCTAAAGAAACAACACTTCGTCTTCAAAGGAAAGAAAAGAAAAACAAAAAAGTAAAAGAAAATAAGGAAATTTGGAACTTTTAAAGAACTGAAAGTTTAGCGCTAAGGATTTTTTGTAATATTTAAAAATATCAGGTGGACGCAGTTTTATTGTTTACGCAGTTTATTGTTTTTATTGTAGACCGTTTTTTTAAATTTTATTCTTTTTACTTTTTTGTCATATTTGTTAGTCTGAGAATGGGTCATTCTGAAGCGTAGGAAGCGGGTTAATGCTTCTTTAATTCTGCCTTGTGTCAGACTGAACCGAACTCCCTACAGCATACAAGTTTTATGCAGAATTATCATCATAAGGGTTTTATCAGAAGGTTGGTTGTCTGTTGGAATGTGTGGATTAGTTTAGAAGAGTGGAATAATAAAATATATATTTTGAATGTTAAAAAAGAAATTTATTAAAAAGAGGAATAACATAAGTTGTAGAAGTTAATGTTCATTGAGAAAGTTAAGGTATCAAGAGTTCGTTTAAAATGTTCTAGTAATAATTGTTGAAATAGATAAGGAGAAAGAGAAAGAGAACAAGGTGCGACCTTACCTTATCTCCGGGTCGATCTGAAGTGGGTTACATTTTAGATGTGTGTCAGCAAACCGCCTCCTCTGACTGACCGCCGTAACCGGTTAGAGACCATCCTTAAATACTGAATCCAGTCACGTGGAGTGGCTCCAGAACGATTTTTTCTTTAGCTGTGGAAAAACCGTTTCTCTGACGTATTTTGAATTTTGCAATTTCAGGATCCAGAGTTCCGCTACAATTCTATTCACTGCAAAAAGGGACGGATTTTTTTGCAAGAACCTTTGCTTTGTTTTATATTTGTTTAGCAATAAAGTTTTATTTTTTATAACTTAAATTGAATTTGCATCCTTTTTCTTTTTTACCTTCATTATTTACTTCGGGCAGTGAAAATGCCATTATAGAGTTTTATTTTCTGAAAGGAAATAAAATATCCAAACTAAGACCAAAGATATGAGCAACGAAGAAGTTCTATAGAAAATAGAATGAAAAAATTCACTGACATGAGGAAAAAGCAACTGAAATTTTTAGGGCGCATAATGAGAAAAGACGGCTTGAAAAATTTGATACTCACAAGTCATATTGAAGGTAAGAGGAGCAGAGGAGAACAACGCATGACCTACATAAAAAGCTTGAGTAAATAGAGAAGGAAGATTTACAAGATATATCAAAAAGACAAAATTTGTTAACAACTACAAAGAACAAGGAATTGTGGAGAGCCATGATCACTTACATCCTAAAGAGATCAGTCAGTTAAATGCCATACGTGAAACACGCTTGGGCGATCATGTCTCGAAAGAGACATGACTGACTGGGCAGAAGATTATCCCGCAGTAGGTTGCAATTGCTTTCTGCGGTAGACTGGTTGCTTGCCAAGGCTATAGAACCCAATCTGTCCTGTTATTTAACCCATAACTGGAAGGAAGAGACGGATTAATACCTTTCCCAAGGGTATTTGCGCGTAAGTGAATGCAATGAATTCAACTGGAATTCGAACTCTGCTCCTCGATTTCTCGTATGGTGCATAAAAGAAGATATTGAGTGAGATAGACTAAATTGAATTAAAAAAAGAAACACGAGAAAATAAACATTTTGCTTGTGTGCATGTTATTGTAACACCTAAGTTCAAGTTTAGTGGAGTTTAAAATTAACAAACAATCCTTTAACTTCACCTTTTACAAAATAAAAATATGAATCTCTTCCTGTCTTACAAACTGCATTTCTGTTAAAATTATTTCTGGGTTAACTCCCTTTAACTACTAAACCAATAAGGCGATATTGATTATCTCCCTTAATAAATATATGAGCAAAATTTCTGTCATTTTTTAAATTCATTTAATATTATCAAAAGTATACAAGTATGTTACTTGTGCAAATTCAAAGATGAACTAATAATATTTTTCTAATTGACACAGTTTTTATTTTTTGTTTTGCGGGATATGTTCAGGTGATTCGTGTGTGCGTGCATGCGGTGATTTTCTAAGCGCAAATTAGACGCGACAAAAGAAAACCGGTAATATGGGGCACTCAGTGAAGATCGAACTCACTACTCAGTCGTAATTGTTCCAGTGAGAAAAAGCTTGCTGAACATTACACCACGTCGATGTTTACGTGCGTGCATGTGTATATGTATATTAAGCCTTGAAGCTTAAAAAGGGTTGCTAGGTTATAGAAGTATTTTTTATAACACGAGAAATCTAAAACCCAAAATAAAAATTAGAGATGAGATAGGTTTGAGATTTGGAAATGAAAAAAATGTATGACACACTAAAACAAAGTAACACACACACACACACACACACACACACACACACACACACACACACACACACACACACACACACACACACATTTAGTGTATCGAGGCAGCAAATAATTTTCTAAACATATACTGTTAAATATAAGATAATGAATGTCTATTATGTCTATATTTTCAACTGAAATTAAAGCCAAAATACGACGTTTAGAACGGCTCGTGATTAAACATAATAGACATTCATTGTCTCTTTTTAACAGTATATATATATATATATATATATATATATATTAATTAGAGAAAATTTTCAAAATTCAAAGGTGTCGGATGTACATTTCCCCTCCTAAATATACCGTTTCAAACCCCTGTAAAAATTCACTAGCCTCTACCATTTGATATTTGATACCCCGTTTATCTCTTGTCTCTACACCCTGTAACCTCGCCACTACCAGCTCTGTCCTGGTCTACTTTGTGACCGTTATTAACCTGTCCACTTCCCCACTTTACCCCAGGGCCTTCGCCATTTGGAACAAAACAATGTCGCTGACTTGACGTGGAATCTCTGTTAGAGATCCCATTAATACCTATATCTTAAAACTAAAACATTGCAGATTAATAATTCGATATGTGTTTTAAATACTGCGTGGTCTTTATCTTTCTAAATAAATTTAAATTTTAAGTTTGTATACATTCAGTAAGGATATTGTGTTTCAAATAATTTTTTATTAAAAAGAAATTTTTAGTGTCTAGAATTGATTCATTAATAGAACATATTCTAATAATGTTTCCCCTTTAATTTGAATCTGAATAATTGGTTAATTTTGTTAAATCTTAAATTATATAGATTTAAAATTTTTTCTTTACAAACATAAGAAAAATGTTTGGTTATCTTCGAGTTTAGTGACAGAAACAATTTTCTCATGCTGAATTATCTCCCTTAGACTATTTTACGTCGTATCGTATTCTGAACATACATTATCTCTATATAGATAAAAATGAAATATTATTAAATTAAAATTTAGAGTAATAAATTTTACCCAACCTCATATTCTAAGCAACTCTTCCTCTTGAGACTGCGTCATTTTTGTAACGCTAAATTTTAGAAAACCAAGAATTCAAGGGAAATATGTGAATTCCGAATATAAAGCGAGATAAAGCGATCTAAGGGAGGTAATTCAATATTTGATACGTGGAAATTTTTCACGTATCAAATATTGAAAACAGCATAGCGTAATGAGTAAGGCCACAAACTTAACAAAAATGAAGTTTTATCGTCAAAATGTTCATGTTATTATTAAGATGAAAGACCAAAGTATTTTTTAATTATTTTTTGAAAATTTTAAAATCCTTTTTAACACGTTCAAAATTTTGGATAAAATCTTGTTTGTTTACGTTATCGCCTACACCAACGATTAACATTGTTTTTTTTTGCACGTTTTTTTCCGTAGAAAACACATTACTTTGGAAATTCTTGTAAAAATCAAATAATTGTCCGATTTTAATTAAATTTTCAGGACTTATTCACAAATTAATGAATTTTTTTCTTTTAAAAAATATTGGTAACAATATTTTTTCAAATGTGTTCCCCCCCCCCCATTTACTTAATTTCATGAAATTTCGCACAGAACCTTTTTGTTCCCTGACAATTTTTTTTTTTTGTTAAATGTAAGAGTTTTTGGAGATAGGAAAAAAGTAGCTGATTTACAAATTAGGGCGCAAGTAACTTAAAATCTGCTCTGAATTGAAAAATAATAAATCCAATAAAACTATGACATTACTTAATTAAAAAAGCTCTTAATTTCATTTGTAAATAAATAATATTAAGGACATTATTGTCTGAAGAAATAAAAAAAATTGATGAATAATGGATTTTTACAAGAATTTTTTTCAAGTTTTTTACATTTTAATTATAATAATCTAAAATAGTTTAAAACCGTGTAAATTTCTGTATTTGGTTGTTCCCTGAAGGTTATATAATAATTAAGTGGAAACAAAATTTACGAGTCCAAAATTGCAAAGATTATTAAACGTAGAGGGGCGCAATTATTTTTAAAATAGTTTTATTTTAAATTTTTTTTACTTAATTAGTTCCTTATTTTCAAGTATGGTAGACTATAATTCCCATTATTATGAAAGGATCACGTGATCTAAGACTTTTGTCCCTTTATTCTAATAGAAGGAGAACGGGTGGTTTTTTCATAACATTTTATTTTTGTTTCTTATCTACATACCAACAGGTTATATTTTTGGTCGGCTTTCGTGTAAAATTTAAACTTTAAAGTTTTCCTTTTTTCATTTACTACTTCATTAAATATTGTTATTTTATGTATTTACGTAATTGTGGGTCATACCGTAATCTTCGAAATAATAACAAACGAACAACAGCTAGGGTCACGGTTATACTCAAGTCAAATTGATTTTTTTAAAAAACTTATTTAAGAAAAAATTTGTCGTTCGCATTTTTTTCACTTTCTTCAGTTAATTTTTAATGACATTTATTTTGTTAAAGAAAGACGTTTAAAAATGTATTTTTTATTTTAATGACAGTTATATTAATTGTAATAAAGAAAGACGTTTAAATTAATTTTGAAAATAATGTTTAATTAATTTAAGTTATTTTAAAACTTTATTTCCTGCATATTTGAAATTAGGTTTTCCATTTTCTATTAATTTTGTTGAATAGTTTGACTTTTCAACTGTTTTCACAATTTTTCTAGAAACAGAAAAACGTATTTTCTTTGTTTCATGACAGTTATTTTAATTGTGATAAAGAAAGACATTTAAATTAATTTTAAAAATAATGTTTAATTAATTTAAATTATTTTAAAACTTTATTTCCTGCTTATTTGAAATTAGGTTTTTCATTTTCTATTAATTTTTTTGTTGAATAGTTCTACTTTTCTTTTCAACTGTTTTCATTTTTTTCGAAAAAGAAAACTAGTTTTTTATTTTACTTAATGTTAATTAAAGTTTAGCTATTACTGATTAAATGGTTTTTTATTTATTAAAAAAAATTCCAAATCAAGATGTTAATTTTTTTGCTTGTTTATGTTATTTTTAATATTTTTTAATTATAGATGTCTATGAAAATTTGTCATTTCTGGTCATCCGTAGCAGCTGTCATCGCCATGTCTGTTAACAATTCGTCAAACATTCGATCTGATAAACAAGAGCAATTGTTAATAATTCGTTGTATATTACTTTCTTATGCTATAAATAACTAACATTTGTTTCAAATCAGATAAATTAAACTTTCAATTTTCAAATTTTACTAAAATAAAGTGTCAGAAATCTTTTGAAATATTTTAAAAATCGATGATTTTTGTTTTTTTACAATTTTTTTAATTTTAAGAAAATGGCCGCTTTTAAGAAAATTTTAAGAAATCGAAATTAAATGTGATATTTAAATCTATATAATTTCTATAATACACCAGAATTTTTTAATTAATGGAAATAATAATCACTAAGCTTTTAATTAAATTTAAAATGAAATCTTTAAGAATGTTTTTTCATTTTAAAAAATTTCATTTTAAAAGTAGGTATCGAAGATTTCTGCCGAAAAAGTGGAGATACCTATTTTAATCCCTTCTAACAAGTTCGAAATTTTCGCAGAAAATTGTTTTGATTTGAGTTAGCGGGTAACCAATACGTTACGACTTTTACATTATGTTGATACAGATGCGTGGCTGAAGCAGGTTAGTGAAGATTAGTGAACGCAATGAGAGCAGAGAGACATAGGTCTTAACGTAACCAAAACTTTATTAACACTGCAATAGTAGTAACTTCTATTACTGGGATATACCACGTGGTGGTAGTGGGAGGTAGCAGGCAATAGGGGAAGGGGAAGCAACTCGTGTTTACATACATCTAACATCTTCGATTTTTTTTTTTTGTATTTAATTAATGTCTGTATCTGGCTGGAAGCCTAATTGTTCTTCCTCTCTTTGTGAAGTTTGTTGTTGTGTTCTCCGTGCCTGTTTGTGGTACGACTGGTCTTTGCTGACTATATCCTTGGTTGAATATGTTTTCGTAGACGTATGTAACTTTGGGTGTTGGGTTTTCATTTGTTTTTAAGAGGTGACGCCTGTTGCGTCTTAGATGTTTTTCTTGTTCTGTTTTTATTAGATGCGATCGAGGCTCTTTTAAATTTTTGACAATTTTTTCTTTCAGTTTCCAATTATCTTGGGAACGAAAACGAACAGTATCGTCTTTGTTTAGTGTTGGTAGTTCTTTGATCCTTTTGTCTACATCATGCCTTTTCATTGATTTATTGTGCAAGATGTTAGGAAGGTTTGTCCTAAGCGTTCTTTTCATTAGTTGTTGGGCTGGTGAGGGTGATTTATCTTTTAATGGAGAGGTCCGCAGTGCTAATATTACTAGGTTTGGGTCTTGGTCACTTTCAAAGGACTTTATTAATGTTCTTTTGATAGTTTGTATATTTCTTTCTACTCTAGTCCATTTGATTGTGGATAGTTCGGACTTGTCTTGATGTGTTTGAAATCACATTCTTTAGCGAATTGTTTAAATTCTGAGGATGCGTATTCGGGTCTATTATTGCTGATCACTATTTGTGGAATACCAAATTTTGCGAAGGTGTTTTTTATTTTATTGATCACTGTGCGTGATTTGCAGTCATCAAGTTTGTGGATATCGAAATATCTCGTTGTGTAGTCTATAATCACTACGTATGCTTTATTGTATAAATAAAAAATGTCTGCCGCGACTTTCGTCCAGGGTGTTACTGGTATTTCATGGTGCATTAGGTGTTCAGACGGTTGTTGGTTTCTATGATTTAAACAGTGTGTACATGTACTTATCATTTCTTTTATCTGACTGTTTATTTTGGGCCAATATATGACTTCTTTTGCTCGTGCAATGCACTTCTCTATCCCTAAGTGTCCAGTATGGATTTTTTGTAGGGCTTCTTTTCGTAGAGAGGTTGGGACTACTATTCGCGTACCTTTCAGTACTAGTCCTTTGACGACTGATATTTCATCTCGAACTGGCATGTATGGCGCTAATGTGGGTGGCACGTCTTTATTTTCTGGCCAAGTTGACGTTGCATATTTCATTAGCATTTGTAGTGTTGGGTCTTTCCCAGTTTCTTCTCGGTAGACGTTCAGTTTTTGATCGCTCATTGGGTATTGTTTTAAGATGGTATGGATATATTTGTCCATCTCCGTATCCGACATCTCTTGTGAGCTGTCCGATATATATGCACGTGATAATGCGTCAGCAATTACAGATTCTCGACCAGGGATATATGTCACTTCAAATTCATATTTTTAGAGTGCCATCAGGAATCTTTGTATTCTTGGAGGGCTTTTAGTCATTGACTTTTTGAAGATTTGCCTTAATGGTTTATGATCATTCTCTATTAGAAAATTTTTTCCATAGATAAATTGATGGAATTTGCTACAGGCTAACACTATGCTAAGTGTTTCCAATTCAATCGGACAATAATTTTGTTCTGCAGGAGTTGTCGACCTTGATGCATAAGATACTGGTAGCCAGGTTTCGTTGTGCTTTTGCTGTAGGACAGCACCTAAGCCGTGTTTACTGGCATCAGTGGTTATCTTTATTTATTTACAAGGGTCGTAGAATTTCAGGACTGGTAAATTTGTTATTATCTGTTTAAGTTTCTCTACAGCCTCTATTTGGGGTTTATCGAACGACCAAAGAGTTTCGTTGTGTAGGAGTTTTCTGACAGGTGTAGTTATTTCCGAGTATTTTGGGATGAATTTGCACAGATAGTTGGTCATTCCCCAAAATCGTTGTATGTCTTTTTTATGTTCGGGGAGAGGCATGTGTGTAATCGACTTTACTTTGGAAGGGTCTGGTTTTAGTCCTTCATGGGTGATTAAATGACCTAAGTAAATCGTTTGTTTTGCTGCAAATTCACATTTACTTTTGTTTAATTTCAGACCGGCTTTGCGTAGTCGGCTAAGTACTTTATCCAGTAGTTCCATGTGTTCCTCTAGGGTTTCCGACCATATTATGATATCGTCCTGTGAGTTCATGGTCCCTTTTATTCCTTCTATTATTTTTGCAACTTGTGCTTGAAAAACTTCAGAGGCGATGTGTATTCCATATGGAAGGCGTGTGAAGGAGTAACGACCAAATGGCGAGTTAAAAGTTAATAGCTTGGAGCTTTCTTCGTCAACGGGAATTTGCCAGTATCCGTTAGACGCATTTAGCTTTGAGAAGTACCTGGGGTTTTTCATTTCCGCAATAAATTTCTTCTGCTGTAGGTAGCTTGTAATGCTCTCTTTTTATCGCCTTGTTTAGATCTCTGGGATCTAAACATAATCTTAGTTTGCCATTGTGTTTCTCTACTATTACTAGAGAATTCACCCAGTCCGTAGGTTCTTCAATGGGTTTTATTATCCCCATTTTCATCATTCTCTCCAGTTCCTTTTTTAATTTTGGTTTCATACCAAATGGAATAGTTCTTGGCGGATTTACGACGGATTTTATTTCTGGGATTACTGTTATGTGGTGAGTGACCGGTAATTTTCCAATTTCACCGAAGCAGTCTTTATATTTTTCAATTATAGCTTCTATGTCCGTCTTATTCACTTCATATATTCTTTTTATTAAACCCAAATTTTCCGCTGTGTTTGCACTAATTACAGAGTTTGCATTTGTATCCGTAACGATGAACTGTGTATTTATTTTCGTGTCTTTGTTTTGTAGACATATCATGCAGCTACCAATTATGGGTATTTTTGTGCAGTTGTATGTAATTGAAGTTTTTTCTAATTTTGATTTTGGCCTGATAGTATTGTATATTTTTACAGGTATCACGTTTACTTCAGCACCCGTATCTATTTTAAAGTTTATAAAGGTTTCGTTACAAGGTAACTTTATCTTCCAGAGCAGTAGGTGCATTTTTCAATCCAATGCTGTCTGGCGGACCTTCTATTTTCTTGCTTGAACGTTGTATGGGAAGACGTCTTGTTTTTTATTTTATTTTTCTTCATATCCCGAATAAGGGATATGTTTTCAGTGTCCGACATTGGCCATTATTTTAGAGTGTCATTTTGTTTCTTCTGCACTGAGGCCTGCTTGGATAGCTTTTCCCAAGTCCAACGACGGTTCTCGCAGCATTCTCTCTCGAAGCATATTGTCGTTTATGCCACATATGAGAATGTCTTTGATAAGTCTCTCTGTGAGCTCTCCAAATTCACATTTATTTGCCTTTTGCCGCAGTTCGGTGACATATTCGTCGAACCTCCGTGTTTCTTTCTGTTTGCAAGTAAGGAATTGGTAAGTGAGAAAGGTTAAGTTCTTTCTTGGTTGGCAGTGTGAGTCGAATTTCCTATCACATTTTCCAAGTCGTATTTCTGCTCTGCGTTTTCGAAATTGAATGTATTATAGATTTTTCTTCCTTCATTTCCAATACAGGTCAATAGTATCGATGTTTTAACCTTCTCCGGTTTTCTATCTGACTCTGTAGCTTGCAGAAATAGCTGGAATTGGTTTTTCCATGTTTCCCATTCCTGTCCAAGGTTGTCGGATGAAAAGTTGAGTACTTTTGGGTGCGGCAGAAATTACATTTTTTTTTTTTCTTTTTTTTCAGTAGGCGTGTAGAGGGGCTAAGAAGTCCCTCAAACAAATAATAAAAAGAAAATGCACTGCAAATAAAGTAAAATAAACTTTCGTTTATTTTCGTAAAAAAAATAAAAGAATTATTTTTTTGTACAAAAATGAAATTGTCCGTACGGCTTTAAAAAAAAAAAGAGAAAGAAAGGATGTGGGAATGTGAGAGGGAAAGGTAGGACGATGTGTAGCGAGCGAGACGATAGAATGAGAGGGTGAAAGAATGTTCACTGATACGTGATTCTGTCTGTTGTGTGAACTGCTGAATTCTCTGTGTGTGTGCTCGAATCTGTCCGTGTGCCTTTGATGTCAGCTTGTCGCTGTTCCTCCTCTGGTTTGTTGCGAGTTTCTCCCTTCCTTATATCTGATTGGTGAGGCTTCGGGGAGCTTAAGAAATGGGTTTCTTATGTCGAGCCCTGATTGGTCAATAAATCATATTTTTGACCACGTGGTGTGCTTTCCACTAGGTCCAAACTTTTGGGTGCGCCGTCGTTGTTTTTGACCCCACAGGGTATGGTAAGGAGTGAATTCCCGCGCAATTGCATTTTTTTGAGATACACGTGGCGTGAATAATTTTTATTGTGTATGTGTGTGGAAAACAAAATAAGAAACAGCACAGGCGTTCTGAGTGTTATGGTTCTTTGTTATTTCCTGACACCATTTTACATTATGTTGTTACAGATGCGTGGCTGAAGCAGGTTAGTGAAGATTAGTGAACGCAATGAGAGCAGAGAGACATAGGTCTTAACGTAACCAAAACTTTATTAACACTGCAATAGTGGTAATTTCTATTACTGGGATATACCACGTGGTGGTAGTGGGAGTACTCACAGTCAAGGGGAAGCAACTCGTGTTTACATACATCTAACAACGACTGTTTACAATGGAAAACGTAATGATTAAATCACCCACTTTTTCCGGTGACAAGCACATTAATATCAACTATGACCCATTAAGAATACTTATTCTAAACATTGCTGCAAATTTAACTAAACCATGCTAGGAAGCTACCAAGTTGGAAGAGTTAATTTCTAAGTTCGTAAAATCATGAACTGCTATTTACTTTATTTGTCCTATTTCGTTTGAAGCGTAGAATCTTAAGTTACATAAAAGAAGCACAGAATGCTTAAGATGCCGAAATCAAGTTCGAATTTCATAATTCGAATATAATACTGTTGGAAAGGGAAGTATTTTAAACTTGTTAGGCTAGAAAGAATTCCACCCGACTTAAAGATTGAGAACATACTTATACCCGTATGTCAAAGTTCAGTCGTTAGTAGCCTAGAGGGAGTGGGAAGAAATCCACACTCGTAAAAGACAGAATTGAGTGTTGAAATTGCTACATCATGGAACACAAGGGATATGTTCGTCCTTTTATAGTTAACAGCGCCAGCTGATGGGCGTTGTGGCAGTCTAAGGTAATTCTTACATTGCCATTAAATAAATGCCTCCATAATTCAGATTAGATATTTTACATAAATTGTGATGGTGCAAAAGTCGATAGAAAGTCACTCACCATCTGGCGGACATTTGCAGTTTGCATAAGATTATCGGCGAGGTTTGTGGGTGGGGTTGAAGGTAACTGTCGACGGATACATAAAATTTAAGTCATACTAAAACTCGTAAAACTAAACATAATGACGACCTTAGTAGATCGTTCGCAAAGTTATCAAGTTGTTTCTATAAAATCGAGAATCCCATATATCAATATTATAAACGTTTCCGATTGAAAGACTAACTGTTGCCCGACAAAGTTGCTACCCTCTATATAAGAAAAGAATTTATGGACTTGCAAGTGCTGGTTTTTAGTTACAGTTGGTGGATTCTTATTTTACTATAAAAAAAAAAAAAAGATTACACGTAGAATGTATTTCAGAAACTTGTATTGGGAAAAGGAGAGCGTCGAAATTTGTCTTAGCTCCCTAGTTCCTCAAAGAGAGAAGAGGCCGAAGCATGGTAATACATTAGGGTGACTAATTAAAATTCAGTTTAGCTGCGACACTCAATAGGTTAACTTTTACTGGTGAGAAAAAAAAATTATCATTAACGATGTTCAAACTTCGATTTAGGAATACCAGAATCGTGTGAAATGATGTTAGAGTTAACAGCCCATACAAGAATGATATTCCTTGGTTGAGAATCATTTATGAATTATTACCCCTCCCCGGTAAAGTCTTCAGTTTGGTTGCCGTAAATATAAAATTCAGATAGCGTTTATTCGTTCATACGTTTCCAGATAGTTAAAGGAGAAAAAAGTAATCACCTATGATTAACAGTTTATTACGGACTATTACCGTAAAAAAAAAAAAAAAAAGATATTATGACTTGTAATTTTAAACATCAGATATCGTAAAGAGGAAGAAAAATAAGACTATGAAGTCCATTCACGCTTGCAAGTCTTTAAATGTTCCAAAGATGAAGTGAAGTCTTTTAAGTCAGTTTAAGCGAGACTGCACAAAAACTGGGCAAAGAGAACAGTTAAGTGCCATACGAGATACACGCTTTTGGTGATCATACATGGCCTTAAAGATATCTCGAAATAACTGCATTTAGGGTTTACTTGTTACTAGTGTATTTGGTAACAGCTTTGGTTCCTTCCGAAACGGCATGTTTAGCCAATTCTCCGGGCAGAAGAAGTCGGACAGCAGTTTGAATTTCACGGCTGGTAATGGTTGATCGTTTATTGTATTGAGCAAGTCGGCTGGCCTCAGCGGCTATTCTCTCGAACAGGTCGTTGATAAAGCTGTTCATGATGGCCATAGCTCTACTGGAGATGCCGGTATCGGGATGAACTTGTTTCATCACTTTGTAGATATAAATCGAGTAGCTTTCCTTCCTCTTACGTTTCATTTTCTTTCCATCGGCACGGACAGGCTTAATGGACTTCTTAGCTCCTTTCGTGTTCATGTTGGCAGGCATGGTTTGGATCATGCACAGGAAAAAAAAAATAATCCGTAGATCGTCGCTTTTATTATATAGTATAACCGCATACACTATCAGCATTTCCTGTTTTCTGATTGGCCAAAATGGAAAAAAAAAAGAAGGTAAGCGTGCCAGCAGTTATAGTGTGCCCCCTATCGGTACAATTAATTTTAATCTTTCTAGTTTAGTAAAATTTAACAGGTATCTTTTCTGAAAATGATGTGTTTTAAATAACGTAAAGTGTGTGGTTGAGTGAGTGATTGGACGAATGAGCGTTTTATGTTATGAAAATCCAGCATTGATTTCGTCCAGTCAATTGATGCTTCTGCAACAAGTTATGAATTGTCGGGGGTTTTATTACTAACATGATTTTATTTAGTTTCTTGCAAATATTGTATATCCTTTTGTAAATAATCGTTAGGGATTTCAATTTGTTGTTTTATTCCCTTCCCCTACAGACAAGAATTGTACTTTTGAGGACTAGTCATGGAAATTCTTAGGTATTATGGTGGTCGTAGAAAGGGTGGTGAGTTGGAATGTGTTGTTTTGGTGTAAGGAACACTGCGGTATGTTTGGGTCAGTGAGTGTGTCTAGCTAAGTTTAATTATAAGACAGGTGAAGACCAGCCTTTTACCCACCCTCTTTTGGCCTGGTACCATATTTTTTTTGTAATTTTACAAAATAAATATTGTTTTAAATAACGTGATTTGGATTTTTGTTAATTTTTGAGACGTTTACTGTAACACTGTTTCAGTTTCAAATAAGCCAAAAAGATCAACTGAATAGCTACTATGGCGCCAACATTTGCCTTATTATTAACAATGTAGAACTTGTCTTTTTTTTTAAATGACCTATGACATTGTCTTTGTATTATTTCTAATCCCCCTTCCCCAAAATGTTGAGGGCCAGACTAGATAGGTACAATTTCTGGAAAAGTACATTTCTCTGCACATATAAATTTTTCTCGATTATATCTTAATCTAAACTAGTGTTTAGTTACAATACTATCAGGATTAGCTCTTATAGTTTGTGTTGCGATTCAACCAGTTACTAAAATTATAAAAGTTTCGAAAACAAATTCATGAGTTGTTATAAAATTAAAGCTTTTTTTATTAGCCATTTCAATAATTTTTTCTACCTACATCAGCAAATTAAACCAAAAAGAAGGAAAACTTTTTAAAGTCTACGCTGTTGCTAAAAAATGCTTATTGATTTTCACTCAATGCGTTGTGGTGCATTGGATATCGGTTCGGAACGAGAAATCGGGGAGCCGAGTTCGAATTCTAGCTGAATTCATTGCATTCACTTACGCGCAAATAACCTTCGGAAAGGAATTAAACAGTCCCTTCCTTCCTTTTATAAATAATAGGACAGATTGGGTTCTGTAGCCTTTGTCGGCAACCAGTCTACCGCAGAAAGCAATGGCAAACTACTGCGGGATAAACTTCTGACCAGTCAGTAATGTCTCTTTCAAGACATGATCGCCCAAGCGTGTATCACGTATGGCGCTTAACTGACTGACTTATTTCCAATAACGCCGGACAGAATTAGGCCGAAACGAATCATGTCGAGGTCACCAAATGTAGAGGATGATAAAGTCCATTACGATATTTATATTTGGGATACGAGTCGACGCAATACTTTACATAGGAAAAAAGAAACAATGAAGACGCCAAGGAAACCGGAATAAACATGTATTAACAAAGGTTACAAAGATGGTTGAATACACATCCAAATAGAGGAAGAAGAATAACTCTGCCTTATACAGTAAAATGTTCATATGAGAAAATCAATGATACGATTGATTGTAATAAAGTTCAGAAAAGAAGATACATATCTTCTTCTTCTTCTTCTTCTTCTTCTTTTTCTTCTTCTTCTTCTTCGTCTTCTATGTCCCCAGTCCATTCAAGACGTAGGCGATCGTTCTCCGCGTCGCCCTACCCATTGTGGCTGTTAGTATGCTGGCTCCTGTTAATCCTGGGAACCCCAGTGTGCACAACACCGTGTATGTTGTGTGCATGTGTGTTTGGGATTCTTCAGCTATACTGAAATTGAGTTTACTAAATTTTCTTAATGATTAGAGAACTCAACACGTGACATTTTGCCTAAAAACTGTTAGATTTTCATGTACTGGCGCTCATTTTAATCTAAAGTTTGGCGTGCTTTTTCAATCTGTGATTTTTTTCCATTCAGTCTACTGCTAAAAATCCTGTGTGATTCGGCAAAAGTAAATGCTGCAATTTCAATGGCAATTACTCAATTATGAATGACATTTAGTAGTATTATTTTCATAAATTCGACAGTTCTCCACCGTGTGAAAATAGCAGTTCGATTGAGAAGTTCATTTCTGGTGAAATTATTGGCGATATTTCTTGCTAAGCTTTGTTGTATAAATAAATTAATCGCAATTTCGTTATTATCTGCTGATACAAGCCACTGTTGCAAAGGAATGAGAAGTTATTTTCAATTGTATTATTGAGATTGCCAGCGTTTATTGTCTAGATTCGTAATCAATGATCAAGCATTTAAGAGATGTAGGCTGTGAGCGACAGATGTCAAGGCTGAAAATGGGTGTATGAAGATGTGACGAGAGTCGGGCATTACTAAAGAAAGAGATGTCTATCGAAGCGTTCATTTACAGAGTGTTTTCCCAACCAACAGCATATAAATGGCAGTGAGTAGAGAATGATGCAGAAATGGACATTGTACAATCCCTTTTATGGGACGAAGAGGAAAGAGAACAATGTAGAAAATGGTGAAATAAAAGAAAACAAAACAAAATAAAAATGGACGCTTACAGCACCTGGTATTCCCAAGCGGTCACCCATCTAAGTACTGATCAGGCTCGATGTTGCTTAACTTCGGTGATCGGACGAGAACCGGTGTATTCAACGTGATATGGACGTAAGCGACTGCTGATAAACGTAAACGGCCTTTTATTTAGCAAGCACTCAAACACACGACTTTTATTTCGGATCGAATATTCATTTCTCATCACAAACAACGGAAAATATCTATGAAAGCGAACATTTCTACACGGAGATAAAGTAAACATTTTCTCATTTGTAGATGTTTTCGATAATTTTCACAGCGTCGAAATGTTTTTTTTCCAAATTCACACAATACGAGAGACAAGATAAATAAATAAATAAATCAATAAATAAATAAACAATTTTTATTTTCAGCATTATAAATTTCGCGATCCTATTTAAATGATTTTTGTCTTGTTTAAAAAGACAATATTTCTCATTTGTAATGGATAAACAGTCCGATCACGGAAGGGTTTGTCGTGCTCTTGTATTAATTACCGTTACAGTTTTTTAAAGTGATAGACGTCGAACATCGAAAGGCTTTTTTGTCGGTATTTTGACACTTCTCCAAGTGTTAGTGTGTACAACACCGTGTATGTTGTGTGCATGTGTGTTTGGCATTCTTCAGCTATACTGAAATTGAGTTTACTAAATTTTGTTAATGATTAGAGAACGCAACACGTGACATTTTGCCTAAAAACTGTTCGATTTTCATGTACTGGCGCTCATTTTAATCTAAAGTTTGGCGTGCTTTTTCAATCTGTGATTTTTTTCCATTCAGTCTACTGCTAAAAATCCTGTGTGATTCGGCAAAAATAAATGCTGTCATTTTCAATGGCAATTACTGAATTATGAATGACTTTTAGTAGTATTATTTTCATAAATTCGACATTTCTTCTCCGTGTGAAAACAGCAGTTCGATTGAGAAGTTCATTTCTGTTGAAAATATTAGCGATATTTCTTGCTAAGCTTTGTTGTATAAATAAATTAATCGCAATTTCGTTATTATCTGCTGATACAAGCCACTGTTGCAAAGGAATGAGAAGTTATTTTCAATTGTATTATTGAGATTGCCAGCGTTTATTGTCTAGATTCGTAATCAATGATCAAGCATTTAAGAGATGTAGGCTGTGAGCGACAGATGTCAAGGCTGAAAATGGGTGTATGAAGATGTGACGAGAGTCGGGCATTACTAAAGAAAGAGATGTCTATCGAAGCGTTCATTTACAGAGTGTTTTCCCAACCAACAGCATATAAATGGCAGTGAGTAGAGAATGATGCAGAAATGGACATTGTACAATCCCTTTTATGGGACGAAGAGGAAAGAGAACAATGTAGAAAATGGTGAAATAAAAGAAAACAAAACAAAATAAAAATGGACGGTTACAGCACCTGGTATTCCCAAGCGTTCACCCATCTAAGTACTGATCAGGCTCGATGTTGCTTAACTTCGGTGATCGGACGAGAACCGGTGTATTCAACGTGGGATATGGACGTAAGCGACTGCTGATAAACGTAAACGGCCTTTTATTTAGCAAGCACTCAAACACACGACTTTTATTTCGGATCGAATATTCATTTCTCATCACAAACAACGGAAAATATCTATGAAAGCGAACATTTCTACACGGAGATAAAGTAAACACTTTCTCATTTGTAGATGTTTTCGATAATTTTCACAGCGTCGAAATGTATTTTTCCAAATTCACACAATACGAGAGACAAGATAAATAAATAAATAAATCAATAAATAAATAAACAATTTTTATTTTCAGCATTATAAATTTCGCGATCCTATTTAAACGATTTTTGTCTTGTTTAATAAGACAATATTTCTCATTTGTAATGGATAAACAGTCCGATCACGGAAGGGTTTGTCGTGCTCTTGTATTAATTACCGTTACAGTTTTTTAAAGTGATAGACGTCGAACATCGCAAGGCTTTTTTGTCGGTATTTTGAGTCTTCTCCAAGTGTTAGTGTATACAACACCGTGTATGTTGTGTGCATGTGTGTTTGGCATTCTTCAGCTATACTGAAATTGAGTTTACTAAATTTTGTTAATGATTAGAGAACGCAACACGTGACATTTTGCCTAAAAACTGTTCGATTTTCATGTACTGGCGCTCATTTTAATCTAAAGTTTGTCGTGCTTTTTCAATCTGTGATTTTTTTCCATTCAGTCTACTGCTAAAAATCCTGTGTGATTCGGCAAAAATAAATGCTGTCATTTTCAATGGCAATTACTCAATTATGAATGACTTTTAGTAGTATTATTTTCATAAATTCGACATTTCTTCTCCGTGTGAAAACAGCAGTTCGATTGAGAAGTTCATTTCTGTTGAAAATATTAGCGATATTTCTTGCTAAGCTTTGTTGTATAAATAAATTAATCGCAATTTCGTTATTATCTGCTGATACAAGCCACTGTTGCAAAGGAATGAGAAGTTATTTTCAATTGTATTATTGAGATTGCCAGCGTTTATTGTCTAGATTCGTAATCAATGATCAAGCATTTAAGAGATGTAGGCTGTGAGCGACAGATGTCAAGGCTGAAAATGGGTGTATAAAGATGTGACGAGAGTCGGGCATTACTAAAGAAAGAGATGTCTATCGAAGCGTTCATTTACTGAGTGTTTTCCCAACCAACAGCATATAAATGGCAGTGAGTAGAGAATGATGCAGAAATGGACATTGTACAATCCCTTTTTTGGGACGAAGAGGAAAGAGAACAATGTAGAAAATGGTGAAATAAAAGAAAACAAAATAAAATTAAAATGGTCGCTTACAGCACCTGGTATTCCCAAGCGGTCACCCAATCTAAGTACTGAACAGGCTCGCTGTTGCTTAACTTCGGTGATCGGACGAGAACCGGTGTATTCAACGTGATATGGTCGTAAGCGACTGCTGATAAACGTAAACGGCCTTTTATTTAGCAAGCACTCAAACACACGACTTTTATTTCGGATCGAATATTCATTTCTCATCACAAACAACGGAAAATATCTATGAAAGCGAACATTTCTACACGGAGATAAAGTAAACACTTTCTCATTTGTAGATGTTTTCGATAATTTTCACAGCGTCGAAATGTTTTTTTCCAAATTCACACAATACGAGAGACAAGATAAATAAATAAATAAATCAATAAATAAATAAACAATTTTTATTTTCAGCATTATAAATTTCGCGATCCTATTTAAACGATTTTTGTCTTGTTGAAAAAGACAATATTTCTCATTTGTAATGGATAAACAGTCCGATCACGGAAGGGTTTGTCGTGCTCTTGTATTAATTACCGTTACAGTTTTTTAAAGTGATAGACGTCGAACATCGCAAGGCTTTTTTGTCGGTATTTTGACTCTTCTCCAAGTGTTAGTGTGTACAACACCGTGTATGTTGTGTGCATGTGTGTTTGGCATTCTTCAGCTATACTGAAATTGAGTTTACTAAATTTTGTTAATGATTAGAGAACGCAACACGTGACATTTTGCCTAAAAACTGTTCGATTTTCATGTACTGGCGCTCATTTTAATCTAAAGTTTGGCGTGCTTTTTCAATCTGTGATTTTTTTCCATTCAGTCTACTGCTAAAAATCCTGTGTGATTCGGCAAAAATAAATGCTGTCATTTTCAATGGCAATTACTGAATTATGAATGACTTTTAGTAGTATTATTTTCATAAATTCGACATTTCTTCTCCGTGTGAAAACAGCAGTTCGATTGAGAAGTTCATTTCTGTTGAAAATATTAGCGATATTTCTTGCTAAGCTTTGTTGTATAAATAAATTAATCGCAATTTCGTTATTATCTGCTGATACAAGCCACTGTTGCAAAGGAATGAGAAGTTATTTTCAATTGTATTATTGAGATTGCCAGCGTTTATTGTCTAGATTCGTAATCAATGATCAAGCATTTAAGAGATGTAGGCTGTGAGCGACAGATGTCAAGGCTGAAAATGGGTGTATGAAGATGTGACGAGAGTCGGGCATTACTAAAGAAAGAGATGTCTATCGAAGCGTTCATTTACTGAGTGTTTTCCCAACCAACAGCATATAAATGGCAGTGAGTAGAGAATGATGCAGAAATGGACATTGTACAATCCCTTTTATGGGACGAAGAGGAAAGAGAACAATGTAGAAAATGGTGAAATAAAAGAAAACAAAATAAAATAAAACAAAAATGGTAGCTTACAGCACCTGGTATTCCCAAGCGGTCACCCATCTAAGTACTGAACAGGCTCGCTGTTGCTTAACTTCGGTGATCGGACGAGAACCGGTGTATTCAACGTGATATGGCCGTAAGCGACTGCTGATAAACGTAAACGGCCTTTTATTTAGCAAGCACTCAAACACACGACTTTTATTTCGGATCGAATATTCATTTCTCATCACAAACAACGGAAAATATCTATGAAAGCGAACATTTCTACACGGAGATAAAGTAAACATTTTCTCATTTGTAGATGTTTTCGATAATTTTCACAGCGTCGAAATGTTTTTTTTCCAAATTCACACAATACGAGAGACAAGATAAATAAATAAATAAATCAATAAATAAATAAACAATTTTTATTTTCAGCATTATAAATTTCGCGATCCTATTTAAATGATTTTTGTCTTGTTTAAAAAGACAATATTTCTCATTTGTAATGGATAAACAGTCCGATCACGGAAGGGTTTGTCGTGCTCTTGTATTAATTACCGTTACAGTTTTTTTAAAGTGATAGACGTCGAACATCGCAAGGCTTTTTTGTCGGTATTTTGACTCTTCTCCAAGTGTTAGTGTGTACAACACCGTGTATGTTGTGTGCATGTGTGTTTGGCATTCTTCGGCTATACTGAAATTGAGTTTACTAAATTTTGTTAATGATTAGAGAACGCAACACGTGACATTTTGCCTAAAAACTGTTCGATTTTCATGTACTGGCGCTCATTTTAATCTAAAGTTTGGCGTGCTTTTTCAATCTGTGATTTTTTTCCATTCAGTCTACTGCTAAAAATCCTGTGTGATTCGGCAAAAATAAATGCTGTCATTTTCAATGGCAATTACTCAATTATGAATGACTTTTAGTAGTATTATTTTCATAAATTCGACATTTCTTCTCCGTGTGAAAACAGCAGTTCGATTGAGAAGTTCATTTCTGTTGAAAATATTAGCGATATTTCATGCTAACCTTTGTTGTATAAATAAATTAATCGCAATTTCGTTATTATCTGCTGATACAAGCCACTGTTGCAAAGGAATGAGAAGTTATTTTCAATTGTATTATTGAGATTGCCAGCGTTTATTGTCTAGATTCGTAATCAATGATCAAGCATTTAAGAGATGTAGGCTGTGAGCGACAGATGTCAAGGCTGAAAATGGGTGTATGAAGATGTGACGAGAGTCGGGCATTACTAAAGAAAGAGATGTCTATCGAAGCGTTCATTTACTGAGTGTTTTCCCAACCAACAGCATATAAATGGCAGTGAGTAGAGAATGATGCAGAAATGGACATTGTACAATCCCTTTTATGGGACGAAGAGGAAAGAGAACAATGTTGAAAATGGAGAAATAAAAGAAAACAAAATAAAAATAGACGTTTACAGCACCTGGTATTCCCAAGCGGTCACAAATCCATGTACTGACCAGGCTCTATGTTGCTTAACTTCGGTGATCGGACGAGAACCGGTGTATTCAACGTGATATGGCCGTAAGCGACTGCTGATAAACGTAAACGGCCTGTTATTTAGCAAGCACTCAAACACACGACTTTTATTTCGGATCGAATATTCATTTCTCATCACAAACAACGGAAAATATCTATGAAAGCGAACATTTCTACACGGAGATAAAGTAAACATTTTCTCATTTGTAGATGTTTTCGATAATTTTCACAGCGTCGAAATGTTTTTTTCCAAATTCACACAATACGAGAGACAAGATAAATAAATAAATAAATCAATAAATAAATAAACAATTTTTATTTTCAGCATTATAAATTTCGCGATCCTATTTAAATGATTTTTGTCTTGTTTAAAAAGACAATATTTCTCATTTGTAATGGATAAACAGTCCGATCACGGAAGGGTTTGTCGTGCTCTTGTATTAATTACCGTTACAGTTTTTTAAAGTGATAGACGTCGAACATCGCAAGGCTTTTTTGTCGGTATTTTGACTCTTCTCCAAGTGTTAGTGTGTACAACACCGTGTATGTTGTGTGCATGTGTGTTTGGCATTCTTCAGCTATACTGAAATTGAGCTTAAATTTTGTTAATGATTAGAGAACGCAACACGTGACATTTTGCCTAAAAACTGTTCGATTTTCATGTACTGGCGCTCATTTTAATCTAAAGTTTGGCGTGCTTTTTCAATCTGTGATTTTTTTCCATTCAGTCTACTGCTAAAAATCTCTGTGTGATTCGGCAAAAATAAATGCTGTCATTTTCAATGGCAATTACTCAATTATGAATGACTTTTAGTAGTATTATTTTCATAAATTCGACATTTCTTCTCCGTGTGAAAACAGCAGTTCGATTGAGAAGTTCATTTCTGTTGAAAATATTAGCGATATTTCTTGCTAAGCTTTGTTGTATAAATAAATTAATCGCAATTTCGTTATTATCTGCTGATACAAGCCACTGTTGCAAAGGAATGAGAAGTTATTTTCAATTGTATTATTGAGATTGCCAGCATTTATTGTCTAGATTCGTAATCAATGATCAAGGATTTAAGAGATGTAGGCTGTGAGCGACAGATGTCAAGGCTGAAAATGGGTGTATGAAGATGCGACGAGAGTCGGGCATTTCTAAAGAAAGAGATGTCTATCGAAGCGTTCATTTACTGAGTGTTTTCCCAACCAACAGCATATAAACGGCAGTGAGTAGAGAATGATGCAGAAATGGACATTGTACAATCCCTTTTATGTGACGAAGAGGAAAGAGAACAATGTAGAAAATGGTGAAATAAGAGAAAACAAAATAAAAATAGACGCTTACAGCACCTGGTATTCCCAAGCGGTCACCCATCTAAGTACTGTCTAGGCTCGATGTTGCTTAACTTCGGTGATCGGACGAGAACCGGTGTATTCAACGTGATATGGCCGTAAGCGACTGCTGATAAACGTAAACGGCCTTTTATTTAGCAAGCACTCAAACACACGACTTTTATTTCGGATCGAATATTCATTTCTCATCACAAACAACGGAAAATATCTATGAAAGCGAACATTTCTACACGGAGATAAAGTAAACATTTTCTAATTTGGAGATGTTTTCGATAATTTTCACAGCGTCGAAATGTTTTTTTTCCAAATTCACACAATACGAGAGACAAGATAAATAAATAAATAAATCAATAAATAAATAAACAATTTTTATTTTCAGCATTATAAATTTCACGATCCTATTTAAATGATTTTTGTCTTGTTTAAAAAGACAATATTTCTCATTTGTAATGGATAAACAGTCCGATCACGGAAGGGTTTGTCGTGCTCTTGTATTAATTACCGTTACAGTTTTTTAAAGTGATAGACGTCGAACATCGCAAGGCTTTTTTGTCGGTATTTTGACTCTTCTCCAAGTGTTAGTGTGTACAACACCGTGTATGTTGTGTGCATGTGTGTTTGGCATTCTTCAGCTATACTGAAATTGAGTTTACTAAATTTTGTTAATGATTAGAGAACGCAACACGTGACATTTTGCCTAAAAACTGTTCGATTTTCATGTACTGGCGCTCATTTTAATCTAAAGTTTGGCGTGCTTTTTCAATCTGTGATTTTTTTCCATTCAGTCTACTGCTAAAAATCCTGTGTGATTCGGCAAAAATAAATGCTGTCATTTTCAATGGCAATTACTCAATTATGAATGACTTTTAGTAGTATTATTTTCATAAATTCGACATTTCTTCTCCGTGTGAAAACAGCAGTTCGATTGAGAAGTTGATTTCTGTTGAAAATATTAGCGATATTTCTTGCTAAGCTTTGTTGTATAAATAAATTAATCGCAATTTCGTTATTATCTGCTGATACAAGCCACTGTTGCAAAGGAATGAGAAGTTATTTTCAATTGTATTATTGAGATTGCCAGCGTTTATTGTCTAGATTCGTAATCAATGATCAAGCATTTAAGAGATGTAGGCTGTGAGCGACAGATGTCAAGGCTGAAAATGGGTGTATGAAGATGTGACGAGAGTCGGGCATTACTAAAGAAAGAGATGTCTATCGAAGCGTTCATTTACTGAGTGTTTTCCCAACCAACAGCATATAAATGGCAGTGAGTAGAGAATGTTGCAGAAATGGACATTGTACAATCCCTTTTATGGGACGAAGAGGAAAGAGAACAATGTAGAAAATGGTGAAATAAAAGAAAACAAAATAAAAATAGACGCTTACAGCACCTGGTATTCCCAAGCGGTCACCCATTTAAGTACTGACCAGGCTCGATGTTGTTTAATTTCGGTGATCGGACGAGAACCGGTGTATTCAACGTGATATGGCCGTAAGCGACTGCTGATAAACGTAAACGGCCTTTTATTTAGCAAGCACTCAAACACACGACTGTTATTTCGGATCGAATATTCATTTCTCATCACAAACAACGGAAAATATCTATGAAAGCGAACATTTCTACACGGAGATAAAGTAAACATTTTCTCATTTGTAGATGTTTTCGATAATTTTCACAGCGTCGAAATGTTTTTTTTCCAAATTCACACAATACGAGAGACAAGATAAATAAATAAATAAATCAATAAATAAATAAACAATTTTTATTTTCAGCATTATAAATTTCGCGATCCTATTTAAATGATTTTTGTCTTGTTTAAAAAGACAATATTTCTCATTTGTAATGGATAAACAGTCCGATCACGGAAGGGTTTGTCGTGCTCTTGTATTAATTACCGTTACAGTTTTTTAAAGTGATAGACGTCGAACATCGCAAGGCTTTTTTGTCGGTATTTTGACTCTTCTCCAAGTGTTAGTGTGTACAACACCGTGTATGTTGTGTGCATGTGTGTTTGGCATTCTTCAGCTATACTGAAATTGAGTTTACTAAATTTTGTTAATGATTAGAGAACGCAACACGTGACATTTTGCCTAAAAACTGTTCGATTTTCATGTACTGGCGCTCATTTTAATCTAAAGTTTTGGCGTGCTTTTTCAATCTGTGATTTTTTTCCATTCAGTCTACTGCTAAAAATCCTGTGTGATTCGGCAAAAATAAATGCTGTCATTTTCAATGGCAATTACTCAATTATGAATGACTTTTAGTAGTATTATTTTCATAAATTCGACATTTCTTCTCCGTGTGAAAACAGCAGTTCGATTGAGAATTTGATTTCTGTTGAAAATATTAGCGATATTTCTTGCTAAGCTTTGTTGTATAAATAAATCAATCGCAATTTCGTTATTATCTGCTGATACAAGCCACTGTTGCAAAGGAATGAGAAGTTATTTTCAATTGTATTATTGAGATTGCCAGCGTTTATTGTCTAGATTCGTAATCAATGATCAAGCATTTAAGAGAGGTAGGCTGTGAGCGACAGATGTCAAGGCTGAAAATGGGTGTATGAAGATGTGACGAGAGTCGGGCATTACTAAAGAAAGAGATGTCTATCGAAGCGTTCATTTACTGAGTGTTTTCCCAACCAACAGCATATAAATGGCAGTGAGTAGAGAATGATACAGAAATGGACATTGTGCAATCCCTTTTATGGGACGAAGAGGAAAGAGAACAATGTAGAAAATGGTGAAATAAAAGAAAACAAATAAAAACAGACGCTTACAGCACCTGGTATTCCCAAGCGGTCTCCCATCTAAATACTCTCCAGGCGCGATGCTGCTTACCTTCGGTGATCGGACGAGAACCGGTGTATTCAACCTGATATGGCCGTAAGCGACTGCTGATAAACGTAAACGGCCTTTTATTTAGCAAGCACTCAAACACACGACTTTTATTTCGGATCGAATATTCATTTCTCATCACAAACAACGGATAATATCTATGAAAGCGAACATTTCTACACGGAGATAAAGTAAACATTTTCTCATTTGTAGATGTTTTCGATAATTTTCACAGCGTCGAAATGTTTTTTTCCAAATTCACACAATACGAGAGACAAGACAAATAAATAAATAAATCAATAAACAACTTTTATTTTCAGCATTATAAATTTCGCGATCCTATTTAAATGATTTTTGTCTTGTTTAAAAAGACAATATTTCTCATTTGTAATGGATAAACAGTCCGATCACGGAAGGGTTTGTCGGGCTCTTGTATTAATTACCGTTACAGTTTTTTTTAAAATTGATAGACGTCGAACATCGCAAGGCTTTTTTGTCGGTATTTTGACTCTTCTCCAAGTGTTAGTGTGTACAACACCGTGTACGTTGTGTGCATGTGTGTTTGGGTCTCCTTCAGCTATACTGAAATTGAGTTTACTAAATTTTGTTAATGATTAGAGAATGCATCACGTGACATTTTGCCTAAAAACTGTTAGATTTTCATGTACTGTCGCTCATTTCAATCTAAAGTTGGCGTGATTTTTCAATTTGTGATTCTTTTCCATTCAGTCTACTGCTAAAAATCCTGTGATTCGGCAAAAATAAATGCTGTCATTTTCAATGGCAATTACTCAATTATGAATGAATTTTAGTAGTATTATTTTCATAAATTCGAAATTACTTCTCTGTGTGAAAACAGCAGTTCGATTGAGAAGTTCATTTCTGTTGAAAATATTAGCGATATTTCTTGCTAAGCTTTGTTGTATAAATAAATTAATCGCAATTTCGTTATTATCTGCTGATACAAGCCACTGTTGCAAAGGAATGAGAAGTTATTTTCAATTGTATTATTGAGATTGCCAAGCGTTTATTGTCTAGATTCGTAATCAATGATCAAGCATTTAAGAGATGTAGGCTGTGAGCGACAGATGTCAAGGCTGAAAATGGGTGTATGAAGATGTGACGAGAGTTGGTCATTATTAAAGAAAGTGATGTCTATTGAAGAGTTCCTTTACTGAGTGTTTTCCCAACCAACAGCATATAAATGGCAGTGAGTAGAGATTGTTTGGAGAATGATGCAGAGATGGACATTGTACAATACATTTTATGGGACGAAGAGGAAAGAGAACAATGTAGAAAATGGTGAAATAAATAAAAATAGACGCTTACAGCACCTGGTATTCTCAAGCGATCACCCATCTAAGTACTGACCAGGCTCGGTGATGGGATTAACTTCGGTGATCGGACGAGAACCGGTGTATTCAACGTAATATGCCCGTAAGCGACTGCTGATAAACGTAAACGGCCTTTTATTTAGCAAGCACTCAAACACACGACTTTTATTTCGTATGGAATATTCATTTCTCATCACCAAACAACGGAAAATATCTATGGAAGCGAACATTTCTACACGGAGATAAAATAAACATTTTCTCATTTGTAGATGTTTTCGATAATTTTCACAGCGTCGAAATGTTTTTTTCCAAATTCACACAATACGAGAGACAAAATAAATAAATAAATAAAGTAAATATACAATTTTTATTTTCAGCATTATAACTAACTTTCGCGATCCTATTTAAATGATTTTTTTAAAAGTACAATATTTCTCATTTGTAATGGATAAACAATCCGATCACGGAAGGGTTTGCCGTGCTCTTGTATTAATTGATGTTACAGTTATTTAAAGTGATAGACGTCGAAGATCGCAAGGCTTTTTTGTCGGTATTTTGACTTATCTCCAAGTGTTAGTGTGTACAACATTGTGTATGCTGTGTGCATGTTTGTTTGGGATTCTTCATCTATACTGAAATTGAGTTTACTAAATTTTGTTAATGATTATAGAACGCAATACGTTATGGGATACACATTTTTTTCTATCAAAATAAGCAATAAGTAAATACATAAAAACATTATAGAAATTTTGGATCAAAACGGCATCAGAATTTAAATTACATTTTTATATTTCTCAACCAATCAGCTAAAAACATAGAATAAGAACATTCTAGAAAAATAGGATCGGAACTCAATTAACAAAAAATATTTAGGCCCCAAAACAAAATAGTAAAATACAAATCTGATTGGTCAATAAATGTCTTCACACCTAATGTTAGGAAGATTCTTTGATCCACCATTATGGTATATAAATAACACACAGTTAGGAAGAAGAAGTCAGTCACCAAGCTAGCCATTAAGTCAGCATGTAACCGATACTCTGTCCGGCCACGTCATTCTTCCTCACTAAAGTTCATGACCTAGCTACAGATGGCCGTGAAAGGAAAAACCCGACAAACTTACTTTCATCAACGCGACATGCTGTCGCCACCCGAGATTAACTTAATTCAAGTAAGAACGACTTATTAACGGACTCCGTTAATATAAACTTACACACACCTTTAAACAAATTTAACTTCTTGCCAAACTTTATTTTCCAAAAGGCAATTTTTCACTTCTTGTATTTTATTTGTTTCCACATGCTAATTTTATTTTATACATATTAAATTGTTTGTTGTTTGATGTTCGTTGTGACTTATTCCATTTCTTTTGCGCGATTGTAAAACATTGTGTTGTATTTGTGGGGGAACTAATCTCGAGAGCAATACCCGTAAAATACGGAAGCACATCAACCAAGCACTTACCAAATCCACTACAAATTGGTGACTTTCCGACTGGTGAAAGCACGCAACCCACATAAAAAGAAAGCAAAAACAGCTCTCATATTAGAAGACAGCACAAAAAAATTATCACAACGCGTAAAAGATGGAAAACAACGACATTGAACCCACAACACCAACAATATCAGCCAGCATTCCCAGGTACAACCCAACTAACATACCAGTATGGTTTTCTCAGCTAAATGCACTTTTTAGCGCTAAAAAAATTACATCGCAAACCTCAAAGTATGCATACGTCGTGGAAAAACTTCCCACCGACGTGGCGGCAGAAGTGGTCGATTTGCTAGACCATATGCCTGAGGACAAACCATATGATACACTAAAGAACGCCATTATAAGACGTATGGATACATCGGATGGAAAAAAGTTACATGATCTATTTAACAATTTGACCCTTGGACATATGACACCCTCACAACTCTTGAGGAAAATGAAATCTTTGTTGGGAAGCAGCACCATGTCCGAAACGGTGTTAAAAAAAACTATGGACAGACAAACTCCACACTCATACAACACAGATACTCGCATCACTCCCTGAGGAATTAGACTTGGATAGAATATCGGAAATAGCTGATAAAATACACGACAATAACCAAAACCAGAACGTTTACGCCACATCTTACAACCCAACAAATGACGCAACACAAAGGAATACACCAACACCAAGAAACACAACATCACAAACAACCACGCCAGACAGGTATACTGAACTGCTGCAGGGCATGGCAAATCTAACTCTGCAGGTTCAAAGTTTGGTGAAGTTTCAAGCATCCGAACGTTCCCGTCCTTACAGAACCTCCTCACGACGCAGAAGTCGAAGTAGGTCGAGCTCATTTTCTAGAGAGCGACGCACCTATGATACCTGTTGGTATCATTTCAAATTTGGATGTGAGGCAAGTAAGTGCATAAAACCATGCAACTTCAATTCGACCTCACACACTTCAACACAAAACCAGTGAAACGGTTACACCGGCAGCAAGTAAAGACGACATTAGCTGCTGGTATAAAACAAGGAAGTCGTCTATTTTACATCCGAGACAAAAATACCGGATATTTATTTTTAGTCGACGCCGGCGCACAAATCAGCGTTATTCCACCGGATCCCAGAAAAAACCACCAACTATCTTCATTCACACTGCAAGCAGCAAATGGATCAAGAATTGACACCTACGGAGAGATAGCACTGACGCTCAATTTGGATTTACGCCGATCTTTTCCGTGGATCTTCACAATAGCCCAAGTAAAAACACCGATTCTTGGAGCTGATTTTTTGTCCCATTTCAACGTTTCAGTGAACATGGCTACGCGATCTCTCGTCGATTGCAACACACACCTAACAGCAAAGGGAATCACCTCAATCTACAAGTCAACAGGAATCTGTGCGGCACTACCAGATGCGAATGGACTACAAGAGTTGATTACAAAATTTCCAACTCTTACTACGCCCTTTAAACATTCTGATGAAGTTCGTCATACAGCCAAACATTATATCACAACCTCTGGACCACCCACACATGCATCACCACGCAGATTGCATCCAGAGAAATATAAAGTAGCAAAAGACGAATTTCAGCACATGTTACAATTAGGCATTATACGTCCTTCTAGTAGTCCATACTCCTCACCGCTACATATGGTTCAGAAGCCAGAAACAGGTGCATGGCGACCTTGTGGGGATTTCAGGAACCTCAACGCAAAAACAGTTCCTGATAGGTATCCAATCCCACATCTGTACGATTTCGCCATGGGCTTGCAAGGAACCAGAATCTTTACAAAACTAGATGTGTTAAAGCTTACTACCAAATTCAAGTAGCCGAAGAAGACATAGAAAAAAACAGCAATTACAACTCCTTTTGGACTTTTCGAATTCACCAGAATGCCATTTGGACTACGTAATGCTGCCCAAACTTTCCAGAGACTCATTGACAAGATATTGAGAGGGTTACCATTTGCTTTTGCTTATATCGACGATTTCCTCATTGCTAGCAATGACATCAATGAACATAACGACCATTTATTCCAAGTTTTCGAGAGACTCGCACATTTCGGCTTGAAAATTAACATAAGTAAATGTGATTTTGCTGTCTCGAAATTAAACTTTTTAGGCCACATGATAGACGAACAGGGAATCACACCTATCCCAGAAAAAGTCAAAGTCATACAAAATTTCCCACAACCAACATCACTGCGACAACTTCGAATATTTCTCGGTTTGACAAATTACTACCGTAGATTTATTCCACGTTGTTCCAGAATATTAACCCCGCTAACAAACATGTTGCAACAACAAAAAAATAAAAATGCAAAAATTCAAATTGAAGGAGAAGCTTTAACTGCTTTCCACAATGCTAAAAAAGCATTAGCAGATTTTACCAAGCTCTCCTACATCTCTAATGACAACACTACAACACTTTCACTAACAACAGACGCGCCAGGAGACTCAATTGGAGCAGTCCTACAACAAAAACAAAATGGCTTGGAAAAACCAATATCCTTTTTCTCAGTGAAATTGAACACTGCACAACGAAAATACAGCACCTTCTCAAGGGAGTTACTGGCAATTTACTTGTCCATAAGGCACTTTCGTCACTTACTCGAAGGACGAGATTTCACCGTTTTCACTGACCACAAACCACTTACTTACGCCTTACATGTAAATACCGAGAAATATACGCCCAGAGATACTCGACAACTGGACTATATATCACAATTTACCTCGGATATCCGATACATAAAAGGTTCAGACAATATTGTGGCAGATACACTTTCACGCTCTACAATACAATCTATTGATTCGGCAGATCTCACCTTCGAGCTCATTGCAGATGAACCAAAAAAAAGATGCCACATTAGACAAACTAAACGACACTTCCCTCCAGCTGAAGGAACAGCCTGTTCCATTTGGAACAAAAACAATACTTTGCGATGTCAAAACTGGTCACTCTAGACCGTACATACCACCATCACTAAGAAAAAGGTTATTTCCACATTTCCACAACCTTTCACACCCTGGACGGCGAGCAACCGCAAAATTAATCAGCAACCGTTTTGTTTGGCCTAATATGCGCACTGACATAAAAAACTGGACTCAAACATGCTTGAATTGTCAGAAGAGCAAAACAAACAGACACACAAAGTATCCTCCAGGACAATTCAAAAAACCAGACGGTAGGTTCACAAACCTACACATCGATATTGTCGGACCATTGCCAATAGCAAATGACTGTCAATATATACTTACTATCATTGACAGATTTACAAGATGGCCTGTTGCCGTCCCACTTAAAGATATATCAGCAGAGACTATCTCTAAAACCATATTACGAGAGCGGATCGCAGTCTTTGGTTATCCTTCAGTAATAACAACAGACAGAGGCTCCCAATTTCAATCAACGCTTTTCGATGAATTTACAAAGTTATTGGGAGTCAAACATATAAAAACAACAGCATATCACCCCTGCGCAAATAGATTAATCGAAAGATTCCATAGACAACTTAAAACAGCTTTAACAGCTAAAAACAACTCCACAACATGGTCTGAAAATTTGCCTCTTGTTTTATTGTCAATAAGGAATGTTATCAAAGAAGACCTGGGATGTACAGCTTCCGAAATGGTTTTTGGAACATCTTTAACACTACCAGGTCAATTTTGTGAAAAAAACACTTCCTTACAACCAACTACAACTTTTGTAAAAGATTTTAAACACAAAATGAACGATTTAGTTTACACACACACAAGAACACAAACTAAAGAACTTTACACACCAAAAGACCTTCACGACTGCAAATACGTTTTTATTCGAAATGATGCAGTCAAAAAACCTTTATGTCCTACCTACTCCGGACCTTTCCAGGTAGCTGAAAGACACCACAAATATTTTAAACTCGCCATAAAAGGCAAAATTGATACTGTCTCCATAGACAGACTAAAACCAATAAAAAATAAAATTACCAATAAAAAAAAGAATTACCAATAAAAAAAAGTACGGCTGAACACTCTACAAGTACAAAAAATACCACATTGTCCAAACCAACCTCCACGCCGACAAATACACCGACAAACACCACTACAAAAGCTGGAAGAAAAGTACATTGGCCGAAACATTTTAAAACTTATATTACATATTAATAAATATTTCCATATTTATCAATCTGCGGGGGGGGGGGGGGTATATGGGATACACATTTTTTCTATTAAAATAAACAATAAGAAAATACATAAAAACATTATAGAAATTTTGGATCAAAAGGCATTAGAATTTAAATTACATTTTTATATTTCTCAACCAATCAGCCAAAAACATAGAATAAGAACATTCTAGAAAAATAGGATCAGAAGTCAATTAACAAAAAATATTTAGGCCCCAAAACAAAATAGTAAAATACAAATCTGATTGGTCAATAAATGTCTTCACACCTAAAAGTTAGGAAGATTCTTTGATCCACTATTATGGTATATAAATAACACACAGTTAGGAAGAAGAAGTCAGTCACCAAGCTAGCCATTAAGTCAGCATGTAACCGATACTCTGTCCGGCCAAGTCATTCTTCCACACCAGAGTTCATGACCTAGCTACAGATGGCCGTGAAAGGAAAAACCCGACAAACTTACTTTCATCAACGCGACATGCTGTCGCCACCCGAGATTAACTTAATTTAAGTAAGAACGACTTATTTACGGACCCCGTTAATATAAAATTACACACACCTTTAAACAAATTTAACTTCTTGCCAAACTTTATTTTCCAAAAGGAAATTTTTCACATCATGTATTTTATTTGTTTCCACATGCAAATTGTAATTTATACATATTAAATTGTTTGTTGTTTAATGTTCGTTGTGACATATTCCATTTCTTTTGCGCGATTGTAAAACATTGTGTTGTATTTGTGGGGGAACTAATCTCGAGAGCAATACCCGTAAAATACGGAAGCACATCAACCAAGCACTTACCAAATCCTCTACAAAGGTTTGTCGTGCTCTTGTATTAATTACCGTTACAGTTTTTTAAAGTGATAGACGTCGAACATCGCAAGGCTTTTTTGTCGGTATTTTGACTCTTCTCCAAGTGTTAGTGTGTACAGCACCGTGTATGTTGTGTTTGGGATTCTTCAGCTATACTGAAATTGAGTTTACTAAATTTTGTTAATGATTAGAGAACGGAACATGTGACATTTTGCTTAAAATCTGTTAGATTTTCATGTACTAGAACTCATTTTAATCTAATGTTGGCGTGGTTTTTCAATCAGTGATTTTTTTCCGTTCATTCTACTGCTAAAAATCCTGTGTGATTCCGTAAAAATAAATGCTGTCATTTTCAATGGCAATTACTCAATTATGAATGACTTTTACTAGTATTATTTTCATAAATTCGACATTTCTTCACGGTGTGAAAACAGCAGTTCGATTGAGAAGTTCATTTCTGCTGAAAATATTAGCGATATTTCTTGCTAAGCTTTGTTGTATAAATAAATTAATCACAATTTCATTATTATCTGCTGATACAAGCCACTGTTGCAAAGGAATGAGAAGTTAGTTTCAATTGTATTATTGAGATTGCCAGCGTTTATTGTCTAGATTCGTAATCAATGATCAAGCATTTAAAAGATGTAGGCTGTGAGCGACAGATGTCAAGGCTGAAAATGGGTGTATGAAGATGTAACGAGAGTCGGGCATTACTAAAGAAAGAGATGTCTATCGAAGCGTTAATTTACTGAGTGTTTTCCCAACCAACAGCATATAAATGGCAGTGAGTAGAGAATTTTTGGAGAATGATGCAGAAATGGACATTGTATAATAAATTTCATGGGACGAAGAGGAAAGAGAACAATGTAGAAAATGGTGAAATAAAAGAAAACAAAATAAAAATCGACGTTTACAGCACCTGGTATTCCCAAGCGGTCACCCATCTAAGTACTGACCAGGCTCGATGTTGCTTAACTTCGACGATCGGACGAGAACCGGTGTATTCAACGTGATATGGCCGTAAGCGTCTCCTCGTAAACGTAAACGTCCTTTTATTTAGCAAGCACTCAAACACACGACTTTTATTTCGGATCGAATATTCATTTCTCATCACAAACAACGGAAAATATCTATGAAAGCGAACATTTCTACACGGAGATAAAGTAAACATTTTCTAATTTGTAGATGTTTTCGATAATTTTCACAGCGTCGAAAGGTTTTTTTCCAAATTCACACAATACGAGAGACAAGATAAATAAATCAATAAATAAACAATTTTTATTTTCAGCATTATATATTTCGCGATCCTATTTAAATGATTTTTGTCTTGTTTAAAAAGACAATATTTCAATATTTCATTTGTAATGGATAATCAATCCGATCACGGAAGGGTTTGTCGTGCTCTTGTATTTGTAGCAGCCACAAATCTATTTCTTTTAGCGAATCAATGCCCCCAACGGGAGATTCTGTCACTCACTGACCAATCAACGGGCGGAGCGCATTGATTCCTCTCTAGAACTATTTTTCCTAGTCCCTGTTTGGAGAACGGAGGAAAGCCAGAGAGCCATGAGCCCGCGGCAGTAACGGACGCCTCTCTCACATCGCTGCCACTGATTCCCCATTGAATGCTTTATCGGAAGACGCTGCTGCTAGCTTCACCATGGACACTTACATACTAGCTGCTGCTAGCTTCACCATAGACACTTACATACTAACTGTTGCTAGCTTCACCATGGACACTTACATACTACCAATCTTGTACGTTTACTATGTAATAAACCATTCTTTGTTGTTATTCTAAAAGCAAGTTTCGTCATTCATTTGTGTGCCTAAAAATATAGTGTTGGGGAAATTAAGCATTTCCCATAACACCTATAAAATGGTGACCCCAAAGGGCACCTTAGGATGGCGAAACAAATTAAAAAAAAATAACAACACGAAACTCGGCCTTCACTTTCGGACAACAGTACAAGCAAAGTTAAAAGGAGAGAGAGAAAAAGCTCCCTTTACTCAAATAACATTTTTTTGAACACGTGCCTTCACAAAAAAAAAACCCCAAAACTTTCCGACGAGGAAGTATCTTCTTTTCAGCCCGTACACAAGAAAAACACCAACTCAAGCAGGCATAACGAACATTACATTTTGTTCAAAGAAAGTTTAAAAAAAAAAAAAGAAGAAACTTACTACTCTGCTGTTTTCAACTGACCACGTGGTAAAAAAAAAACATATTTTTATTGCAATAACAAAAAAAAAAATACAAGTGAGTAATACACTTTTACATTTTATTTTTTCGAAAGTTAAAGCTAATAGAGCGCCTCCTTCCTTAACATTTAACATTCCCGCCTAAATGGTGATTGGGCGACGCCATCTTTAATTCCAACTTTTGTTTTTAAGACAGGCCTTCAAACTGACAGTTATCTCCCTTACTAAGGAACCTTAAAGCAACACCTTTCTCTCGTTTAACACGAATATCACCATTTTCTTGTGTCTTTTGAAATGTTTTCCCTTTCGTTTCTTTCTCATTGAGACGTGTTTCTTTGATATTTTTTTCTTTTTGGTGGTCTGTCGTCACGCTATATATTAAAAAGAAAATGGCGACTACTTTACCTGCTTTCGCTGGCGACGTTCGAGTTTGGTTTGCCCAACTCGAGTCATATTTTATAGCGAACAACGTCGTGGAGGAGCGGCAATTGCCTATTTTATTTGGTGCATTTCCCGCGTCATTGACACCAGTTGTCAAAGATTTGATAACTGACACCCCCCTTAATGCTACTTATGACAGTATTAAGCGGGAAGTTCTGCTCTGGACGTCGCTATCAGCGGAAAAGCGGTTCCAAACTTTAGTCAATGACGAGCTGTTGGGAGACCGCATGCCAAGCGAATTGCTCTGCAGAATGAGAGAGCTGGCAGAAGATTTCCCTGCTGATAGTGCCTTTATAAAGCAACTTTTCTTCTTAAGATTGCCCCCTCAAGTAAAGGCAATTCTGGCACCCATGGTAGAGAAAAGCTCTGTAGACGTAATAGCGTCCTCTGCAGATAAAGTGATGGAATTCACCAAGGGGCCTATTACCGCGTCCATTCTTCAGCCAAAGGCTGAAGTCTCTACCCTCTCTGCTGCTGGGAACACAAGCGAAGGTACCACACAAGTGGCGATACTCAAAGCAATAGTGCAGCTTACCAATGAAGTAAGCAAATTAACCGTACTTAATTCACAACAGCCTAGACGTCGACATAAAAGTCGTTCGCCATCCCCACACCACCGCCGCCATTCAAGCAAGCCAGGACTAAGCTATTATCACAGTTGTTCTGGCGCTAAGGCTCAGAGGTGCAAAATGCCCTGCTCCTTTTCAAACCAGGGAAACTTAAATCTGGAGAGCTGAGCACGGCACACTCTCCACAAGATTTATGTAACAACCGTGCCTATTTTATCACTGACTCCAGGTCCCAAGCACGTTGTTTGGTTGACACAGGAGCAGCTTGCAGTATCTGGCCACTGAAGCTCCTCACTGAGAAGCCGCCACTGTCGCCCATCACACTACAAGCGGTAAATCACTCCCCTATTCCCACGTACGGTCAAATTTCTCGTTCTCTGGACTTGGAATTACGGAGAGACTTTACATGGATTTTTACGTTAGCTGATTTACCATACCCCATTCTAGGCTCGGACTTTCTGCACCACTTCAACCTTTTAGTGGATATGCGCAAGCGACGACTTATTGACGGCAATACGGAACTTTCCGTCATGGGTTTTAAGGCAAATATCTCACCTATCAGCCCGGTATTTTTCATTGCCGCCACTGACGACCCATACCAAACACTACTACGCTCTTACCCAGAGTTAACTAACTTAAATTTCGTTGTGAGCAAATCAACTCACTCTACAAAACACCACATCGAGACCACAGGCGCTCCGGTGTTCTCACGCCCTCGCCGCCTCCCTGCTGATAAACTAAAGGCGGCGAAGGCAGAATTTAACCATATGCTGCAGGTGGGAATTATACGCCCCTCGTCCAGTCCATGGGCTTCCCCTTTGCATATGGTTCCAAAGCGTTCTGGAGATTGGCGTCCGACTGGGGACTATCGACGACTAAATGCCATTACGGTACCTGATCGTTACCCAATCCCACATATACAAGACTTCGCTTCATCCCTGCATGGTTGTAAGACCTTCTCCAAATTAGACCTCGTTAAGGCTTACCATCAGATACCAGTGAACCCAGACGACATACCAAAAACTGCAGTAACTACTCCATTTGGAGCGTTTGAATTTTTAACTATGCCTTTTGGTTTGCGAAACGCGGCTAGTACCTTCCAACGCTTCATGGACGAAGTAGTGCGTGATTTGGACTTCGTCTATAATTATATAGATGACATCCTCGTAGCAAGTGCCTCACCTGAGGAACATGTTACTCACCTCCGCCTACTGTTCGAACGGTTTCAAAAGTACCAGGTGAGGATTAACCCTGGTAAATGTGTTTTCGGTGCTTCGTCGCTAACTTTCTTGGGACACATTATAAGCCCCGAAGGGATATCTCCCTTACCCGAAAAAGTGAAGGCTCTACAAGACCTTCAACCACCCACTTCACTTCGCCAACTGAGACACTTTCTCGGCCTGCTTAACTATTACAGACGTTTCATCCCACACTGTGCGGATCTCCTGTCTCCTCTGTCTGACATGTTACGTAACAGGAAAAAGAAAAATGAGCAGATTTCGTTGAATGACATACAGCAAAAAGCCTTTAACGAAGTGAAGACGAAATTAGCGACAACATCGCTACTTGCACATCCTGTAACCGACTCCCAGTTTTCATTGGTCGTTGATGCATCGGGCACAGCTGTAGGTGCAGTTTTGCAACAGCAACACCAACAACAGCTACAACCTCTCGCTTATTTTTCGAGACAGCTGAAACCGGCAGAACAACGTTACAGCACGTTTGGCCGTGAACTCCTGGCAATGTACCTCGCAGTGAAACACTTTCAGCATTCACTAGAGGGCCGACAATTTGTGATCTACACCGATCACCGTCCGCTTACTTTTGCTCTGCGCTCAAAGCCGGACAGATATTCTCCTCGCGAAACTCGCCACTTGGATTTTGTTTCGCAATTTACAAACGATATCCGACATATCTCTGGTGAACAGAATGCTGCGGCAGACGCCTTGTCTCGCCTTCCCATTAATTCACTGTTCTCACCTTCAGATATCGACTTACGACAGATGGCCTTTGACCAACCACGCCTGGACACCTTTGATCTATCATCACCTGAATTTGCAACTTGCAAGTTTGCATACTTTCCAGTGCCTACTGCAGCTACGCAGATCATCTGTGACATTTCAACAGACGCACCTCGACCTTTTGTTCCGATGACACATCGTAGGGTTGTTTTTGACACACTACACCAATTGGCACACCGCGGACCCAAAGCCACAGTGAAGCTGATTACAGCTAGATTTTTCTGGCCAAACATGACGCGTGATATCACTGCCTGGACACGTTCTTGCGTATCCTGCCAAAAATCAAAAGTGCACAAACATATCCGTGCACCCCTCGGAACATTCAGCACCCCAGACGCTCGGTTCAGCCATATCCATATTGATCTGGTTGGACCATGGCCGGGCAGTCAGGGATTTACTTACCTCCTGACCTGTATAGATCGCTTTACACGGTGGCCTGAAGCTATTCCCCTAAAGGACATTTCAGCTGAATCCGTAGCGCAAGCCCTTATATCAGGCTGGATAACGCGTTACGGAGTTCCTACAACAATTACCACTGACCGTGGCAGACAATTTGAATCCCAACTATTCCAGGAACTTTCCAGAATTTTAGGGATCAAGCGAATTCGAACTACGAGCTATCACCCTGCTTCTAACGGGGTGATAGAACGCTTTCATCGCCAATTAAAGGCCGCATTACGTGCCTATCCTGACCAACAGCGATGGAGCGAATATGTACCTGTTGTCCTTCTTGGCTGTCGTGCAGCTATCAAAGAGGACCTAGGATACTCTCCAGCAGAACTTGTCTATGAAATACCTCTATCATTACCAGGTCAGATGTTGAACCCTATAGATTTAACAGGAACAGATCCTGCCTTGTATATAAACAGACTGCGATCTTATTTTGGTAATCTCCCACCAATGCACCCCAGGGAACAGACCATCAAATCATCAGTCCCAAAAGATATTTCTTCATGGACTCACGTTTTTCTAAGAAGGGACGCTGTCAAAGCCCCTCTCACTCCACCTTACACTGGCCCTTACCGCGTGTTTTCACGCACTGACAAACTTCTCACTCTTGACATTAGTGGCAAAAAAGAAACTGTATCTATTGACAGGGTGAAAAGAGCCTTTCTTAACACAAACACACAAGAGCCACATATTCCCCCTACTTACATACATGAACATATCTTTACACACGTTGAAAAAAATACGATGCCAACAGACAACTGTGTCACCACCACACACAGTCGTCGACGAGTACATTGGCCCAAAAAGCTTGTAAAACTGTTTATATATAAATTGTACCCTTCTTTGTTTTATGGCCGCTATCTATTTCTCTGTCGGCTTTCAGCCTACGCAGGGGGTGATGTAACAGCCACAGATCTATTTCCTTTAGCTAATCAATGCCCCCGACGGGAGATTCGGTCACTCACTGACCAATCAACGGGCGGAGCGCATTGATTCCTCTCTAGAACTATTTTTCCTAGTCCCTGTGTGGAGAACGGAGGAAAGCCAGAGAGCCATGAGCCCCGGCAGTAACGGACGCCTCTCTCACATCGCTGCCACTGATTCCCCATTGAATGCTTTATCGGAAGACGCTGACTGCTAGCTTCACCATGGACACTTACATACTAGCTGCTGCTAGCTTCACCATGGACACTTACATACTAACTGTTGCTAGCTTCACCATGGACACTTACATACTACCAATCTTGTACGTTTACTATGTAATAAACCTTTCTTTGTTGTTATTCTAAAAGCAAGTTTCGTCATTCATTTGTGTGCCTAAAAAATATAGTGTTGGGGAAATTAAGCATTTCCCATAACTCCTATATATTAATTAACGTTACAGTTTTTAAAAGTGATAGACGTCGAACACCGCAAGGCATTTTTGTCGGTATTTTGACTCTTCTCCAAGTGTTAGTGTGCACAACACCGTGTACGTTGTGTGCATGTGTGTTTGGGATTCTTCAGCTATACTGAAATTGAGTTTACTAAATTTTGTTAATGATTAGAGAACGCAACACGTGACATTTTGCCTAAAAACTGTTAGATTTCCATGTACTGGCGCTCATTTTAATCTAAAGTTGGCGTGCTTTTTCAATCTGTGATTTTTTTCCATTCAGTCTACTGCTAAAAATCTCTGTGTGATTCGGCAAAAATAAATGCTGTCATTTTCAATGGCAATTACACAATTATGAATGACTTTTAGTAGTATTATTTTCATAAATTCGACATTTCTTCTCTGTGTGAAAACAGCAGTTCGATTGAGAAGTTCATTTCTGGTGAAAATATTAGCGATATTTCTTGCTAAGCTTTGTTGTATAAATAAATTAATCGCAATTTCGTTATTATCTGCTGATACAAGCCACTGTTGCAAAGGAATGAGAAGTTAATTTCAATTGTATTATTGAGATTGCCAGCATTTATTGTCTAGATTCGTAATCAATGATCAAGCATTTAAGAGATGTAGGCTGTGAGCGACAGATGTCAAGTCTGAAAATGGGTATATGAAGATGTGACGAGAGTCGGGCATTACTAAAGAAAGAGATGTCTATGGAAGCGTTCATTTACTGAGTGTTTTCCCAACCGACAGCATATAAATGGCAGTGAGTAGAGATTGTTTGGAGAATGATGCAGAAATTGACATTGTACAATACATTTTATGGAACGAAGAGGAAAGAGAACAATGTAGAAAATGGTGAAATAAAAGAAAACAAAATAAAAATAGACGCTTACAGCACCTGGTATTCCCAAGCGGTCACCCATCTAATTGCTGACCAGGCTCGATGTTGCTTAACTTCGGTGATCGGACGAGAACTGGTGTATTCAACCTGATATGGCCGTAAGCAACTGCTAATAAACGTAAACGGCCTTTTATTTAGTAAGTAGTCAAACACACGAAGGCTTTATTACTTGTATTTCGTATCGAATATTCATTTCTCAGCACAAACAACGGAAAATATCTATGAAAGCGAACATTTCTACACTGAGATAAAATAAACATTTTCTCATTTGTAGATGTTTTGCATAATTTTCACAGCGTCGAAATGTTTTTTTCCAAATTCACACAACACGAGCGAGAAAATGAATCATTATATAAATGAAAATGGTGGATGAATATGTTTTTATATTATGTTGATACAGATGCGTGGCTGAAGCATATTAGTGAAGATTAGGAAAAGCAATGAGAGCTGTGAGACATATGTCTTAACGTAAACAAACTTTATTAACACTGTCCACTAGTAATTTCTATTACTTTGATATACCACGTGGTGGTAGTGGGAGGTAGCAGTCAACCGGGTAGTGTTGGAGTACTCACATTCAAGGGGAAGCAACTCGAGTTGACATACATATAACATTTTCGTTTTTTTTTTGTATTTAATTAATGTCTCTATCTTTCTGGAAGCCTAATTGTTCTTCCTCTCTTTGTGAAGTTTGTTATTGTGTTCTCCGTGCCTGTTTGTGGTACGACTGGTCTTTGCTGACTATTTTCTTGGTTGAATATGTTTTCATAGTCGTATGTAACTTTGGGTGTTGGGTTTTCATTTGTTTTTTAGAGGTGACGCCTGTTGCGTCTTAGATGTTTTTCTTGTTCTGATTTTATTAGATGCGATCGAGGCTCTTGTAGTTTTTTGACAATTTTTCCTTTCAGTTTCCAATTATCTTGGGAACGAATACGAACAGTATCGTCTTCGTTTAGTGTTGGTAGTTCTTTGACCTTTTTGTCTACATCATGCCTTTTCATTGATTTATTGTGCAAGATGTTAGGAAGGTTTGTCCTAAGCGTTCTTTTCATTAGTTGTTGGGCTGGTGACGGCGATTTATCTTTTAATGGAGAGGTCCGCAGTTCTAATATTGCTAGGTTTGGGTCATGGTCACTTTCAAAGGACTTTATTAATGTTCTTTTGATAGTTTGTATATTTCTTTCTACTCTAGTCCATTTGATTGTGGATAGTTCGGACTTGTCTTGATGTGTTTGAAATCCCATTCTTTAGCGAATTGTTTAAATTCTGATGATGCGTATTCGGGTCCATTATTGCTGATCACTATTTGTGGAATACCAAATTTTGAGAAGGTGTTTTTTATTTTATTGATCACTGTGCGTCATTTGCAGTCATCAAGTTTGTGGATATCGAAATATCTCGTTGTGTAGTCTATAATCACTACGTATGCTTTATTGTATAAATAAAAAAATGTCTGTCACGACTTTCGTCCGGGGTGTTACTGGTATTTCATGGTGCATTATGTGTTCAGACGGTTGTTGGTTTCTATGATTTAAACAGTGTGTACATGTACTTATCATTTCTTTTATCTGACTGTTTATGTTGGGCCAATATATGACTTCTTTTGCTCGTGCAATGCACTTCTCTTTCCCTAAGTGTCCAGTATGGATTTTTTGTAGGGTTTCTTTTCGTAGAGAGGTTGGGACTACTATTCGCGTACCTTTCAGTACTAGTCCTTTGACGACTGATATTTCATCTCGAACTGGCATGTATCGCGCTAATGTGGGTGGCACGTCTTTATTTTCTGGCCAAGTTGACGTTGCATATTTCATTAGCATTTGTAGTGTTGGGTCTTTCCCAGTTTCTTCTCGGTAGACGTCCAGTTTTTGATCGCTCATTGGGTATTGTTTTAAGATGGTATGGATATATTTGTCCATCTCCGTATCCGACATCTCTTGTGAGCTGTCCGATATATATGCACGTGATAATGCGTCAGCAATTACAGATTCTCGACCAGGGATATATGTCACTTCAAATTCATATTTTTGGAGTGCCATTAGGAATCTTTGTATTCTTGGAGGGCTTTTAGTAATTGATTTTTTGAAGATTTGCCTTAATGGTTTATGATCATTCTCTATTAGAAAATTTTTTCCATAGATAAATTGATGGAATTTCCTACAGGCGAACACTATGCTAAGTGTTTCCAATTCAACCGGACAATAATTTTGTTCTTCAGGAGTTGTCGACCTTGATGCATAAGATACTGGTAGCCAGGTTTCGTTGTGCTTTTGCTGTAGGACAGCACCTAAGCCGTGTTCACTGGCATCAGTGTTTATCTTTATTTCTTTACAAGGGTCGTAGAATTTCAGGACTGGTAAATTTGTTATTATCTGTTTAAATTTCTCTACAGCCTCTATTTGGGGTTTATCGAACGAGCAAAGAGTTTCGTTGTGTAGGAGTTTTCTTAGAGGTGTAATTATTTCCGAGTATTCTGGGATGAATTTGCACAGATAGTTGGTCATTCCCAAAAATCGTTGTATGTCTTTTTTATTTTCGGGGAGAGGCATGTGTGTAATCGCCTTTACTTTGGAAGGGTCTGGTTTTAGTCCTTCATGGGTGATTAAATGACTTAAGTAAGTCAGTTGTTTTGCTGCAAATTCACATTTACTTTTGTTTAATTTCAGACCGGCTTTGCGTAGTCGGCTAAGTACTGTATCCAGTAGTTCCATGTGTTCCTCTAGGGTTTCCGACCATATTATGATATCGTCCTGTGAGTTCTTGGTCCCTTTTATTCCTTCTATTATTTTTGCAACTTGTGCTTGAAAAACTTCAGAGGTGCTGTGTATTCCATATGGAAGGCGTGTGAAGGAGTAACGACCAAATGGAGAGTTAAAAGTTAATAGCTTGGAGCTTTCTTCGTCAACGGGAATTTGCCAGTATCCGTTAGACGCATCTAGCTTTGTGAAGTACCTGGGGTTTTTCATTTCCGCAAAAATTTCTTCTGCTGTAGGTAGCTTGTAATGCTCTTTTTTTATCGCCTTGTTTAGATCTCTGGGATCTAAACATAATCTTAGTTTGCCATTGTGTTTCTCTACTATTACTAGAGAATTCACCCAGTCCGTAGGTTCTTCAATGGGTTTTATTATCCCCATTTTCATCATTCTCTCCAGTTCCTTTTTTAATTTTGGTTTCATACCAAATGGGATATTTCTTGGCGGATTTACGACGGGATTCATTTCTGTGTTTACTGTTATGTGGTGAGTGACCGTTAATTTTCCAATTTCACCGAAGCATTCTTTATATTTTTCAATTATAGCTTCTATGTCCGTCTTATTCACTTCATATATTCTTTTTATTAAACCCAAATTTTCCGCAGTGTTTGCACTAATTACAGAGTTTGCATTTGTATCCGTAACGATGAACTGTGTATTTATTTTCGTGTCTTTGTTTTGTAGACATATCATGCAGCTACCAATTATGGGTATTTTTGTGCAGTTGTATGCTGTTAATGTAATTGAAGTTTTTTTCTAATTTTGATTTTGGCCTGATAGTATTGTATATTTTTACAGGTATAACGTTTACTTCAGCACCCGTATCTATTTTAAAGTTTATAAAGGTTTCGTTACAAGGTAACTTTATCTTCCAGAGCAGTAGGTGCATTTTTCAATCCAATGCTGTCTGGCGGACCTTCTATCTTCTTGCGTGAACGATGCATGGGAAGACGTCTTGTTTTTTATTTTATTTTTCTTCATATCCCGAATAAGGGATATGCTTTCAGTGTCCGACATTGGCCATTATTTTAGAGTGTCGTTTTGTTTCTTCTGCACTGAGGCCTGCTTGGATAGCTTTTCCCAAGTCCAACGACGGTTCTCGCAGCATTCTCTCTCGAAGCATATTGTCGTTTATGCCACATATGAGAATGTCTTTGATAAGTCTCTCTGTGAGCTCTCCAAATTCACATTTATTTCCCTTTTGCCGCAGTTCGGTGACATATTTGTCGAACCTCCGTGTTTCTTTCTGTTTGCAAGTAAGGAATTGGTAAGTGAGAAAGGTTAAGTTCTTTCTTGTTTGGCAGTGTGAGTCGAATTTTTCTATCACATTTTCCAAGTCGTATTTCTGCTCTGCGTTTTCGAAATTTAATGTATTATAGACTTTTCTTCCTTCATTTCCTATACAGGTCAATCGTATCGATGTTTTAACCTTCTCCAGTTTTCTATCTGACTCTGTAGCTTGCAGAAATAGCTGGAATTGGTTTTTCCATGTTTCCCATTCCTGTCCAAGGTTGTCGGATGAAAAGTTGAGTTCATTTGGGTGCGGCAGAAATTACATTTTTCTTTTTTTTCTTTTTTTTCAGTAGGCGTGTAGAGGGGCTAAGAAGTCCCTCAAACAAATAATAAAAAGAAAACGCACTGCAAATAAAGTAAAATAAACTTTCGTTTATTTTCGTAAAAAAAATAAAAGAATTATTTTTTTGTACAAAAATGAAATTGTCCGTACGGCTTTAAAAAAAAAAAGAGAAAGAAAGGAACTGGGAATGTGATAGGGAAAGGTAGGACGATGTGTAGCGAGCGAGACGAGAGAATGAGAGGGTGAAAGAATGTTCACTGATACGTGATTCTGTCTGTTGTGTGAACTGCTGAATTCTCTGTGTGTGTGCTCGAATCTGTCCGTGTGCCTTTGATGTCAGCTTGTCGCTGTTCCTCCTCTGGTTTGTTGCGAGTTTCTCTCTTCCTTATATCTGATTGGTTAGGCTTCGGGGAGATTAAGAAATGGGTTTCTTATGTCGAGCCCTGATTGGTCAATAAATCATATTTTTGACCACGTGGTGTGCTTTCCACTAGGTCCAAACTTTTGGGTGCGCCGTCGTTGTTTTTGACCCCACAGGGTATGGTATGGAGTGAATTCCCGCGCAATTGAATTTTTTTGAGATACACGTGGTGTGAATGAATTTTTATTGTGTATGTGTGTGGAAAACAAAATAAGAAGCAGCACAGGCGTTGTGAGTGTTATGGTTCTTTGTTATTTCCTGACACCATTTTACATTATGTTGTTACAGATGCGTGGCTGAAGCCGGTTAGTGAAGATTAGTGAACGCAATGAGAGCAGAGAGACATAGGTCTTAACGTAACCAAAACTTTATTAACACTGCAATAGTGGTAATTTCTATTACTGGGATATACCACGTGGTGGTAGTGGGAGTACTCACAGTCAAGGGGAAGCAACTCGTGTTTACATACATCTAACAACGACTGTTTACAATGGAAAACGTAATGATTAAATCAGCCACTTTTTCCGGTGACAAGCACATTAATTTGGAAATTCTCGCAAAAATCAATAATTATCGGTTTTACTTTGTTGCGGACTATGGTTTTATTAGACAAACACAGAACTCATGGGGAAATATAAATCATCTATTTTTTTTTTGTAATTTGGCGTCTGTATCCGAAAAATCTGCTCCGAAGAGTAAAATAAAAAATACAGTAAAACTGATATTTGATAAGCTTTTAATTGCTTGAATGAATAATAAAAATTAAGGATATTATAGTCTGAAGAAAAACGAAATTCGACTAATGAAATTTTAAAAGAATTTAAATTTTCTTAAAATAATTTATAAAGTTTCAAAAATATTTTTAAAATACTTCAAAAATTTGTTGCGGTTAGATTTTTAAATAAATAATTAAAGATTATGATGCTCATAGAAAATTGAAAACTTTAATACAAATCGTTTGGCTTTCATATTTTAAAATAATTAATATTATTTTGTGTACAAGTCAATAACTATTCAAAACCAGATATCGATTTGACATGGTATTGAATTGATAAACAGATTACTCTTAGAAAACGAGAGCAAATGAATATTTTGATTCTGACAAGTTTCGCGGTCTAGGGAAGGTCTAAAGAATTCTAATCACCAGAAAATATTTGTCCACCTAAATTTTTCATAATTTTTCAATGACTCAATTTATTTCCAATGAATAAAGCCCCAATCTGTCTCTCGTTTTAAATAGCAGCAAATATTTTTCCCCACAAATCAAATAAAATTTGAATGTATGACAGATTACGTTGAAAAATAACAGGCGAGACTAGTGTCCCCTGTTCGTAAAAGAATTGAGTAAAATTTAAGTGATATGTTTTAACCGTTTTGTTTTTTGTTTTTTTGGAGAAAAAAAAAGCCGAAAAGTTGAGAATTCTCAATTCAAAATTCAGTGAATATAATTTATGTTTGAAAAAGTATTTTGCTAGTGGAAACGGTAAATGATTAAATTTACTTTCTGATTAAGCTGAAATTAAAGTTTCAAAAAAAAATTTTATTTTTAAGTATCGAAAGTAGATAACCTACGTTAAGCACAAAACGGTGTCAGTTTTACAATATTTTAATTGAAAATTGTCATTTTGGGAAATGCGTTTTTAATAGCTTAATTTATCGCCTGTTTTCGTTTTAGCACATGTTAAACGGTGGCGTAAACCGTATCACTTTTTTGTTGCAGCAATGTTTGGGTAAATATATAGACACCAATATGTTGTCGGAACCAACATTTTGGATAGTAAATATCTACGGGCTCCTGGAAAATCTCAAACAATATTGTCGGATTCAATGAGAGTTCAATTGAAAATGAATTTAAAACAATACATCTATTAAAGTAATTAAAATTAAAATAAGGAGAAAACATTTAAAGACAAGTTACATAGAAAACTTAAATTAGAGAATTGGACTCGCATAAAAAACAAACTAGAGAATGTGCGTGAAAAGTAAAACTATGAAAAAAAAAACCCAACTTTTTTTCATTCATTACTGCTGAGATACACATTTTTAATTTCTGAGTTATTGGATATCAACTATGACCCATTAAGAATACTTATTCTAAACATTGCTGCAAATTTAACTAAACCATGCTGGGAAGCTACCAAGTTGGAAGAGTTAATTTCAAAGTTCGTAAAATCATGTACTGCTATTTACTTTATTTGTCCTATTTCGTTTGAAGCGTAGAATCTTAAGTTACATAAAAGAAGCACAGAATGCTTAAGATGCCGAAATCAAGTTCGAATTTCATAATTCGAATATAATACTGTTGGAAAGGGAAGAAGTATTTTAAACTTGTTAGGCTAGAAAGAATTCCACCCGACTTATAGATTGAGAACATACTAATGTAGGTACCTTCAGTTTTGCACGGAAAAACAGCAATAGCGTAATGCAAAACGCCACAAACTTCACTAAAATAAAGTTTTATCGTCAAAATGTTTAAATTATTATTAAGAAAGATCAAAGTAGTTTTTAATTATTTTTAAAAAATTTTTAATCATTTCTAACATTTTCGAAATATTGTCAAAGTTTTGTTTCGATTGATTTTAGCGGCTAAGAAACGTTTACTACTGTTTTACAATAGACGCCAATTTTTTGCATTTGCCACTTTTTTAGGTTGAAAACACATTAATTAGGAAATTCTCTCAAAAATCAAATAATTGTCGAATTTTAATGAAACTTTCAGTATTCATTCACAAATGAATGAAATTACTTCTGAAATTTTTATTTTTTTTAAATCTTGGTAAAAATATTTTTTTTTTACCTCTGTTAACCCCTCTTCACGTAAATCCCTGACTGTTAAAAATTTTTAAATAGTGGCAAACTTTTGTTTAATTACTTCAACGCAGGACACATTGGGAAATATAAATCACCCATTTCTTTTATCTTAGGTTTGAAATCACGACCGAGAACCTTCTCCGAAGAGTAAAATAAAAAATGCAATAAAACTCCGACATGATTAATTTTGATAATCTTTTTAATTACTGGAATAAGTCACAACTACTGAGGACATTATACTAAGAAGAAAATTTTTTCCGATTAATATTAAAATTTTAAAATAATAGTTTTATTTTTTTAAAATTTTACATTAAAATAATTTAATAATTTAAAAACTTTTAAAAATATGTTTTAAATCTCCAAAGACTTGATTTCGAGTTTTCTTTATAGTTAATAGCGGAGTATCATATTGCCTATCTAAAATTGAAAAGTATAAAAATCGCTAAGCCACTTTTTTTTTTAATTAAAAAAAAAAAATTTCTGTGTAAATATGTTCATTTACGTTCCCCTTTTTGAGTAAGTACGGTGTTCCATGAGAGTCATAACATGTTTACATAATTCTAACATCTGCAGTAATTCAGAAAGCATATTCAAATGTCTGGCTATAAATGTAAACTAAAATTCTATTAAATATTATAAAATTGCTGAAATTATTATTTTAAATTTTACTATTTAGTTAAAAACCAAAAAAAAGAAATTAAAATTGTGTTTTTTTGGCGCGTATGGTCGCAATACTTTCCGTCTGACAACTTCCGGAGCTCGTAAATCTTTTAACACCCTGCCATTGCGTCATCGAGGTGATGACAGGTAGGACTACCGCAGTTAAAAAGTTGTTTTTTCTAAATTTCTGGCAGTAAGAAATTATTACTTGATTGAAATCAGATAAAGGTAAGTTTCAACTTTAAAAATTGACTTAAATGACGTGTTAGCAAGGTATATTTTATTTTTGCAAGATCTTTAAAACAGAAATTGGCCTACTATTGACAGTGTTGACAGAATGTGTCAATAAATCAAAAATGGTGGGAAATTTTAACTTTTTTTCTTTCGATTTGAAAAAAAAAAATTAGATTAAAATCAATATAATTTCGGGTTAAATAATACCAGTGTATTTTTCTTTGGGGAATTAAAATTTAATCTTATGGCTTTCAATTAAAGCTAATTTTAAAGTTGAAGATTACTTATTTTTAAAATTTAAATTTAAGTATCGAAAAAAGAGTGGAGGTACCTATACTAATGTGTACACAACCGAAAAGGATATTAAAGAGCATTTTGAATTGTGCGTCTTATACCCGGATGTCAAAGTTCAGTCGTTAGTAGCCTAGAGGGAGTGGGAAGAAATCCACACTCGTAAGACAGAATTGAGTGTTGAAATTGCTACATCATGGAACACAAGGGATATGTTCGTCCTTTTATAGTTAACAGCGCCAGCAGATGGGCCTTGTGGCAGACTAAGGTAATTCTTACATTGCCATTAAATAAATGCCTCCATAATTCAGACTAGATATTTTACATAAATTGTGATGGTGTAAAAGTCGATAGAAAGTCACTCACCATCTGGCGAACATTTGCAGTTTGCATAACATTATCGGCGAGGTTTGTGGGGGGGGGGTAACTATCGTCGGATACATAAAATCTAAATTATACTAAAACTAAACAATGACGACCTTAGTAGATCGTTCGCAAAGTTATCAAGTATTTTCTATAAAATCGAGAATCCCATATATCAATATTACAAACGTTTCCGGATTGAAAGACTAACTGTTGCCCGACAAAGTTGCTACCCTCTATATAAGAAAAGAATTTATAGACTTGCAAGTGCTGGTTTTTAATTACAGTTGGTGGATTCTTATTTTACTATTTAAAAAAAAGAAAAATAAAGACTACGCGTAGAATGCATTTCAGAAACTTGTATTAGAAAAGGAGAGTGCTGAAGTTTGTCTTAGCTCCCTAGTTCCCCAAAGAGAGAATAGGCCAAAGCATGGTAATACGTTAGGGTGACTCAAATTAAAATTCAGTTTAGCTGCGACACTCAATAGGTTAACTTTTACTGGTGAGAAAAAAAAAAAATTAACGATGTTCAAACTTCGATTTAGGAATACCAGAATCGTGTGAAATGATGTTAGAGTTAACAGCCCATACAAGAATGATATTCCTTGGTTGAGAATCATTTATGAATTATTACCCCTCCCCCGTAAAGTCTTCAGTTCGGTTGCCGTAAATATAAAATTCAGATAGCGTTTATTCGTTCATACGTTTCCAGATATTTAAAGAAGAAAGTAATCACCTATGATTAACAGTTTATTACGGAATATTACCGTAAAAAAAAAAAAAAAAAAAAGATATTATGACTTGTAATTTTAAACATCAGATATCGTAAAGAGGAAGAAAAATAAGACTATGAAGTCCATTCACGCTTGCAAGTCTTTAAATGTTCCAAAGATGAAGTGAAGTCTTTTAAGTCAGTTTAAGCGAGACTGCACAAAAACTGGGCAAAGAGAACAGTTAAGTGCCATACGAGATACACGCTTTTGGTGATCATACATGGCCTTAAAGATATCTCGAAATAACTGCATTTAGGGTTTACTTGTTACTAGTGTATTTGGTAACAGCTTTGGTTCCTTCCGAAACGGCATGTTTAGCCAATTCTCCGGGCAGAAGAAGTCGGACAGCAGTTTGAATTTCACGGCTGGTAATGGTTGATCGTTTATTGTATTGGGCAAGTCGGCTGGCCTCAGCGGCTATTCTCTCGAACAGGTCGTTGATAAAGCTGTTCATGATGGCCATAGCTCTACTGGAGATGCCGGTATCGGGATGAACTTGTTTCATCACTTTGTAGATATAAATCTAGTAGCTTTCCTTCCTCTTACGTTTCATTTTCTTTCCATCGACACGGACAGGCTTAACGGACTTCTTAGCTCCTTTCGTGTTCATGTTGGCAGGCATGGTTTGGATCATGCACAGCAAAAAAATAATCCGTAGATCGTCGCTTTTATTATATAGTATAACCGCATACACTATCAGCATTTCCTGTTTTCTGATTGGCCAAAATGGAAAAAAAAAAAAGGTAAGCGTGCCAGCAGTTATAATGTGCCCCCTATCGGTACAATTAATTTTAATCTTTCTAGTTTAGTAAAATTTAACAGGTATCTTTTCTGAAAATGATGTGTTTTAAATGACGTAAAGGGAGTGGTTGAGTGAGTGATTGGACGAGTGAACGTTTTATGTTATCAAAATCCAGCATTGATTTCGTCCAGTCAATTGATGTTTCTGCAACAAGTTATGAATTGTCGGGGGTTTTATTACTAACATGATTTTATTTAGTTTCTTGCAAATAGTGTATATCCTTTTGTAAATAATCGTTACGGATTTCAATTTGTTGTTTTATTCCCTTCCCCTACAGACAAGAATTGTACTTTTGAGGACTAGTCATGGAAATTCTTAGGTATTATGGTGGTCGTAGAAAGGGTGGTGAGTTGGAATGTGTTGTTTTGGTGTAAGGAACACTGCGGTATGTTTGGGTCAGTGAGTGTGTCTAGCTAAGTTTAATTATAAGACAGGTGAAGACCAGCCTTTTACCCACCCTCTTTTGGCCTGGTACCATATTTTTTTGTAATTTTACAAAATAAATATTGTTTTAAATAACGTGATTTGGATTTTTGTTAATTTTTGAGACGTTTACTGTAACACTGTTTCAGTTTCAAATAAGCCAAAAAGATCAACTGAATAGCTACTATGGCGCCAACATTTGCCTTATTATCAACAATGTAGAACTTATCTTTTTTTTTTAAATGACCTATGACATTGTCTTTGTATTATTTCTAATCCCCCTTCCCCAAAATGTTGAGGGCTAGACTAGATAGGTACAATTTCTGGAAAAGTACATTTCTCTCCACATATAAATTTTTCTCGATTATATCTTAATCTAAACTAGTGTTTAGTTACAATACTATCAGGATTAGCTCTTATAGTTTGTGTTGCGATTCAACCAGTTACTAAAATTATAAAAGTTTCGAAAACAAATTCATGAGTTGTTATAAAATTAAAGCTTTTTTTATTATCCATTTCAATAATTTTTTCTACCTACATCAGCAAATTAAACCAAAAAGAAGGAAAACTTTTTAAAGTCTACGCTGTTGCTAAAAAAAGCTTATGGATTTTCACTCAATGCGTTGTGGTGCATTGGATATCGGTTCGGAACGAGAAATCGGGGAGCCGAGTTCGAATTCTAGCTGAATTCATTGCATTCACTTACGCGCAAATAACCTTCGGAAAGGAATTAAACAGTCCCTTCCTTCCAGTTATAAATAATAGGACAGATTGGGTTCTGTAGCCTTTGTCGGCAACCAGTCTACCGCAGAAAGCAATGGCAAACTACTGCGGGATAAACTTCTGACCAGTCAGTAATGTCTCTTTCAAGACATGATCGCCCAAGCGTGTATCACGTATGGCGCTTAACTGACTGACTTATTTCCAATAACGCCGGACAGAATTAGGCCGAAATGAATCACGTCGAGGTCACCAAATGTAGAGGACGATAAAGTCCATTACGATATTTATATTTGGGATACGAGTCGACGCAATACTTTACATAGGAAATAAGAAACAATGAAGACGCCAAGGAAACCGGAATAAACATGTATTAACAAAGGTTACAAAGATGGTTGAATATACATGCAAATAGAGGAAGAAGAATTACTCTGCCTTATACAGTAAAATGTTCATATGAGAAAACCAATTATACGATTGATTGTAATAAAGTTCAGAAAAAAAGATATATTTCTTCTTCTTCTTCTTCTATGTCAACAGTCCCTTCAGGACGTAGGCGATCGTTCTCCGCGTCGCCCAACCCACTGTGGCTGTTAGCATGTTTGCTCCTGTTAATCCTGGCAACCCCAGTGTGCACAACATTGTGTATGTTGTGTGCATGTGTGTTTGGGATTCTTCAGCTATACTGAAATTGAGTTTACTAAATTTTGTTAATGATTAGAGAACGCAACACGTGACATTTTGCCTAAAAACTGTTAGATATTCATGTACTGGCGCTTATATTAATCTAAAGTTGGCGTGCTTTTTCAATGTGTTTTTTTTTTTGCATTTATTCTACTGCTAAAAATCCTGTGTGATTCGGCAAAAATAAATGCTGTCATTTTCAATGGCAATTACTCAATTATGAATGAATTGTAGTAGTATTATTTTCATAAATTCGATATTTCTTCTCCGTGTGAAAACAGCAGTTCGATTGAGAAGTTCATTTCTGGTGAAAATATTAGCGATATTTCTTGCTAAGCTTTGTTGTATAAATAAATTCATCGAAATTTCGTTATTATTTGCTGATACAAGCGGCCACTTTTGCAAAGGAATGAGAACTTAGTTTCAATTGTATTATTGAGATTGCCAGCGTTTATTGTCTAGATTCGTAATCAATGATCAAGCATTTAAGAGATGTAGGCTGTGAGCGAAAGATGTCAAGGCTGAAAATGGGTGTATGAAGATGTGACGAGAGTCGGGCATTACTAAAGAAAGAGATGTCTATCGAAGCGTTCATTTACTGAGTGTTTTCCCAACCAACATCATATAAATGGCAGTGAGTAGAGATTGTTTGGAGAATGATGCAGAGATGGACATTGTACAATACATTTTATGGGACGAAGAGGAAAGAGAACAATGTAGAAAATGGTGAAATAAAAGAAAACAAAATAAAAATAGACGCTTACAGCACCTGGTATTCCCAAGCGGTCACCCATCTAATTACTGACCAGGCTCGATGTTGCTAAACTTCGGTGATCGGACGAGGACCGGTGTATTCAACGTGATATGGCCGTAAGCGACTGCTGATAAACGTAAACGGACTTTTATTTAGCAAGCACTCAAACACACGACTTTTATTTCATATCGAATATTCATTTCTCATCACAAACAACGGAAAATATCTATGAAAGCGAACATTTCTACACGGAGATAAAATAAACATTTTCTCATTTGTAGATGTTTTCGATAATTTTCACAGCGTCGAAATGTTTTTTTCCAAATTCACACAATACGAGAGACACGATAAATAAATCAATAAATAAATAAACAATTTTTATTTTCAGCATTATAAATTTCGCGATCCAATTTAAATGATTTTTGTCTTGTTTAAAAAGACAATATTTCTCATTTGTAATGGATAAACAGTCCGATCACGGAAGGGTTTGTCGTGCTCTTGTATTAATTACCGTTACAGTTTTTTTAAAGTGATAGACGTCGAACATTGCAAGGCTTTATAGGGTTAAGGGAAATGATTAATTTCCCCAACACTATATTTTTTAGGCAACACAAATGAATTACGAAACTTCCTTTTTAAAACAACAACAAAGAATGGTTTATTCTCTTAGTAGGCGTACAAGAGGGATAGTGTATACGTGTCCATTTGGTTCGCACGTCGGTAGGCTGGTACTTGGTTTGTAGGAAGAGTGTGCGAAGCTAGCGGCAGCGTCTTCTTCAGCGAAAGTGTTCCAAGGGGAATCAGTGGCAGCGATGTGAGAGAGACGTTTGTTTCTCCCGCTGGCTCATGGCTCTCTGCCTGTTGTCCGTTTTACCAAAATGGACTAGGAAAATAGTTCTAGAGAGGAAGAAGGAATAAATGCGCTCTGCCAGTTGTTTGGTTAGTGAGTGACCGAATCTCCCGTCGGGAGCACTGATTCGCGAAAGGAAATAGGTCTGTGGCTGCTACAGTTTTTTCTCGGTATTTTGATTCTTCTCCAAGTGTTAGTGTGTACAACACCGTGTATGTTGTGTGCATGTGTGTTTGGGATTCTTCAGCTATACTGAAATTGAGTTTACTAAATTTTGTTAATGATTAGAGAACGCAACACGTGACATTTTGCCTAAAAACTGTTAGATTTTCATGTACTGGCGCTCATTTTAATCTAAAGTTGGCGTGATTTTTCAATCTGTGATATTTTTCCATTCAGTCTACTGCTAAAAATCCTGTGTGATTCGGCAAAAATAAATGCTGTCATTTTCAATGGCAATTACTCAATTATGAATGACTTGTAGTAGTATTATTTTCATAAATTCGACATTTCTTCTCCGTGTGAAAACAGCAGTTCGATTGAGAAGTTCATTTCTGTTGAAAATATTAGCGATATTTCTTGCTAAGCTTTGTTGTATAAATAAATTCATCGCAATTTCTTTATTATCTGCTGATACAAGCCACTGTTGCAAAGGAATGAGAAGTTATTTTCAATTGTATTATTGAGATTGCCAGCGTTTATTGTCTAGATTCGTAATCAATGATCAAGCATTTAAGAGATGTAGGCTGTGAGCGACAGATGTCAAGGCTGAAAATGGGTGTATGAAGATGTGACGAGAGTCGGGCATTACTAAAGAAAGAGATGTCTATCGAAGCGTTCATTTACTGAGTGTTTTCCCAACCAACAGCATATAAATGGCAGTGAGTAGAGATTGTTTGGAGAATGATGCAGAAATTGACATTGTACAATACATTTTATGGGACGAAGAGGAAAGAGAACAATGTAGAAAATGGTGAAATAAAAGAAAACAAAACAAAAATAGAGGCTTACAGCACCTGGTATTCCCAAGCGGTCACCCATCTAAGTACTGACCAGGCTCGATGTTGCTTAACTTCGGTGATCGGACGAGAACCGGTGTATTCAACGTGATATGGCCGTAAGCGACTGCTGATAAACGTAAACGGCCTTTTATTTAGCAAGCACTCAAACACACGACTTTTATTTCGTATCGAATATTCATTTCTCGTCACAAACAACGGAAAATATCTACAAAAACGAACATTTCTACACGGAGATAAAGTAAACATTTTCTCAGTTGTAGATGTTTTCGTTATTTTCACAGAGTCGAAATGTTTTTTTTCCAAATTCACACAATACGAGAGACAAGATAAATAAATAAATAAATCAATAAACAACTTTTATTTTCAGCATGATAAATTTCGCGTTCCTATTTAAATGATTTTTGTCTTGTTTAAAAAGATAATATTTCTCATTTGTAATGGATAAACAATCCGATTACGGAAGGGTTTGTCGTGCTCTTGTATTAATTACCGTTACAGTTTTTTAAAGTGATAGACGTCGAACATCGCAAGGCTTTTTTGTCGGTATTTTGACTCTTCTCCAAGTGTTTGTGTGTACAACACCGTGTATGTTGTGTGCATGTGTGTTTGGGATTCTTCAGCTATACTGACATTGAGTTTACTAAATTTTGTTAATGATTAGAGAACGCAACACGTGACATTTTGCCTAAAATCTGTTAGATTTTCATGTTCTGGCGCTCATTTTGATCTAAAGTTGGTGTGCTTTTTCAATCTGTGATTTTTTTTCCATTCAATCTACTGCTAAAAATCCTGTGTGATTCGGCAAAAATAAATGCTGTCATTTTCAATGGCAATTACTCAATTATGAATGACTTTTAGTAGTATTATTTTCATAAATTCGACATTTCTTCTCCTTGTGAAAACATCAGTTCGATTGAGCAGTTCATTTCTGGTGAAAATATTAGCGATATTTCTTGCTAAGCTTTGTTGTATAAATAAATTCATCGCAATTTCTTTATCTGCTGATACAAGCCACTGTTGCAAAGGAATGAGAAGTTATTTTCAATTGTATTATTGAGATTGCCAGCGTTTATTGTCTAGATTCATAATCAATGATCAATCATTTAAGATATGTAGGCTGTGAGCGAAAGATGTCAAGGCTGAAAATGGGTGTATGAAGTGTTAGGTAATTATTAAAAATGAAACATAGCTTCTCATACCTCGTATAAAGGAGCTTCAACTGTGTTGCATACTGATTGTCGTAAAAATAATGACAGAGACATTTGTTTTAGAGCGGCCAGACGCACGCACAAAGCGAGCCTTTATTTACATTAGAAGAAGAGGGAAGACTTAGGTAAAGGGAGAGAATCCCTACAGAAATTTTAAAAGAGAAAGAGTGATAACCTTTAACTGACTGACAGTTATTGATAATTTCACCACTCCTCCTCAATTGCTGACAGTCTAAATAATCAGTTCTTCAAGACCTAACAGGTCCCTGAGCTTCACAAACTGTTAGTTCACAAGTCCTTTTGTTAGAATATCCGCTACCATTTCTTTGCTCGGACAATACTCCATCTTGACTGTCTTCTTTTCCACCTGGTCTCGGATATAGTGGAACTTAATATCAACATGTTTGGCCCTTCCATGATGCTGTGGGTTCTTTGCCATACACATTGTTGACTGGTTGTCTTCGTAGATCAGTGTCGGGGAAACTGGTGATCCTGATAATGCAGCCTGAAGGCGCTGCATCCAAACAGCCTCTTGTGCCGCACTTGCCAATGCCATGTATTCAGCTTCAGCTGTTGATAATGCAACACAGGTTTGTCTTTTGCTTCTCCAGCTGACAGCTGCTCCACTCAATTTAAACAAGTAACCAGATGTCGATCTGCGATCATCTAAATTACCAGCCCAATCTGCATCTGAATAGATGTTTTTTTCTTGTCATACAATAGACCATACCCTTGAGTACCATTTAGATAACGGAAAATATGTTTAACGCACTTCCAGTGTTCCATTGTAGGCTGAGAGCAGAATCTTGCAACATTGCCAACGGCATATGCAATGTGAGGTCGTGTCCTTGTTGACAGATACAGTAAGCTTCCAACAGCTGATTGGTACAACTCTTTGTTGACCAGCTTGCTCACTTCAGTTGCCTTTGTTAATTTTACTCCAACATTAATTGGGGTTGATACCGGTTTGGAGTTTTCTATTTGAAATTTTCTTAAAACTTCTGCTGTATATGCAGGTTGTCCAATCCATATTTTCCCTGGTTCGGGATAAACAACTTTAACACCTAAAAAGTGTTTTAGTCTTCCCAAATCCTTGATTTTGAAAAATTTTGAAATATTCTTTACAAAATCTTGAATTTGATTCTGGGATTTGCTTCCCACAATTATATCATCAACATAAACCGCAGTGATGAATATTTCTCCTCCAGAGGATTGTATGTAAATACAGGGATCGTTCTCCAACTGCTTGAAGTTCATCTTTTTTAGTTGACAATCAAGCACTTTATTCCAACATTTTGGTGACTGCTTTAAGCCATAAATGCTTCGCTTGCAGACAAGATGTTCCTTGCCTTCAACTACAAATCCCTCTGGCTGCTTCATGTAGATCTCCTCCTTTAGCTCACCATTTAAGAATGCAGTGGTGATGTCCAACTGATGTAGCTTCAGGTCATTCTGTGCTGCTAACGCAGCAACAGTTCGCACTGATTCAAATCTTACAACTGGGCAAAAGGTCTCGTCATAATCAATACCTTGCTTCTGAAGAAAACCTTGGGCTACCAGTCGAGCTTTATACTGTTCCATTTTTCCGTCAGCATCGTACTTGCGTTTAAAACCCATTTGCTACCAATAGCTTTTCGTTCACTCGGCAACTCGGTGAGATCCCATACTTTGTTAGTATGCAAGGAAGAAATTTCACCTTCCATTGCTTTCATCCACTCATTCCCCTCAGGACTAGAGAGTGCTTCTTCCATTGTCAGTGGATCACTTAAATTATGGGCCATGTAAAGCCATTCACCGTACTGGTCTGGAGCCTTCTTAGTCGTGGTGATCTTCGGAGTCCCGGTCCCTCCTGCAAGTTGTCATTATCCTCGGAGCTCTCCTGGTATTCGATTTCAACTGGAGGTGGCTTCACTACTTCTTTTTCCTCTTGGTCAGTTATGGAGCCTGATTCATTGAAGATCACATCCCTGCTATGAAATACTCTAGACTTTCTGGTGTCATAAAGTCTATAACCCTTTACACTAATGCTATAACCAAGAAATATGCTCTTCTTGGACTTAGAATCCATTTTAAACCTTTCATCCTTTGGTACATGGACAAAAGCATCACACCCAAAGATGCGTAAATGTTTTACATTGGGTTTATGCCCCTTCAATACTTCATAGGGTGTCATACCTTTCACAGAATTTGTTGGGCCCCGGTTTCGAATATATGAAGCTGTGGATAAAGCTTCTGCCCAAAATTTCTTAGGCAGTTTTGCATCTGACAACATTGCCCGCACTGTTTCTACTAATGTTCGATTCATTCTTTCAGCTACTCCATTTTGCTCTGGGGTTTTAGGAACAGTATATTCATGTCGAATGCCTTCCTTTTTTAAGGAATCTTCAAATTCTCTTGAAGTGTACTCCCCACCATTATCAGTGCGTAGGGTCTTAATATTATGTCCTGTGAAATTTTCCACCATGGTTTTCCATTCCACGAACTTTTTAAAAACATCTCTCTTGTGTTTGAGCACGTATATCCATACAAATCTTGATTTAACATCAATAAATGTTACAAAATATTCTGTTCCACCAAGAGATTTTGCCTCTATCCTTCCACAAACATCGCTATGCACAATTCCGAGAAGTTGAGTAGCTCGCTTTCCACCAGATTTTGGAAATGAGGAACGATGATGTTTTCCATCCAAACATGGCTCACATAAGTTGATATCCTTGGTTACATCATAGTCAAGGCCAGTTACTAGTTCATCTTTTACTAGTTTCTGTAAATTCTTTTCTCCAAGGTGGCCAAAACGTCTATGCCAAATCACCTCCTTTGTGTTGCTACTTAGGCAGAAGTTTGCTGAATGGGCTTCTCCATATACTTCACTGCAGTTTAAATAGTATATGTTACCAATTTTTGAACCTGTTGCCACCACTTTCTGCTTGTCATCCAGAATTTGACAATTTGATTCAGTAAATAGGCATGTCTTTCCAGATTTAGTGGCTCTAGACACAATTAATAAATTATAAGACAATTTAGGAACTTATAGAGTTTCATAAAGCCTGCATCTTTAGTATTTGCCATTTGTTAAACTCACTTTAAGTTCTATTGTACCTATACCTAATGCCTCAACTGAAAATCCATCGCCAAGGGTTATTTCCTCTGCTACATCCAACTTTCTGAAATTAATAAATTTCTCAACATCGTAACACATGTGACATGTAGCTCCAGAATCAACAATCCAGTTACTCTTCTTATTATTTGACAACAACGCATGATGTGTGAGAAGTCCAACAATGTCAGCACTAGAATCACTTGAGTCATCCTTTATTTTCTTAGTGAAGAAAACTTTCCTTTTCGGATGGTTCGACTTAACATTCTCTTTTGTATCAAGTAAACGACAGTCACGTTTAATGTGTCCGTTTTTTCCACAGTAATAACATTTGGGTCCCCTTTTGTTGACATGATGTTTTGATGCCATGGCTTTCAATTCAGCACCATTTATTTCCTTCTCTTTGATCTTGGTTTCTTCATGCAGCAATCGCTCAGTCACTAACACCCATTTAGGAACATCCTGACTTGCTTCGAGTGCCCTCACCAACATATTATAAGAGTCTGGAAGTGTAGCCAGAAGATGAACAACTCTATCTTCCTCGTCAATAGAATCGCCAATGACTGCTAATTCATCAAATATTTCCATCATAGTTTTAATGTGTTCATGAACAGAGTCGCCGTCTTTTAGTTTAAGGGAATATAATTTTCTCCTCAACGCTAAATTATTTGCCCAAGTTTTCTTTTGAAATTGGTCAGCTAATTTTTTCCACACTACTGCGGGGCCGTCAGGGTCTCCAATTAAATATAGCAGTGAAGTTTCCACCGACAGTACAATCGTCGCTAATGCACGGTCCCTTCTTGATAAATATTTTACGTGTGATGCAGAATCTGTTCGTTTATCAGGAACTATCTCCGTTTCGTTAACAATGTTCCATAAACCATCCCTAATTAAAGCCATTTTACACTGAAACTTCCAAGTATTATAATTTGTATCATTTAGTGGTACCAGGTTACTAAGTTTTGTTTCCATTGCCATTGTACTTTATACAAGCAACACAAAAACTTTCAATAAAAAAAAGTTCACACGTGGACATGGACAAATATCTCCAAGACGTTGACGTAGACAGGGCCCATAACCTTTGTTAGGTAATTATTAAAAATGAAACATAGCTTCACATACCTCGTATAAAGGAGCTTCAACTGTGTTGCATACTTATTGTCGTAAAAATAATGACAGAGACATTTGCTTTAGAGCTGGCAGACGCACGCACAAAGCGAGCCTTTATTTACATTAGAAGAAGAGGGAAGAGTTAAGTAAAGGGAGAGAATCCCTACAGAAATTTTAAAAGAGAAAGAGAGATAACCTTTAACTGACTGACAGTTATTGATAATTTCAACATGGAGATGTGACGAGAGTCGGGCATGACTAAAGAAAGAGATGTCTATGGAAGCGTTCATTTACTGAGTGTTTTTTAAACCGAGAGCATATAAATGTCAGTAAGTAGAGATTCTTACGAGAATGATGCAGAAATTTACATTGTACAATAAATTTTATGGAACGAAGAGGAAAGAGAACAATGTAGAAAATGGTGAAATAAAAGAAAACAAAATAAAAATAGACGCTTACAGCACCTGGTATTCCCAAGCGATCACCCATCTAAGTACTGATCAGGCTCGATGTAGCTTAACTTCGGTGATCAGACGAGAACCGACGTATTTAAAGTGATATGGCCGTAAGCGACTACAGAAAAACGTAAACGGCCTTTCATTTAGCAAGCACTCAAACACACGACTTTTATTTCGGATCGAATATTCATTTCTCATCACAAACAACGGAAGATATCTATGAAAGCGAACATTTCTACACGGAGATAAAGTAAACATTTTCTCATTCGTAGATGTTTTCGATAATTTTCACAGCGCCGAAATGTTTTTTTCCAAATTTACACAATACGAGAGACAAGATAAATAAATAAATAAATCAATAAATGAATAAACAATTTTTATTTTCAGCATTATAAATTTCGCGATCCTATTTAAATGATTTTTGTCTTGTTTAAAAAGACAATATTTCTCATTTGTAATGGATAAACAGTCTGATCACGGAAGGGTTTGTCGTGCTCTTGTATTAATTACCGTTACAGTTTTGTAAAGTGATAGACGTCGAACATCGCAAGGCTTTTTTGTCGGTATTTTGACTCTTCTCCAAGTGTTAGTGTGTACAACACCGTGTATGTTGTGTGCATGCGTGTTTGGCATTCTTCAGCTATACTGACATTGAGTTTACTAAATTTTGTTAATGATTAGAGAACGCAACACGTGACATTTTGCCTAAAAACTGTTCGATTTTCATGTACTGGCGCTCATTTTAATCTAAAGTTTGGCGTGCTTTTTCAATCTGTGATGTTTTTCCATTCAGTCTACTGCTAAAAATCCTGTGTGATTCGGCAAAAATAAATGCTGTCATTTTCAATGGCAATTACTCAATTATGAATGACTTTTAGTAGTATTATTTTCATAAATTCGACATTTCTTCTCCGTGTGAAAACAGCAGTTCGATTGAGAAGTTCATTTCTGTTGACAATATTAGCGATATTTCTTGCTAAGCTTTGTTGTATAAATAAATTAATCGCAATTTCGTTATTATCTGCTGATACAAGCCACTGTTGCAAAGGAATGAGAAGTTATTTTCAATTGTATTATTGAGATTGCCAGCGTTTATTGTCTAGATTCGTAATCAATGATCAAGCATTTAAGAGATGTAGGCTGTGAGCGACAGATGTCAAGGCTGAAAATGGGTGTATGAAGATGTGACGAGAGTCGGGCATTACTAAAGAAAGAGATGTCTATCGAAGCGTTCATTTACTGAGTGTTTTCCCAACCAACAGCATATAAATGGCAGTGAGTAGAGAATGATGCAGAAATGGACATTGTACAATCCCTTTTATGGGACGAAGAGGAAAGAGAACAATGTAGAAAATGGTGAAATAAAAGAAAACAAAACAAAAATAGACGCTTACAGCACCTGGTATTCCCAAGCGGTCACCCATCTAAGTACAGACCAGACTCGATGTTGCTTAACTTCGGTGATCGGACGAAAACCGGTGTATTCAACGTGATATGGCCGTAAGCGACTGCTGATAAACGTAAACGGCCTTTTATTTAGCAAGCACTCAAACACACGACTTTTATTTCGGATCGAATATTCATTTCTCATCACAAACAACGGAAAATATCTATGAAAGCGAACATTTCTACACGGAGATAAAGTAAACATTTTCTCATTTGTAGATGTTTTCGATAATTTTCACAGCGTCGAAATGTTTTTTTTCCAAATTCACACAATACGAGAGACAAGATAAATAAATAAATAAATCAATAAATAAATAAACAATTTTTATTTTCAGCATTATATATTTCGCGATCCTATTTAAATGATTTTTGTCTTGTTCAAAAAGACAATATTTCTCATTTGTAATGGATAAACAGTCCGATCACGGAAGGGTTTGTCGTGCTCTTGTATTAATTACCGTTACAGTTTTTTAAAGTGATAGACGTCGAACATCGCAAGGCTTTTTTGTCGGTATTTTGACTCTTCTCCAAGTGTTAGTGTGTACAACACCGTGTATGTTGTGTGCATGTGTGTTTGGCATTCTTCAGCTATACTGAAATTGAGTTTACTAAATTTTGTTAATGATTAGAGAACGCAACACGTGACATTTTGCCTAAAAACTGTTCGATTTTCATGTACTGGCGCTCATTTTAATCTAAAGTTTGGCGTGCTTTTTCAATCTGTGATTTTTTTCCATTCAGTCTACTGCTAAAAATCCTGTGTGATTCGGCAAAAATAAATGCTGTCATTTTCAATGGCAATTACTCAATTATGAATGACTTTTAGTAGTATTATTTTCATAAATTCGACATTTCTTCTCCGTGTGAAAACAGCAGTTCGATTGAGAAGTTCATTTCTGTTGAAAATATTAGCGATATTTCTTGCTAAGCTTTGTTGTATAAATAAATTAATCGCAATTTCGTTATTATCTGCTGATACAAGCCACTGTTGCAAAGGAATGAGAAGTTATTTTCAATTGTATTATTGAGATTGCCAGCGTTTATTGTCTAGATTCGTAATCAATGAGCAAGCATTTAAGAGATGTAGGCTGTGAGCGACAGATGTCAAGGCTGAAAATGGGTGTATGAAGATGTGACGAGAGTCGGGCATTACTAAAGAAAGAGATGTCTATCGAAGCGTTCATTTACTGAGTGTTTTCCCAACCAACAGCATATAAATGGCAGTGAGTAGAGAATGATGCAGAAATGGACATTGTACAATCCCTTTTATGGGACGAAGAGGAAAGAGAACAATGTAGAAAATGGTGAAATAAAAGAAAACAAAATAAAAATAGACGCTTACAGCACCTGGTATTCCCAAGCGGTCACCCATCAAAGTACTGACTAGACTCGATGTTGCTTAACTTCGGTGATCGGACGAGAACCGGTTTATTCAACGTGATAGGGCCGTAAGCGACTGCTGATAAACGTAAACGGCCTTTTATTTAGCAAGCACTCAAACACACGACTTTTATTTCGGATCGAATATTCATTTCTCATCACAAACAACGGAAAATATCTATGAAAGCGAACATTTCTACACGGAGACAAAGTAAACATTTTCTCATTTGTAGATGTTTTCGATAATTTTCACAGCGTCGAAATGTTTTTTTTCCAAATTCACACAATACGAGAGACAAGATAAATAAATAAATAAATCAATAAATAAATAAACAATTTTTATTTTCAGCATTATAAATTTCGCGATCCTATTTAAATGATTTTTGTCTTGTTTAAAAAGACAATATTTCTCATTTGTAATGGATAAACAGTCCGATCACGGAAGGGTTTGTCGTGCTCTTGTATTAATTACCGTTACAGTTTTTTAAATTGATAGACGTCGAACATCGCAAGGCTTTTTTGTCGGTATTTTGACTCTTCTCCAAGTGTTAGTGTGTACAACACCGTGTATGTTGTGTGCATGTGTGTTTGGCATTCTTCAGCTATACTGAAATTGAGTTTACTAAATTTTGTTAATGATTAGAGAACGCAACACGTGACATTTTCCCTAAAAACTGTTCGATTTTCATGTACTGGCGCTCATTTTAATCTAAAGTTTGGCGTGCTTTTTCAATCTGTGATTTTTTTCCATTCAGTCTACTGCTAAAAATCCTGTGTGATTCGGCAAAAATAAATGCTGTCATTTTCAATGGCAATTACTCAATTATGAATGACTTTTAGTAGTATTATTTTCATAAATTCGACATTTCTTCTCCGTGTGAAAACAGCAGTTCGATTGAGAAGTTCATTTCTGTTGAAAATATTAGCGATATTTCTTGCTAAGCTTTGTTGTATGAATAAATTAATCGCAATTTCGTTATTATCTGCTGATACAAGCCACTGTTGCAAAGGAATGAGAAGTTATTTTCAATTGTATTATTGAGATTGCCAGCGTTTATTGTCTAGATTCGTAATCAATGATCAAGCATTTAAGAGATGTAGGCTGTGAGCGACAGATGTCAAGGCTGAAAATGGGTGTATGAAGATGCGACGAGAGTCGGGCATTTCTAAAGAAAGAGATGTCTATCGAAGCGTTCATTTACTGAGTGTTTTCCCAACCAACAGCATATAAATGGCAGTGAGTAGAGAATGATGCAGAAATGGACATTGTACAATCCCTTTTATGGGACGAAGAGGAAAGAGAACAATGTAGAAAATGGTGAAATAAAAGAAAACAAAATAAAATAAAAATGGGCGCTTACAGCACCTGGTATTCCCAAGCGGTCACCCATCTAAGTACTGACCAGGCTCGATGTTGTTTAACTTCGGTGATCGGACGAGAACCGGTGTATTCAACGTGATATGGCCGTAAGCGACAGCTGATAAACGTAAACGGCCTTTTATTTAGCAAGCACTCAAACACACGATTTTTATTTCGGATCGAATATTCATTTCTCATCACAAACAACGGAAAATATCTATGAAAGCGAACATTTCTACACGGAGATAAAGTAAACATTTTCTCATTTGTAGATGTTTTCGATAATTTTCACAGCGTCGAAATGTTTTTTTTCCAAATTCACACAATACGAGAGACAAGATAAATAAATAAATAAATCAATAAATAATTAAACAATTTTTATTTTCAGCATTATAAATTTCGCGATCCTATTTAAATGATTTTTGTCTTGTTTAAAAAGACAATATTTCTCATTTGTAATGGATAAACAGTCCGATCACGGAAGGGTTTGTCGTGCTCTTGTATTAATTACCGTTACAGTTTTTTAAAATGATAGACGTCGAACATCGCAAGGCTTTTATGTCGGTATTTTGACTCTTCTCCAAGTGTTAGTGTGTACAACACCGCGTATGTTGTGTGCATGTGTGTTTGGCATTCTTCAGCTATACTGAAATTGAGTTTACTAAATTTTGTTAATGATTAGAGAACGCAACACGTGACATTTTGCCTCAAAACTGTTCGATTTTCATGTATTGGCGCTCATTTTAATCTCAAGTTTGGCGTGCTTTTTCAATCTGATTTTTTTCAATTCAGTCTACTGCTAAAAATCCTGTGTGATTCGGCAAAAATAAATGCTGTCATTTTCAATGGCAATTACTCAATTATGAATGACTTTTAGTAGTATTATTTTCATAAATTCGACATTTCTTCTCCGTGTGAAAACAGCAGTTCGATTGAGAAGTTCATTTCTGTTGAAAATATTAGCGATATTTCTTGCTAAGCTTTGTTGTATAAATAAATTAATCGCAATTTCGTTATTATCTGCTGATACAAGCTACTGTTGCAAAGGAATGAGAAGTTATTTTCAATTGTATTATTGAGATTGCCAGCGTTTATTGTCTAGATTCGTAATCAATGATCAAGCATTTAAGAGATGTAGGCTGTGAGCGACAGATGTCAAGGCTGAAAATGGGTGTATGAAGATGTGACGAGAGTCGGGCATTACTAAAGAAAGAGATGTCTATCGAAGCGTTCATTTACTGAGTGTTTTCCCAACCAACAGCATATAAATGGCAGTGAGTAGAGAATGATGCAGAAATGAACATTGTACAATCCCTTTTATGGGACGAAGAGGAAAGAGAACAATGTAGAAAATGGTGAAATATAAGAAAACAAAATAAAAATAGACGCTTACAGCACATGGTATTCACAATCGGGCACCCATGTAAGTACTGACCAGGCTCGATGTTGCTTAACTTCGGTGGATCGGACGAGAACCGGTGTATTCAACGTGATATGGCCGTAAGCGACTGCTGATAAACGTAAACGGCCATTTATTTAGCAAGCACTCAAACACACGACTTTTATTTCGGATCGAATATTCATTTCTCATCACAAACAACGGAAAATAATATCTATGAAAGCGAAAATTTCTACACGGAGATAAAGTAAACATTTTCTCATTTGTAGATGTTTTCGATAATTTTCACAGCGTCGAAATGTTTTTTTTCCAAATTCACACAATACGAGAGACAAGATAAATAAATAAATAAATCAATAAATAAATAAACAATTTTTATTTTCAGCATTATAAATTTCGCGATCCTATTTAAATGATTTTTGTCTTGTTTAAAAAGACAATATTTCTCATTTGTAATGGATAAACAGTCCGATCACGGAAGGGTTTGTCGTGCTCTTGTATTAATTACCGTTACAGTTTTTTTAAAGTGATAGACGTCGAACATCGCAAGGCTTTTTTGTCGGTATTTTGACTCTTCTCCAAGTGTTAGTGTGTACAACACCGTGTATGTTGTGTGCATGTGTGTTTGGCATTCTTCAGCTATACTGAAATTGAGTTTACTAAATTTTGTTAATGATTAGAGAACGCAACACGTGACATTTTGCCTAAAAACTGTTCGATTTTCATGTACTGGCGCTCATTTTAATCTAAAGTTTGGCGTGCTTTTTCAATCTGATTTTTTTCAATTCAGTCTACTGCTAAAAATCCTGTGTGATTCGGCAAAAATAAATGCTGTCATTTTCAATGGCAATTACTCAATTATGAATGACTTTTAGTAGTATTATTTTCATAAATTCGACATTTCTTCTCCGTGTGAAAACAGCAGTTCGATTGAGAAGTTCATTTCTGTTGAAAATATTAGCGATATTTCTTGCTAAGCTTTGTTGTATAAATAAATTAATCGCAATTTCGTTATTATCTGCTGATACAAGCCACTGTTGCAAAGGAATGAGAAGTTATTCTCAATTGTATTATTGAGATTGCCAGCGTTTATTGTCTAGATTCGTAATCAATGAGCAAGCATTTAAGAGATGTAGGCTGTGAGCGACAGATGTCAAGGCTGAAAATGGGTGTATGAAGATGCGACGAGAGTCGGGCATTACTAAAGAAAGAGATGTCTATCGAAGCGTTCATTTACTGAGTGTTTTCCCAACCAACAGCATATAAATGGCAGTGAGTAGAGAATGATGCAGAAATGGACATTGTACAATCCCTTTTATGGGACGAAGAGGAAAGAGAACAATGTAGAAAATGGTGAAATAAAAGAAAACAAAATAAAAATAGACGCTTACAGCACCTGGTATTCCCAAGCGGTCACCCATCTAAGTACTGACCAGGCTCGATGTTGCTTAACTTCGGTGATCGGACGAGAACCGGTGTATTCAACGTGATATGGCCGTAAGCGACTGCTGATAAACGTAAACGGCCTTTTATTTAGCAAGCACTCAAACACACGACTTTTATTTCGGATCGAATATTCATTTCTCATCACTAACAACGGAAAATATCTATGAAAGCGAACATTTCTACACGGAGATAAAGTAAACATTTTCTCATTTGTAGATGTTTTCGATAATTTTCACAGCGTCGAAATGTTTTTTTTCCAAATTCACACAATACGAGAGACAAGATAAATAAATAAATAAATCAATAAATAAATAAACAATTTTTATTTTCAGCATTATAAATTTCGCGATCCTATTTAAATGATTTTTGTCTTGTTTAAAAAGACAATATTTCTCATTTGTAATGGATAAACAGTCCAATCACGGAAGGGTTTGTCGTGCTCTTGTATTAATTACCGTTACAGTTTTTTTAAAGTGATAGACGTCGAACATCGCAAGGCTTTTTTGTCGGTATTTTGACTCTTCTCCAAGTGTTAGTGTGTACAACACCGTGTATGTTGTGTGCATGTGTGTTTGGCATTCTTCAGCTATACTGAAATTGAGTTTACTAAATTTTGTTAATGATTAGAGAACGCAACACGTGACATTTTGCCTAAAAACTGTTCGATATTCATGTACTGGCGCTCATTTTAATCTAAAGTTTGGCGTGCTTTTTCAATCTGTGATGTTTTTCCATTCAGTCTACTGCTAAAAATCCTGTGTGATTCGGCAAAAATAAATGCTGTCATTTTCAATGGCAATTACTCAATTATGAATGACTTTTAGTAGTATTATTTTCATAAATTCGACATTTCTTCTCCGTGTGAAAACAGCAGTTCGATTGAGAAGTTCATTTCTGTTGAAAATATTAGCGATATTTCTTGCTAAGCTTTGTTGTATAAATAAATTAATCGCAATTTCGTTATTATCTGCTGATACAAGCCACTGTTGCAAAGGAATGAGAAGTTATTCTCAATTGTATTATTGAGATTGCCAGCGTTTATTGTCTAGATTCGTAATCAATGAGCAAGCATTTAAGAGATGTAGGCTGTGAGCGACAGATGTCAAGGCTGAAAATGGGTGTATGAAGATGCGACGAGAGTCGGGCATTACTAAAGAAAGAGATGTCTATCGAAGCGTTCATTTACTGAGTGTTTTCCCAACCAACAGCATATAAATGGCAGTGAGTAGAGAATGATGCAGAAATGGACATTGTACAATCCCTTTTATGGGACGAAGAGGAAAGAGAACAATGTAGAAAATGGTGAAATAAAAGAAAACAAAATAAAAATAGACGCTTACAGCACCTGGTATTCCCAAGCGGTCACCCATCTAAGTACTGACCAGGCTCGATGTTGCTTAATTTCGGTGATCGGACGAGAACCGGTGTATTCAACGTGATATGGCCGTAAGCGACTGCTGATAAACGTAAACGGCCTTTTATTTAGCAAGCACTCAAACACACGACTTTTATTTCGGATCGAATATTCATTTCTCATCACAAACAACGGAAAATATCTATGAAAGCGAACATTTCTACACGGAGATAAAGTAAACATTTTCTCATTTGTAGATGTTTTCGATAATTTTCACAGCGTCGAAATGTTTTTTTTCCAAATTCACACAATACGAGAGACAAGATAAATAAATAAATAAATCAATAAATAAATAAACAATTTTTATTTTCAGCATTATAAATTTCACGATCCTATTTAAATGATTTTTGTCTTGTTTAAAAAGACAATATTTCTCATTTGTAATGGTTAAACAGTCCGATCACGGAAGGGTTTGTCGTGCTCTTGTATTAATTACCGTTACAGTTTTTTTAAAGTGATAGACGTCGAACATCGCAAGGCTTTTTTGTCGGTATTTTGACTCTTCTCCAAGTGTTAGTGTGTACAACACCGTGTATGTTGTGTGCATGTGTGTTTGGCATTCTTCAGCTATACTGAAATTGAGTTTACTAAATTTTGTTAATGATTAGAGAACGCAACACGTGACATTTTGCCTAAAAACTGTTCGATTTTCATGTACTGGCGCTCATTTTAATCTAAAGTTTGGCGTGCTTTTTCAATCTGATTTTTTTCAATTCAGTCTACTGCTAAAAATCCTGTGTGATTCGGCAAAAATAAATGCTGTCATTTTCAATGGCAATTACTCAATTATGAATGACTTTTAGTAGTATTATTTTCATAAATTCGACATTTCTTCTCCGTGTGAAAACAGCAGTTCGATTGAGAAGTTCATTTCTGTTGAAAATATTAGCGATATTTCTTGCTAAGCTTTGTTGTATAAATAAATTAATCGCAATTTCGTTATTATCTGCTGATACAAGCCACTGTTGCAAAGGAATGAGAAGTTATTCTCAATTGTATTATTGAGATTGCCAGCGTTTATTGTCTAGATTCGTAATCAATGAGCAAGCATTTAAGAGATGTAGGCTGTGAGCGACAGATGTCAAGGCTGAAAATGGGTGTATGAAGATGCGACGAGAGTCGGGCATTACTAAAGAAAGAGATGTCTATCGAAGCGTTCATTTACTGAGTGTTTTCCCAACCAACAGCATATAAATGGCAGTGAGTAGAGAATGATGCAGAAATGGACATTGTACAATCCCTTTTATGGGACGAAGAGGAAAGAGAACAATGTAGAAAATGGTGAAATAAAAGAAAACAAAATAAAAATAGACGCTTACAGCACCTGGTATTCCCAAGCGGTCACCCATCTAAGTACTGACCAGGCTCGATGTTGCTTAACTTCGGTGATCGGACGAGAACCGGTGTATTCAACGTGATATGGCCGTAAGCGACTGCTGATAAACGTAAACGGCCTTTTATTTAGCAAGCACTCAAACACACGACTTTTATTTCGGATCGAATATTCATTTCTCATCACTAACAACGGAAAATATCTATGAAAGCGAACATTTCTACACGGAGATAAAGTAAACATTTTCTCATTTGTAGATGTTTTCGATAATTTTCACAGCGTCGAAATGTTTTTTTTCCAAATTCACACAATACGAGAGACAAGATAAATAAATAAATAAATCAATAAATAAATAAACAATTTTTATTTTCAGCATTATAAATTTCGCGATCCTATTTAAATGATTTTTGTCTTGTTTAAAAAGACAATATTTCTCATTTGTAATGGATAAACAGTCCAATCACGGAAGGGTTTGTCGTGCTCTTGTATTAATTACCGTTACAGTTTTTTTAAAGTGATAGACGTCGAACATCGCAAGGCTTTTTTGTCGGTATTTTGACTCTTCTCCAAGTGTTAGTGTGTACAACACCGTGTATGTTGTGTGCATGTGTGTTTGGCATTCTTCAGCTATACTGAAATTGAGTTTACTAAATTTTGTTAATGATTAGAGAACGCAACACGTGACATTTTGCCTAAAAACTGTTCGATATTCATGTACTGGCGCTCATTTTAATCTAAAGTTTGGCGTGCTTTTTCAATCTGTGATGTTTTTCCATTCAGTCTACTGCTAAAAATCCTGTGTGATTCGGCAAAAATAAATGCTGTCATTTTCAATGGCAATTACTCAATTATGAATGACTTTTAGTAGTATTATTTTCATAAATTCGACATTTCTTCTCCGTGTGAAAACAGCAGTTCGATTGAGAAGTTCATTTCTGTTGAAAATATTAGCGATATTTCTTGCTAAGCTTTGTTGTATAAATAAATTAATCGCAATTTCGTTATTATCTGCTGATACAAGCCACTGTTGCAAAGGAATGAGAAGTTATTCTCAATTGTATTATTGAGATTGCCAGCGTTTATTGTCTAGATTCGTAATCAATGAGCAAGCATTTAAGAGATGTAGGCTGTGAGCGACAGATGTCAAGGCTGAAAATGGGTGTATGAAGATGCGACGAGAGTCGGGCATTACTAAAGAAAGAGATGTCTATCGAAGCGTTCATTTACTGAGTGTTTTCCCAACCAACAGCATATAAATGGCAGTGAGTAGAGAATGATGCAGAAATGGACATTGTACAATCCCTTTTATGGGACGAAGAGGAAAGAGAACAATGTAGAAAATGGTGAAATAAAAGAAAACAAAATAAAAATAGACGCTTACAGCACCTGGTATTCCCAAGCGGTCACCCATCTAAGTACTGACCAGGCTCGATGTTGCTTAATTTCGGTGATCGGACGAGAACCGGTGTATTCAACGTGATATGGCCGTAAGCGACTGCTGATAAACGTAAACGGCCTTTTATTTAGCAAGCACTCAAACACACGACTTTTATTTCGGATCGAATATTCATTTCTCATCACAAACAACGGAAAATATCTATGAAAGCGAACATTTCTACACGGAGATAAAGTAAACATTTTCTCATTTGTAGATGTTTTCGATAATTTTCACAGCGTCGAAATGTTTTTTTTCCAAATTCACACAATACGAGAGACAAGATAAATAAATAAATAAATCAATAAATAAATAAACAATTTTTATTTTCAGCATTATAAATTTCACGATCCTATTTAAATGATTTTTGTCTTGTTTAAAAAGACAATATTTCTCATTTGTAATGGTTAAACAGTCCGATCACGGAAGGGTTTGTCGTGCTCTTGTATTAATTACCGTTACAGTTTTTTTAAAGTGATAGACGTCGAACATCGCAAGGCTTTTTTGTCGGTATTTTGACTCTTCTCCAAGTGTTAGTGTGTACAACACCGTGTATGTTGTGTGCATGTGTGTTTGGCATTCTTCAGCTATACTGAAATTGAGTTTACTAAATTTTGTTAATGATTAGAGAACGCAACACGTGACATTTTGCCTAAAAACTGTTCGATTTTCATGTACTGGCGCTCATTTTAATCTAAAGTTTGGCGTGCTTTTTCAATCTGTGATGTTTTTCCATTCAGTCTACTGCTAAAAATCCTGTGTGATTCGGCAAAAATAAATGCTGTCATTTTCAATGGCAATTACTCAATTATGAATGACTTTTAGTAGTATTATTTTCATAAATTCGACATTTCTTCTCCGTGTGAAAACAGCAGTTCGATTGAGAAGTTCATTTCTGTTGAAAATAGCGATATTTCTTGCTAAGCTTTGTTGTATAAATAAATTAATCGCAATTTCGTTATTATCTGCTGATACAAGCCACTGTTGCAAAGGAATGAGAAGTTATTCTCAATTGTATTATTGAGATTGCCAGCGTTTATTGTCTAGATTCGTAATCAATGAGCAAGCATGTAAGAGATGTAGGCTGTGAGCGACAGATGTCAAGGCTGAAAATGGGTGTATGAAGATGCGACGAGAGTCGGGCATTACTAAAGAAAGAGATGTCTATCGAAGCGTTCATTTACTGAGTGTTTTCCCAACCAACAGCATATAAATGGCAGTGAGTAGAGAATGATGCAGAAATGGACATTGTACAATCCCTTTTATGGGACGAAGAGGAAAGAGAACAATGTAGAAAATGGTGAAATAAAAGAAAACAAAATAAAAATAGACGCTTACAGTACCTGGTATTCCCAAGCGGTCACCCATCTAAGTACTGACCAGGCTCGATGTTGCTTAACTTCGGTGATCGGACGAGAACCGGTGTATTCAACGTGATATGGCCGTAAGCGACTGCTGATAAACGTAAACGGCCTTTTATTTAGCAAGCACTCAAACACACGACTTTTATTTCGGATCGAATATTCATTTCTCATCACAAACAACGGAAAATATCTATGAAAGCGAACATTTCTACACGGAGATAAAGTAAACATTTTCTCATTTGTAGATGTTTTCGATAATTTTCACAGCGTCGAAATGTTTTTTTTCCAAATTCACACAATACGAGAGACAAGATAAATAAATAAATAAATCAATAAATAAATAAACAATTTTTATTTTCAGCATTATAAATTTCACGATCCTATTTAAATGATTTTTGTCTTGTTTAAAAAGACAATATTTCTCATTTGTAATGGATAAACAGTCCGATCACGGAAGGGTTTGTCGTGCTCTTGTATTAATTACCGTTACAGTTTTTTTAAAGTGATAGACGTCGAACATCGCAAGGCTTTTTTGTCGGTACTTTGACTCTTCTCCAAGTGTTAGTGTGTACAACACCGTGTATGTTGTGTGCATGTGTGTTTGGCATTCTTCAGCTATACTGAAATTGAGTTTACTAAATTTTGTTAATGATTAGAGAACGCAACACGTGACATTTTGCCTAAAAACTGTTCGATTTTCATGTACTGGCGCTCATTTTAATCTAAAGTTTGGCGTGCTTTTTCAATCTGTGATGTTTTTCCATTCAGTCTACTGCTAAAAATCCTGTGTGATTCGGCAAAAATAAATGCTGTCATTTTCAATGGCAATTACTCAATTATGAATGACTTTTAGTAGTATTATTTTCATAAATTCGACATTTCTTCTCCGTGTGAAAACAGCAGTTCGATTGAGAAGTTGATTTCTGTTGAAAACATTAGCGATATTTCTTGCTAAGCTTTGTTGTATAAATAAATTAATCGCAATTTCGTTATTATCTGCTGATACAAGCCACTGTTGCAAAGGAATGAGAAGTTATTCTCAATTGTATTATTGAGATTGCCAGCGTTTATTGTCTAGATTCGTAATCAATGAGCAAGCATTTAAGAGATGTAGGCTGTGAGCGACAGATGTCAAGGCTGAAAATGGGTGTATGAAGATGCGACGAGAGTCGGGCATTACTAAAGCAAGAGATGTCTATCGAAGCGTTCATTTACTGAGTGTTTTCCCAACCAACAGCATATAAATGGCAGTGAGTAGAGAATGATGCAGAAATGGACATTGTACAATCCCTTTTATGGGACGAAGAGGAAAGAGAACAATGTAGAAAATGGTGAAATAAAAGAAAACAAAATAAAAATAGACGCTTACAGCACCTGGTATTCCCAAGCGGTCACACATCTAAGTACTGACCAGGCTCGATGTTGCTTAACTTCGGTGATCGGACGAGAACCGGTGTATTCAACGTGATATGGCCGTAAGCGACTGCTGATAAACGTAAACGGCCTTTTATTTAGCAAGCACTCAAACACACGACTTTTATTTCGGATCGAATATTCATTTCTCATCACAAACAACGGAAAATATCTATGAAAGCGAACATTTCTACACGGAGATAAAGTAAACATTTTCAAATTTGGAGATGTTTTCGATAATTTTCACAGCGTCGAAATGTTTTTTTTCCAAATTCACACAATACGAGAGACAAGATAAATAAATAAATAAATCAATAAATAATTAAACAATTTTTATTTTCAGCATTATAAATTTCGCGATCCTATTTAAATGATTTTTGTCTTGTTTAAAAAGACAATATTTCTCATTTGTAATGGATAAACAGTCCGATCACGGAAGGGTTTGTCGTGCTCTTGTATTAATTACCGTTACAGTTTTTTAAAATGATAGACGTCGAACATCGCAAGGCTTTTATGTCGGTATTTTGACTCTTCTCCAAGTGTTAGTGTGTACAACACCGCGTATGTTGTGTGCATGTGTGTTTGGCATTCTTCAGCTATACTGAAATTGAGTTTACTAAATTTTGTTAATGATTAGAGAACGCAACACGTGACATTTTGCCTCAAAACTGTTCGATTTTCATGTATTGGCGCTCATTTTAATCTAAAGTTTGGCGTGCTTTTTCAATCTGATTTTTTTCAATTCAGTCTACTGCTAAAAATCCTGTGTGATTCGGCAAAAATAAATGCTGTCATTTTCAATGGCAATTACTCAATTATGAATGACTTTTAGTAGTATTATTTTCATAAATTCGACATTTCTTCTCCGTGTGAAAACAGCAGTTCGATTGAGAAGTTCATTTCTGTTGAAAATATTAGCGATATTTCTTGCTAAGCTTTGTTGTATAAATAAATTAATCGCAATTTCGTTATTATCTGCTGATACAAGCTACTGTTGCAAAGGAATGAGAAGTTATTTTCAATTGTATTATTGAGATTGCCAGCGTTTATTGTCTAGATTCGTAATCAATGATCAAGCATTTAAGAGATGTAGGCTGTGAGCGACAGATGTCAAGGCTGAAAATGGGTGTATGAAGATGTGACGAGAGTCGGGCATTACTAAAGAAAGAGATGTCTATCGAAGCGTTCATTTACTGAGTGTTTTCCCAACCAACAGCATATAAATGGCAGTGAGTAGAGAATGATGCAGAAATGAACATTGTACAATCCCTTTTATGGGACGAAGAGGAAAGAGAACAATGTAGAAAATGGTGAAATATAAGAAAACAAAATAAAAATAGACGCTTACAGCACATGGTATTCACAATCGGGCACCCATGTAAGTACTGACCAGGCTCGATGTTGCTTAACTTCGGTGGATCGGACGAGAACCGGTGTATTCAACGTGATATGGCCGTAAGCGACTGCTGATAAACGTAAACGGCCATTTATTTAGCAAGCACTCAAACACACGACTTTTATTTCGGATCGAATATTCATTTCTCATCACAAACAACGGAAAATAATATCTATGAAAGCGAAAATTTCTACACGGAGATAAAGTAAACATTTTCTCATTTGTAGATGTTTTCGATAATTTTCACAGCGTCGAAATGTTTTTTTTCCAAATTCACACAATACGAGAGACAAGATAAATAAATAAATAAATCAATAAATAAATAAACAATTTTTATTTTCAGCATTATAAATTTCGCGATCCTATTTAAATGATTTTTGTCTTGTTTAAAAAGACAATATTTCTCATTTGTAATGGATAAACAGTCCGATCACGGAAGGGTTTGTCGTGCTCTTGTATTAATTACCGTTACAGTTTTTTTAAAGTGATAGACGTCGAACATCGCAAGGCTTTTTTGTCGGTATTTTGACTCTTCTCCAAGTGTTAGTGTGTACAACACCGTGTATGTTGTGTGCATGTGTGTTTGGCATTCTTCAGCTATACTGAAATTGAGTTTACTAAATTTTGTTAATGATTAGAGAACGCAACACGTGACATTTTGCCTAAAAACTGTTCGATTTTCATGTACTGGCGCTCATTTTAATCTAAAGTTTGGCGTGCTTTTTCAATCTGATTTTTTTCAATTCAGTCTACTGCTAAAAATCCTGTGTGATTCGGCAAAAATAAATGCTGTCATTTTCAATGGCAATTACTCAATTATGAATGACTTTTAGTAGTATTATTTTCATAAATTCGACATTTCTTCTCCGTGTGAAAACAGCAGTTCGATTGAGAAGTTCATTTCTGTTGAAAATATTAGCGATATTTCTTGCTAAGCTTTGTTGTATAAATAAATTAATCGCAATTTCGTTATTATCTGCTGATACAAGCCACTGTTGCAAAGGAATGAGAAGTTATTCTCAATTGTATTATTGAGATTGCCAGCGTTTATTGTCTAGATTCGTAATCAATGAGCAAGCATTTAAGAGATGTAGGCTGTGAGCGACAGATGTCAAGGCTGAAAATGGGTGTATGAAGATGCGACGAGAGTCGGGCATTACTAAAGAAAGAGATGTCTATCGAAGCGTTCATTTACTGAGTGTTTTCCCAACCAACAGCATATAAATGGCAGTGAGTAGAGAATGATGCAGAAATGGACATTGTACAATCCCTTTTATGGGACGAAGAGGAAAGAGAACAATGTAGAAAATGGTGAAATAAAAGAAAACAAAATAAAAATAGACGCTTACAGCACCTGGTATTCCCAAGCGGTCACCCATCTAAGTACTGACCAGGCTCGATGTTGCTTAACTTCGGTGATCGGACGAGAACCGGTGTATTCAACGTGATATGGCCGTAAGCGACTGCTGATAAACGTAAACGGCCTTTTATTTAGCAAGCACTCAAACACACGACTTTTATTTCGGATCGAATATTCATTTCTCATCACAAACAACGGAAAATATCTATGAAAGCGAACATTTCTACACGGAGATAAAGTAAACATTTTCTCATTTGTAGATGTTTTCGATAATTTTCACAGCGTCGAAATGTTTTTTTTCCAAATTCACACAATACGAGAGACAAGATAAATAAATAAATAAATCAATAAATAAATAAACAATTTTTATTTTCAGCATTATAAATTTCGCGATCCTATTTAAATGATTTTTGTCTTGTTTAAAAAGACAATATTTCTCATTTGTAATGGATAAACAGTCCAATCACGGAAGGGTTTGTCGTGCTCTTGTATTAATTACCGTTACAGTTTTTTTAAAGTGATAGACGTCGAACATCGCAAGGCTTTTTTGTCGGTATTTTGACTCTTCTCCAAGTGTTAGTGTGTACAACACCGTGTATGTTGTGTGCATGTGTGTTTGGCATTCTTCAGCTATACTGAAATTGAGTTTACTAAATTTTGTTAATGATTAGAGAACGCAACACGTGACATTTTGCCTAAAAACTGTTCGATATTCATGTACTGGCGCTCATTTTAATCTAAAGTTTGGCGTGCTTTTTCAATCTGTGATGTTTTTCCATTCAGTCTACTGCTAAAAATCCTGTGTGATTCGGCAAAAATAAATGCTGTCATTTTCAATGGCAATTACTCAATTATGAATGACTTTTAGTAGTATTATTTTCATAAATTCGACATTTCTTCTCCGTGTGAAAACAGCAGTTCGATTGAGAAGTTCATTTCTGTTGAAAATATTAGCGATATTTCTTGCTAAGCTTTGTTGTATAAATAAATTAATCGCAATTTCGTTATTATCTGCTGATACAAGCCACTGTTGCAAAGGAATGAGAAGTTATTCTCAATTGTATTATTGAGATTGCCAGCGTTTATTGTCTAGATTCGTAATCAATGAGCAAGCATTTAAGAGATGTAGGCTGTGAGCGACAGATGTCAAGGCTGAAAATGGGTGTATGAAGATGCGACGAGAGTCGGGCATTACTAAAGAAAGAGATGTCTATCGAAGCGTTCATTTACTGAGTGTTTTCCCAACCAACAGCATATAAATGGCAGTGAGTAGAGAATGATGCAGAAATGGACATTGTACAATCCCTTTTATGGGACGAAGAGGAAAGAGAACAATGTAGAAAATGGTGAAATAAAAGAAAACAAAATAAAAATAGACGCTTACAGCACCTGGTATTCCCAAGCGGTCACCCATCTAAGTACTGACCAGGCTCGATGTTGCTTAACTTCGGTGATCGGACGAGAACCGGTGTATTCAACGTGATATGGCCGTAAGCGACTGCTGATAAACGTAAACGGCCTTTTATTTAGCAAGCACTCAAACACACGACTTTTATTTCGGATCGAATATTCATTTCTCATCACAAACAACGGAAAATATCTATGAAAGCGAACATTTCTACACGGAGATAAAGTAAACATTTTCTCATTTGTAGATGTTTTCGATAATTTTCACAGCGTCGAAATGTTTTTTTTTCCAAATTCACACAATACGAGAGACAAGATAAATAAATAAATAAATCAATAAATAAATAAACAATTTTTATTTTCAGCATTATAAATTTCACGATCCTATTTAAATGATTTTTGTCTTGTTTAAAAAGACAATATTTCTCATTTGTAATGGATAAACAGTCCGATCACGGAAGGGTTTGTCGTGCTCTTGTATTAATTACCGTTACAGTTTTTTTAAAGTGATAGACGTCGAACATCGCAAGGCTTTTTTGTCGGTATTTTGACTCTTCTCCAAGTGTTAGTGTGTACAACACCGTGTATGTTGTGTGCATGTGTGTTTGGCATTCTTCAGCTATACTGAAATTGAGTTTACTAAATTTTGTTAATGATTAGAGAACGCAACACGTGACATTTTGCCTAAAAACTGTTCGATTTTCATGTACTGGCGCTCATTTTAATCTAAAGTTTGGCGTGCTTTTTCAATCTGTGATGTTTTTCCATTCAGTCTACTGCTAAAAATCCTGTGTGATTCGGCAAAAATAAATGCTGTCATTTTCAATGGCAATTACTCAATTATGAATGACTTTTAGTAGTATTATTTTCATAAATTCGACATTTCTTCTCCGTGTGAAAACAGCAGTTCGATTGAGAAGTTCATTTCTGTTGAAAATATTAGCGATATTTCTTGCTAAGCTTTGTTGTATAAATAAATTAATCGCAATTTCGTTATTATCTGCTGATACAAGCCACTGTTGCAAAGGAATGAGAAGTTATTCTCAATTGTATTATTGAGATTGCCAGCGTTTATTGTCTAGATTCGTAATCAATGAGCAAGCATTTAAGAGATGTAGGCTGTGAGCGACAGATGTCAAGGCTGAAAATGGGTGTATGAAGATGCGACGAGAGTCGGGCATTACTAAAGAAAGAGATGTCTATCGAAGCGTTCATTTACTGAGTGTTTTCCCAACCAACAGCATATAAATGGCAGTGAGTAGAGAATGATGCAGAAATGGACATTGTACAATCCCTTTTATGGGACGAAGAGGAAAGAGAACAATGTAGAAAATGGTGAAATAAAAGAAAACAAAATAAAAATAGACGCTTACAGCACCTGGTATTCCCAAGCGGTCACCCATCTAAGTACTGACCAGGCTCGATGTTGCTTAATTTCGGTGATCGGACGAGAACCGGTGTATTCAACGTGATATGGCCGTAAGCGACTGCTGATAAACGTAAACGGCCTTTTATTTAGCAAGCACTCAAACACACGACTTTTATTTCGGATCGAATATTCATTTCTCATCACAAACAACGGAAAATATCTATGAAAGCGAACATTTCTACACGGAGATAAAGTAAACATTTTCTCATTTGTAGATGTTTTCGATAATTTTCACAGCGTCGAAATGTTTTTTTTCCAAATTCACACAATACGAGAGACAAGATAAATAAATAAATAAATCAATAAATAAATAAACAATTTTTATTTTCAGCATTATAAATTTCACGATCCTATTTAAATGATTTTTGTCTTGTTTAAAAAGACAATATTTCTCATTTGTAATGGTTAAACAGTCCGATCACGGAAGGGTTTGTCGTGCTCTTGTATTAATTACCGTTACAGTTTTTTTAAAGTGATAGACGTCGAACATCGCAAGGCTTTTTTGTCGGTATTTTGACTCTTCTCCAAGTGTTAGTGTGTACAACACCGTGTATGTTGTGTGCATGTGTGTTTGGCATTCTTCAGCTATACTGAAATTGAGTTTACTAAATTTTGTTAATGATTAGAGAACGCAACACGTGACATTTTGCCTAAAAACTGTTCGATTTTCATGTACTGGCGCTCATTTTAATCTAAAGTTTGGCGTGCTTTTTCAATCTGTGATGTTTTTCCATTCAGTCTACTGCTAAAAATCCTGTGTGATTCGGCAAAAATAAATGCTGTCATTTTCAATGGCAATTACTCAATTATGAATGACTTTTAGTAGTATTATTTTCATAAATTCGACATTTCTTCTCCGTGTGAAAACAGCAGTTCGATTGAGAAGTTCATTTCTGTTGAAAATAGCGATATTTCTTGCTAAGCTTTGTTGTATAAATAAATTAATCGCAATTTCGTTATTATCTGCTGATACAAGCCACTGTTGCAAAGGAATGAGAAGTTATTCTCAATTGTATTATTGAGATTGCCAGCGTTTATTGTCTAGATTCGTAATCAATGAGCAAGCATGTAAGAGATGTAGGCTGTGAGCGACAGATGTCAAGGCTGAAAATGGGTGTATGAAGATGCGACGAGAGTCGGGCATTACTAAAGAAAGAGATGTCTATCGAAGCGTTCATTTACTGAGTGTTTTCCCAACCAACAGCATATAAATGGCAGTGAGTAGAGAATGATGCAGAAATGGACATTGTACAATCCCTTTTATGGGACGAAGAGGAAAGAGAACAATGTAGAAAATGGTGAAATAAAAGAAAACAAAATAAAAATAGACGCTTACAGTACCTGGTATTCCCAAGCGGTCACCCATCTAAGTACTGACCAGGCTCGATGTTGCTTAATTTCGGTGATCGGACGAGAACCGGTGTATTCAACGTGATATGGCCGTAAGCGACTGCTGATAAACGTAAACGGCCTTTTATTTAGCAAGCACTCAAACACACGACTTTTATTTCGGATCGAATATTCATTTCTCATCACAAACAACGGAAAATATCTATGAAAGCGAACATTTCTACACGGAGATAAAGTAAACATTTTCTCATTTGTAGATGTTTTCGATAATTTTCACAGCGTCGAAATGTTTTTTTTCCAAATTCACACAATACGAGAGACAAGATAAATAAATAAATAAATCAATAAATAAATAAACAATTTTTATTTTCAGCATTATAAATTTCACGATCCTATTTAAATGATTTTTGTCTTGTTTAAAAAGACAATATTTCTCATTTGTAATGGTTAAACAGTCCGATCACGGAAGGGTTTGTCGTGCTCTTGTATTAATTACCGTTACAGTTTTTTTAAAGTGATAGACGTCGAACATCGCAAGGCTTTTTTGTCGGTATTTTGACTCTTCTCCAAGTGTTAGTGTGTACAACACCGTGTATGTTGTGTGCATGTGTGTTTGGCATTCTTCAGCTATACTGAAATTGAGTTTACTAAATTTTGTTAATGATTAGAGAACGCAACACGTGACATTTTGCCTAAAAACTGTTCGATTTTCATGTACTGGCGCTCATTTTAATCTAAAGTTTGGCGTGCTTTTTCAATCTGTGATGTTTTTCCATTCAGTCTACTGCTAAAAATCCTGTGTGATTCGGCAAAAATAAATGCTGTCATTTTCAATGGCAATTACTCAATTATGAATGACTTTTAGTAGTATTATTTTCATAAATTCGACATTTCTTCTCCGTGTGAAAACAGCAGTTCGATTGAGAAGTTCATTTCTGTTGAAAATAGCGATATTTCTTGCTAAGCTTTGTTGTATAAATAAATTAATCGCAATTTCGTTATTATCTGCTGATACAAGCCACTGTTGCAAAGGAATGAGAAGTTATTCTCAATTGTATTATTGAGATTGCCAGCGTTTATTGTCTAGATTCGTAATCAATGAGCAAGCATGTAAGAGATGTAGGCTGTGAGCGACAGATGTCAAGGCTGAAAATGGGTGTATGAAGATGCGACGAGAGTCGGGCATTACTAAAGAAAGAGATGTCTATCGAAGCGTTCATTTACTGAGTGTTTTCCCAACCAACAGCATATAAATGGCAGTGAGTAGAGAATGATGCAGAAATGGACATTGTACAATCCCTTTTATGGGACGAAGAGGAAAGAGAACAATGTAGAAAATGGTGAAATAAAAGAAAACAAAATAAAAATAGACGCTTACTGTACCTGGTATTCCCAAGCGGTCACCCATCTAAGTACTGACCAGGCTCGATGTTGCTTAACTTCGGTGATCGGACGAGAACCGGTGTATTCAACGTGATATGGCCGTAAGCGACTGCTGATAAACGTAAACGGCCTTTTATTTAGCAAGCACTCAAACACACGACTTTTATTTCGGATCGAATATTCATTTCTCATCACAAACAACGGAAAATATCTATGAAAGCGAACATTTCTACACGGAGATAAAGTAAACATTTTCTCATTTGTAGATGTTTTCGATAATTTTCACAGCGTCGAAATGTTTTTTTTCCAAATTCACACAATACGAGAGACAAGATAAATAAATAAATAAATCAATAAATAAATAAACAATTTTTATTTTCAGCATTATAAATTTCACGATCCTATTTAAATGATTTTTGTCTTGTTTAAAAAGACAATATTTCTCATTTGTAATGGATAAACAGTCCGATCACGGAAGGGTTTGTCGTGCTCTTGTATTAATTACCGTTACAGTTTTTTTAAAGTGATAGACGTCGAACATCGCAAGGCTTTTTTGTCGGTACTTTGACTCTTCTCCAAGTGTTAGTGTGTACAACACCGTGTATGTTGTGTGCATGTGTGTTTGGCATTCTTCAGCTATACTGAAATTGAGTTTACTAAATTTTGTTAATGATTAGAGAACGCAACACGTGACATTTTGCCTAAAAACTGTTCGATTTTCATGTACTGGCGCTCATTTTAATCTAAAGTTTGGCGTGCTTTTTCAATCTGTGATGTTTTTCCATTCAGTCTACTGCTAAAAATCCTGTGTGATTCGGCAAAAATAAATGCTGTCATTTTCAATGGCAATTACTCAATTATGAATGACTTTTAGTAGTATTATTTTCATAAATTCGACATTTCTTCTCCGTGTGAAAACAGCAGTTCGATTGAGAAGTTGATTTCTGTTGAAAACATTAGCGATATTTCTTGCTAAGCTTTGTTGTATAAATAAATTAATCGCAATTTCGTTATTATCTGCTGATACAAGCCACTGTTGCAAAGGAATGAGAAGTTATTCTCAATTGTATTATTGAGATTGCCAGCGTTTATTGTCTAGATTCGTAATCAATGAGCAAGCATTTAAGAGATGTAGGCTGTGAGCGACAGATGTCAAGGCTGAAAATGGGTGTATGAAGATGCGACGAGAGTCGGGCATTACTAAAGCAAGAGATGTCTATCGAAGCGTTCATTTACTGAGTGTTTTCCCAACCAACAGCATATAAATGGCAGTGAGTAGAGAATGATGCAGAAATGGACATTGTACAATCCCTTTTATGGGACGAAGAGGAAAGAGAACAATGTAGAAAATGGTGAAATAAAAGAAAACAAAATAAAAATAGACGCTTACAGCACCTGGTATTCCCAAGCGGTCACACATCTAAGTACTGACCAGGCTCGATGTTGCTTAACTTCGGTGATCGGACGAGAACCGGTGTATTCAACGTGATATGGCCGTAAGCGACTGCTGATAAACGTAAACGGCCTTTTATTTAGCAAGCACTCAAACACACGACTTTTATTTCGGATCGAATATTCATTTCTCATCACAAACAACGGAAAATATCTATGAAAGCGAACATTTCTACACGGAGATAAAGTAAACATTTTCAAATTTGGAGATGTTTTCGATAATTTTCACAGCGTCGAAATGTTTTTTTTCCAAATTCACACAATACGAGAGACAAGATAAATAAATAAATAAATCAATAAATAAATAAACAATTTTTATTTTCAGCATTATAAATTTCGCGATCCTATTTAAATGATTTTTGTCTTGTTTAAAAAGACAATATTTCTCATTTGTAATGGATAAACAGTCCGATCACGGAAGGGTTTGTCGTGCTCTTGTATTAATTACCGTTACAGTTTTTTTAAAGTGATAGACGTCGAACATCGCAAGGCTTTTTGTCGGTATTTTGACTCTTCTCCAAGTGTTAGTGTGTACAACACCGTGTATGTTGTGTGCATGTGTGTTTGGCATTCTTCAGCTATACTGAAATTGAGTTTACTAAATTTTGTTAATGATTAGAGAACGCAACACGTGACATTTTGCCTCAAAACTGTTCGATTTTCATGTACTGGCGCTCATTTTAATCTAAAGTTTGGCGTGCTTTTTCAATCTGTGATTTTTTTCCATTCAGTCTACTGCTAAAAATCCGGTGTGATTCGGCAAAAATAAATGCTGTCATTTTCAATGGCAATTACTCAATTATGAATGACTTTTATTAGTATTATTTTCATAAATTCGACATTTCTTCTCCGTGTGAAAACAGCAGTTCGATTGAGAAGTTCATTTCTGTTGAAAATATTAGCGATATTTCTTGCTAAGCTTTGTTGTATAAATAAATTAATCGCAATTTCGTTATTATCTGCTGATACAAGCCACTGTTGCAAAGGAATGAGAAGTTATTTTCAGTTGTATTATTGAGATTGCCAGCGTTTATTGTCTAGATTCGTAATCAATGAGCAAGCATTTAAGAGATGTAGGCTGTGAGCGACAGATGTCAAGGCTGAAAATGGGTGTATGAAGATGCGACGAGAGTCGGGCATTACTAAAGAAAGAGATGTCTATCGAAGCGTTCATTTACTGAGTGTTTTCCCAACCAACAGCATATAAATGGCAGTGAGTAGAGAATGATGCAGAAATGGACATTGTACAATCCCTTTTATGGGACGAAGAGGAAAGAGAACAATGTAGAAAATGGTGAAATAAAAGAAAACAAATTAAAAATAGACGCTTACAGCACCTGGTATTCCCAAGCGGTCACCCGTCTAAGTACTGACGAGGCTCGATGTTGCTTAACTTCGGTGATCGGACGAGAACCGGTGTATTCAACGTGATATGGCCGTAAGCGACTGCTGATAAACGTAAACGGCCTTTTATTTAGCAAGCACTCAAACACACGACTTTTATTTCGGATCGAATATTCATTTCTCATCACAAACAACGGAAAATATCTATGAAAGCGAACATTTCTACACGGAGATAAAGTAAACATTTTCAAATTTGGAGATGTTTTCGATAATTTTCACAGCGTCGAAATGTTTTTTTCCAAATTCACACAATACGAGAGACAAGATAAATAAATAAATAAATCAATAAATAAATAAACAATTTTTATTTTCAGCATTATAAATTTCGCGATCCTATTTAAATGATTTTTGTCTTGTTTAAAAAGACAATATTTCTCATTTGTAATGGATAAACAGTCCGATCACGGAAGGGTTTGTCGTGCTCTTGTATTAATTACCGTTACAGTTTTTTAAAGTGATAGACGTCGAACATCGCAAGGCTTTTTTGTCGGTATTTTGATTCTTCTCCAAGTGTTAGTGTGTACAACACCGTGTATGTTGTGTGCATGTGTGTTTGGCATTCTTCAGCTATACTGAAATTGAGTTTACTAAATTTTGTTAATGATTAGAGAACGCAACACGTGACATTTTGCCTAAAAACTGTTCGATTTTCATGTACTGGAGCTCATTTTAATCTAAAGTTTGGCGTGCTTTTTCAATCCGTGATTTTTTTCCATTCAGTCTACTGCTAAAAATCCTGTGTGATTCGGCAAAAATAAATGCTGTCATTTTCAATGGTAATTACTCAATTATGAATGACTTTTAGTAGTATTATTTTCATAAATTCGATATTTCTTCTCCGTGTGAAAACAGCAGTTCGATTGAGAAGTTTATTTCTGTTGAAAATATTAGCGATATTTCTTGCTAAGCTTTGTTGTATAAATAAATTAATCGCAATTTCGTTATTATCTGCTGATACAAGCCACTGTTGCAAAGGAATGAGAAGTTAGTTTCAATTGTATTATTGAGATTGCCAGCGTTTATTGTCTAGATACGTAATCAATGATCAAGCATTTAAGAGATATAGGCTGTGAGCGACAGATGTCAAGGCTGAAAATGGGTGTATGAAGATGTAACGAGAGTCGGGCATTACTAAAGAAAGAGATGTCTATCGAAGCGTTCATTTACTGAGTGTTTTCCCAACCAACAGCATATAAATGGCAGTGAGTAGAGAATGATGCAGAAATGGACATTGTACAATCCCTTTTATGGGACGAAGAGGAAAGAGAACAATGTAGAAAATGGTGAAATAAAAGAAAACAAAATAAAAATAGACGCTTACAGCACCTGGTATTCCCAAGCGGTCACCCATCTAAGTACTGACCAGGCTCGATGTTGCTTAACTTCGGTGATCGGACGAGAACCGGTGTATTCAACGTGATATGGCCGTAAGCGACTGCTGATAAACGTAAACGGCCTTTTATTTAGCAAGCACTCAAACACACGACTTTTATTTCGGATCGAATATTCATTTCTCATCACAAACAACGGAAAATATCTATGAAAGCGAACATTTCTACACGGAGATAAAGTAAACATTTTCAAATTTGGAGATGTTTTCGATAATTTTCACAGCGTCGAAATGTTTTTTTCCAAATTCACACAATACGAGAGACAAGATAAATAAATAAATAAATCAATAAATAAATAAACAATTTTTATTTTCAGCATTATAAATTTCACGATCCTATTTAAATGATTTTTGTCTTGTTTAAAAAGACAATATTTCTCATTTGTAATGGATAAACAGTCCGATCACGGAAGGGTTTGTCGTGCTCTTGTATTAATTACCGTTACAGTTTTTTAAAGTGATAGACGTCGAACATCGCAAGGCATTTTTGTCGGTATTTTGACTCTTCTCCAAGTGTTAGTGTGTACAACACCGTGTATGTTGTGTGCATGTGTGTTTGGCATTCTTCAGCTATACTGAAATTGAGTTTACTAAATTTTGTTAATGATTAGAGAACGCAACACGTGACATTTTGCCTAAAAACTGTTCGATTTTCATGTACTGGCGCTCATTTTAATCTAAAGTTTGGCGTGCTTTTTCAATCTGTGATTTTTTTCCATTCAGTCTACTGCTAAAAATCCTGTGTGATTCGGCAAAAATAAATGCTGTCATTTTCAATGGCAATTACACAATTATGAATGACTTTTAGTAGTATTATTTTCATAAATTCGACATTTCTTCTCCGTGTGAAAACAGCAGTTCGATTGAGAAGTTCATTTCTGTTGAAAATATTAGCGATATTTCTTGCTAAGCTTTGTTGTATAAATAAATTAATCGCAATTTCGTTATTATCTGCTGATACAAGCCACTGTTGCAAAGGAATGAGAAGTTATTTTCAATTGTATTATTGAGATTGCCAGCGTTTATTGTCTAGATTCGTAATCAATGATCAAGCATTTAAGAGATGTAGGCTGTGAGCGACAGATGTCAAGGCTGAAAATGGGTGTATGAAGATGCGACGAGAGTCGGGCATTACTAAAGAAAGAGATGTCTATCGAAGCGTTCATTTACTGAGTGTTTTCCCAACCAACAGCATATAAATGGCAGTGAGTAGAGAATGATGCAGAAATGGACATTGTACAATCCCTTTTATGGGACGAAGAGGAAAGAGAACAATGTAGACAATGGTGAAATAAAAGAAAACAAAATAAAAATAGACGCTTACAGCACCTGGTATTCCCAAGCGGTCACCCATCTAAGTACTGACCAGGCTCGATGTTGCTTATCTTCGGTGATCGGACGAGAACCGGTGTATTCAACGAGATATGGCCGTAAGCGACTGCTGATAAACGTAAACGGCCTTTTATTTAGCAAGCACTCAAACACACGACTTTTATTTCGGATCGAATATTCATTTCTCATCACAAACAACGGAAAATATCTATGAAAGCGAACATTTCTACACGGAGATAAAGTAAACATTTTCTCATTTGTAGATGTTTTCGATAATTTTCACAGCGTCGAAATGTTTTTTTTCCAAATTCACACAATACGAGTGACAAGATAAATAAATAAATAAATCAATAAATAAATAAACAATTTTTATTTTCAGCATTATAAATTTCGCGATCCTATTTAAATGATTTTTGTCTTGTTTAAAAAGACAATATTTCTCATTTGTAATGGATAAACAGTCCGATCACGGAAGGGTTTGTCGTGCTCTTGTATTAATTACCGTTACAGTTTTTTTAAAGTGATAGACGTCGAACATCGCAAGGCTTTTTTGTCGGTATTTTGACTCTTCTCCAAGTGTTAGTGTGTACAACACCGTGTATGTTGTGTGCATGTGTGTTTGGCATTCTTCAGCTATACTGAAATTGAGTTTACTAAATTTTGTTAATGATTAGAGAACGCAACACGTGACATTTTGCCTAAAAACTGTTCGATTTTCATGTACTGGCGCTCATTTTAATCTAAAGTTTGGCGTGCTTTTTCAATCTGTGATTTTTTTCCATTCAGTCTACTGCTAAAAATCCGGTATGATTCGGCAAAAATAAATGCTGTCATTTTCAATGGCAATTACTCAATTATGAATGACTTTTAGTAGTATTATTTTCATAAATTCGACATTTCTTCTCCGTGTGAAGACAGCAGTTCGATTGAGAAGTTCATTTCTGTTGAAAATATTAGCGATATTTCTTGCTAAGCTTTGTTGTATAAATAAATTAATCGCAATTTCGTTATTATCTGCTGATACAAGCCACTGTTGTAAAGGAATGAGAAGTTATTTACAGTTGTATTATTGAGATTGCCAGCGTTTATTGTCTAGATTCGTAATCAATGATCAAGCATTTAAGAGATGTAGGCTGTGAGCGATAGATGTCAAGGCTGAAAATGGGTGTATGAAGATGCGACGAGAGATGTCTATCGAAGCGTTCATTTACTGAGTGTTTTCCCAACCAACAGCATATAAATGGCAGTGAGTAGAGAATGATGCAGAAATGGACATTGTACAATCCCTTTTATGGGACGAAGAGGAAAGAGAACAATGTAGAAAATGGTGAAATAAAAGAAAACAAAATAAAACAAAAATGGGCGCTTACAGCGCCTGGTATTCCCAAGCGGTCACCCATCTAAGTACTGAACAGGCTCGCCGTTGCTTAACTTCGGTGATCGGACGAGAACCGGTGTATTCAACGTGATATGGCCGTAAGCGACTGCCGATAAACGTAAACGGCCTTTTATTTAGCAAGCACTCAAACACACGACTTTTATTTCGGATCGAATATTCATTTCTCATCACAAACAACGGAAAATATCTATGAAAGCGAACATTTCTACACGGAGATAAAGTAAACATTTTCTCATTTGAAGATGTTTTCGATAATTTTCACAGCGTCGAAATGTTTTTTTCCAAATTCACACAATACGAGAGACAAGATAAATAAATAAATAAATCAATAAATAAATAAACAATTTTTATTTTCAGCATTATAAATTTCGCGATCCTATTTAAATGATTTTTGTCTTGTTTAAAAAGACAATATTTCTCATTTGTAATGGATAAACAGTCCGATCACGGAAGGGTTTGTCGTGCTCTTGTATTAATTACCGTTACAGTTTTTTAAAGTGATAGACGTCGAACATCGCAAGGCTTTTTTGTCGGTATTTTGACTCTTCTCCAAGTGTTAGTGTGTACAACACCGTGTATGTTGTGTGCATGTGTGTTTGGCATTCTTCAGCTATACTGAAATTGAGTTTACTAAATTTTGTTAATGATTAGAGAACGCAACACGTGACATTTTGCCTAAAAACTGTTCGATTTTCATGTACTGGAGCTCATTTTAATCTAAAGTTTGGCGTGCTTTTTCAATCTGTGATTTTTTTCCATTCAGTCTACTGCTAAAAATCCTGTGTGATTCGGCAAATATAAATGCTGTCATTTTCAATGGCAATTACTCAATTATGAATGACTTTTAGTAGTATTATTTTCATAAATTCGACATTTCTTCTCCGTGTGAAAACAGCAGTTCGATTGAGAAGTTCATTTCTGTTGAAAATATTAGCGATATTTCTTGCTAAGCTTTGTTGTATAAATAAATTAATCGCAATTTCGTTATTATCTGCTGATACAAGCCACTGTTGCAAAGGAATGAGAAGTTATTTTCAATTGTATTATTGAGATTGCCAGCGTTTATTGTCTAGATTCGTAATCAATGATCAAGCATTTAAGAGATGTAGGCTGTGAGCGACAGATGTCAAGGCTGAAAATGGGTGTATGAAGATGTGACGAGAGTCGGGCATTACTAAAGAAAGAGATGTCTATCGAAGCGTTCATTTACTGAGTGTTTTCCCAACCAACAGCATATAAACGGCAGTGAGTAGAGAATGATGCAGAAATGGACATTGTACAATCCCTTTTATGGGACGAAGAGGAAAGAGAACAATGTAGAAAATGGTGAAATAAAAGAAAACAAAACAAAAATAGACGCTTACAGCACCTGGAATTCCCAAGCGGTCACCCATCTAAGTACTGATCAGGCTCGATGTTGTTTAGAGAACGCAACACGTGACATTTTGCCTAAAAACTGTTCGATTTTCATGTACTGGCGCTCATTTCAATCTAAATTTTGGCGTGCTTTTTCAATCTGTGATTTTTTCCATTTTTTTCCATTCCATTCCATTCGCTTTCATAGATATTTTCCGTTGTTTGTGATAAGAAATGAATATTCGATCCGAAATAAAAGTCGTGTGTTTGAGTGCTTGCTAAATAAAAGCCCGTTTTTGTTTGTCAGCATTCGCTAACGGCCATATCACGTTGAATACACCGGTTCTCGTCCGATCACCGAAGTTAAGCAACATCGAGCCTGGTCAGTACTTAGTTGGTTGACCGCTTGAGAATACCAGGTGCTGTAAGCGTCTATTTTTATTTTGTTTTCTTTTATTTCACCATTTTCTACATTGTTCTCTTTCCTCTTCGTTCCCATAAAATGTATTGTGTAATGTCCATTTCTGCATCATTTTCCAAACAATCTCTACTCACTGCCATTTATATTCTGTTGTTTGGGAAAACACTCAGTAAATGAACGCTTCGATAGACAACTCTTTCTTTAGTAATGCCCGACTCTCGTCACATCTTCATACACCCATTTTCAGCCTTGAAAACTGTCGCTCACATCCTACATCTCTTAAATGCTTGATCATTGATTACGAATCTAGACAATAAACGCTGGCAATCTCAATAATACAATTGAAAATAACTTCTCATTCCTTTGCAACAGTGGCTTGTATCAGCAGATAATAACGAAATTGCGATTAATTTATTTATACAACAAAGCTTAGCAAGAAATATCGCTAATATTTTCAACAGAAATGAATTTCTCAATCGTGCTGCTGTTTTCACACGGAGAAGAAATGTCGAATTTTTGAAAATAATACTACTAAAAGTCATTCATAATTGAGTAATTGCCATTGAAAATGACAGCATTTATATTTGCCGAATCACACAGGATTTTTAGCAGTAGACTGAATGGAAAAATATCAAAGATTGAAAAAGCACGCCAACTTTAGATTAAAATGAGCGACAGTACATGAAAATCGAACAGTTTTTAGGCAAAATGTCACGTGTTGCGTTCTCTAATCATTAAGAAAACTTAGTAAACTCAATTTCAGTATAGCTGAAGAATGCCAAACACACATGCACACAACATACACGGTGTTGTACACACTAACACTTGGAGAAGAGTCAAAATACCGACAAAAAAGCCTTGCGATGTTCGACGTCTATCATTTTAAAAAACTGTAACGCTAATTAATACAAGAGCACGACATACCCTTCCGTGATCGGACTGTTTATCCATTACAAATGAGAAATATTGTATTTTTATACAAGACATAAATCATTTAAATAGGATCGCGAAATTTATAATGCTGAAAATAAAAATTGTTTATTTATTTATTGATTTATTTATTTATCTTGTCTCTCGTATTGTGTGAATTTGGAAAAAAAAACATTTCGACGCTGTGAAAATTATCGAAAACATCTACAAATGAGAAAATGTTTACTTTATCTCCGTGTAGAAATGTTCGCTTTCATAGATATTTTCCGTTGTTTGTGATGAGAAATGAATATTCGATCCGAAATAAAAGTCGTGTGTTTGAGTGCTTGCTAAATAAAAGGCCGTTTACGTTTATCAGCAGTCGCTTACGGCCATATCATGTTGAATACACCGGATGTCGTCCGATCAGCGAAGTTAGGCAACATCGAGCCTGGTCAGTACTTAGATGGGTGACGTTTGGGAAAACCAGGTGCTTTAAGCGTCTATTTTTATTTTGTTTTCTTTTATTTCACCATTTTCTACATTGTTCTCTTTCCTCTTCGTCCCATAAAAGGGATTGTACAATGTCCATTTCTGCATCATTCTCTACTCACTGCCATTTATATGCTGTTGTTTGGGAAAACTCTCAGTAAATGAACGCTTCGATATACATCTCTTTTTTTAGAAATGCCCGACTCTCGTCGCATCTTCATACACCCATTTTCAGCCTTGACATCTGTCGCTCACAGCCTACTAAGTTAAATCCTTGATCATTGATTACGAATCTAGACAATAAACGCTGGCAATCTCAATAATACAATTGAAAATAACTTCTCATTCCTTTGCAACAGTGGCTTGTATCAGCAGATAATAACGAAATTGCGATTAATTTATTTATACAACAAAGCTTAGCAAGAAATATCGCTATTATTTTCAACAGAAATGAACTTCTCACTCGAACTGCTGTTTTCACACGGAGAAGAAATGTCGAATTTATGAAAATAATACTACTAAAAGTCATTCATAATTGAGTAATTGCCATTGAAAATGACAGCATTTATTTTTGCCGAATCACACAGGATTTTTAGCAGTAGACTGAATAGAAAAAATCACAGATTGAAAAAGCACGCCAAACTTTAGATTAAAATGTGCGCCAGTACATGAAAATCGAACAGTTTTTAGGCAAAATGTCACGTGTTGCGTTCTCTAATCATTAACAAAATTTAGTAAACTCAATTTCAGTATAGCTGAAGAATGCCAAACACACATGCACACAACATACACGGTGTTGTACACACTAACACTTGGAGAAGAGTCAAAATACCGACAAAAAAGCCTTGCGATGTTCGACGTCTATCACTTTAAAAAACTGTAACGGTAATTAATACAAGAGCACGACAAACCCTTCCGTGATCGGACAGTTTATCCATTACAAATGAGAAATATTGTCTTTTTAAACAAGACAAAAATCATTTAAATAGGATCGCGAAATTTATAATGCTGAAAATAAAAATTGTTTATTTATTTATTGATTTATTTATTTATTTATCTTGTCTCTCGTATTGTGTGAATTTGGAAAAAAACATTTCGACGCTGTGAAAATTATCGAAAACATCTACAAATGAGAAAATGTTTACTTTATCTCCGTGTAGAAATGTTCGCTTTCATAGATATTTTCCGTTGCTTGTGATGAGAAATGAATATTCGATCCGAAATAAAAGTCGTGTGTTTGAGTGCTTGCTAAATAAAAGGCCGTTTACGTTTATCAGCAGTCGTTTACGTCCATATCACGTTGAATACACCGGTTCTCGTCCGATCACCGAAGTTAAGCAACATCGAGCCTGGTCAGTACTTAGATGGGTGACCGCTTGGGAATACCAGGTGCTGTAAGCGTCTGATCTTGTTTTGTTTTCTTTTATTTCACCATTTTCTACATTGTTCTCTTTCCTCTTCGTCCCATAAAAGGGATTGTACAATGTCCATTTCTGCATCATTCTCTACACACTGCCGTTTATATGCTGTTGGTTGGGAAAACACTCAGGAAATGAACGCTTTGATAGACATCTCTTTCTTTAATAATGCCCGACTCTCGTCACATCTTCATACACCCATTTTCAGCCTTGACATCTGTCGCTCACAGCCTACTAAGTTAAATCCTTGATCATTGATTACGAATCTAGACAATAAACGCTGGCAATCTCAATAATACAATTGAAAATAACTTCTCATTCCTTTGCAACAGTGGCTTGTATCAGCAGATAATAACGAAATTGCGATTAATTTATTTATACAACAAAGCTTAGCAAGAAATATCGCTAATATTTTCAACAGAAATGAACTTCTCAATCGAACTGCTGTTTTCACACGGAGAAGAAATGTCGAATTTATGAAAATAATACTACTAAAAGTCATTCATAATTGAGTAATTGCCATTGAAAATGACAGCATTTATTTTTGCCGAATCACACAGGATTTTTAGCAGTAGACTGAATGGAAAAAAATCACAGATTGAAAAAGCACGCCAAACTTTAGATTGAAATGAGCGCGAGTACATGAAAATCGAACAGTTTTTAGGCAAAATGTCACGTGTTGCGTTCTCTAATCATTAACAAAATTTAGTAAATTTAATATCAGTATAGCTAAAGAATGCCAAACACACATGCACACAACATACACGGTGTTGTACACACTAACACTTGGAGAAGAGTCAAAATACCGACAAAAAAGCCTTGCGATGTTCGACGTCTATCACTTTAAAAAACTGTAACGGTAATTAATACAAGAGCACGACAAACCCTTCCGTGATCGGACTGTTTATCCATTACATATGAGAAATATTGTCTTTTTAAACAAGACAAAAATCATTTAAATAGGATCGCGAAATTTATAATGCTGAAAATAAAAATTGTTTATTTATTTATTGATTTATTTATTTATTTATCTTGTCTCTCGTATTGTGTGAATTTGGAAAAAAACATTTCGACGCTGTGAAAATTATCGAAAACATCTACAAATGAGAAAATGTTTACTTTATCTCCGTGTAGAAATGTTCGCTTTCATAGATATTTTCCGTTGTTTGTGATGAGAAATGAATATTCGATCCGAAATAAAAGTCGTGTGTTTGAGTGCTTGCTAAATAAAAGGCCGTTTACGTTTATCAGCAGTCGCTCACGGCCATATCACGTTGAATACACCGGTTCTCGTCCGATCACCGAAGTAAAGCATCACGATCCTGGTCAGTACTTAGATGGGTGACCGCTTGGGAATACCAGGTGCTGTAAGCGCACATTTTTATTTTGTTTTCTTTTATCTCACAATTTCCTACATTGTTCTCTTTCCTCTTCGTCCCATAAAAGGGATTGTACAATGTCCATTTCTGCATCATTCTCTACTCACTGCCATTTATATGCTGTTAGTTGGGAAAACACTCAGTAAATGAACGCTTCGATAGACATCTCTTTCTTTAGTAATGCCCGACTCTCGTCACATCTTCATACACCCATTTTCAGCCTTGACATCTGTCGCTCACAGCCTACATCTCTTAAATGCTTGATCATTGATTACGAATCTAGACAATAAACGCTGGCAATCTCAATAATACTATTGAAAATAACTTCTCATTCCTTTGCAACAGTGGCTTGTATCAGCAGATAATAACGAAATTGCGATTAATTCATTTATACAACAAAGCTTAGCAAGAAATATCGCTAATATTTTCAACAGAAATGAACTTCTCAATCGAACTGCTGTTTTCACACGGAGAAGAAATGTCGAATTTATGAAAATAATACTACTAAAAGTCATTCATAATTGAGTAATTGCCATTGAAAATGACAGCATTTATTTTTGCCGAATCACACAGGATTTTTAGCAGTAGACTGAATGGAAAAAAATCACAGATTGAAAAAGCACGCCAACTTTGGATTTAAATCAGCGCCAGTACATGAAAATCTAACAGTTTTTAGTTAAAATGTCACGTGTTGCGTTCGCTAATCATTAACAAAATTTAGTAAACTCAATTTCAGTATAGCTGAAGAATCCCAAACACACATGCACACAACATACACGGTGTTGTACACACTAACACTTGGAGAAGAGTCAAAATACCGACAAAAAAGCCTTGCGATGTTCGACGTCTATCATTTTAAAAAACTGTAACGCTAATTAATACAAGAGCACGACAAACCCTTCCGTGATCGGACTGTTTATCCATTACAAATGAGAAATATTGTATTTTTATACAAGACATAAATCATTTAAATAGGATCGCGAAATTTATAATGCTGAAAATAAAAATTGTTTATTTATTTATTGATTTATTTATTTATCTTGTCTCTCGTATTGTGTGAATTTGGAAAAAAACATTTCGACGCTGTGAAAATTATCGAAAACATCTACAAATGAGAAAATGTTTACTTTATCTCCGTGTAGAAATGTTCGCTTTCATAGATATTTTCCGTTGTTTGTGATGAGAAATGAATATTCGATCCGAAATAAAAGTCGTGTGTTTGAGTGCTTGCTAAATAAAAGGCCGTTTACGTTTATCAGCAGTCGCTTACGGCCATATCATGTTGAATACACCGGATGTCGTCCGATCAGCGAAGTTAGGCAACATCGAGCCTGGTCAGTACTTAGATGGGTGACGTTTGGGAAAACCAGGTGCTTTAAGCGTCTATTTTTATTTTGTTTTCTTTTATTTCACCATTTTCTACATTGTTCTCTTTCCTCTTCGTCCCATAAAAGGGATTGTACAATGTCCATTTCTGCATCATTCTCTACTCACTGCCATTTATATGCTGTTGTTTGGGAAAACTCTCAGTAAATGAACGCTTCGATAGACATCTCTTTTTTTAGAAATGCCCGACTCTCGTCGCATCTTCATACACCCATTTTCAGCCTTGACATCTGTCGCTCACAGCCTACTAAGTTAAATCCTTGATCATTGATTATGAATCTAGACAATAAACGCTGGCAATCTCAATAATACAATTGAAAATAACTTCTCATTCCTTTGCAACAGTGGCTTGTATCAGCAGATAATAACGAAATTGCGATTAATTTATTTATACAACAAAGCTTAGCAAGAAATATCGCTATTATTTTCAACAGAAATGAACTTCTCACTCGAACTGCTGTTTTCACACGGAGAAGAAATGTCGAATTTATGAAAATAATACTACTAAAAGTCATTCATAATTGAGTAATTGCCATTGAAAATGACAGCATTTATTTTTGCCGAATCACACAGGATTTTTAGCAGTAGACTGAATAGAAAAAATCACAGATTGAAAAAGCACGCCAAACTTTAGATTAAAATGTGCGCCAGTACATGAAAATCGAACAGTTTTTAGGCAAAATGTCACGTGTTGCGTTCTCTAATCATTAACAAAATTTAGTAAACTCAATTTCAGTATAGCTGAAGAATGCCAAACACACATGCACACAACATACACGGTGTTGTACACACTAACACTTGGAGAAGAGTCAAAATACCGACAAAAAAGCCTTGCGATGTTCGACGTCTATCACTTTAAAAAACTGTAACGGTAATTAATACAAGAGCACGACAAACCCTTCCGTGATCGGACAGTTTATCCATTACAAATGAGAAATATTGTCTTTTTAAACAAGACAAAAATCATTTAAATAGGATCGCGAAATTTATAATGCTGAAAATAAAAATTGTTTATTTATTTATTGATTTATTTATTTATTTATCTTGTCTCTCGTATTGTGTGAATTTGGAAAAAAACATTTCGACGCTGTGAAAATTATCGAAAACATCTACAAATGAGAAAATGTTTACTTTATCTCCGTGTAGAAATGTTCGCTTTCATAGATATTTTCCGTTGTTTGTGATGAGAAATGAATATTCGATCCGAAATAAAAGTCGTGTGTTTGAGTGCTTGCTAAATAAAAGGCCGTTTACGTTTATCAGCAGTCGTTTACGTCCATATCACGTTGAATACACCGGTTCTCGTCCGATCACCGAAGTTAAGCAACATCGAGCCTGGTCAGTACTTAGATGGGTGACCGCTTGGGAATACCAGGTGCTGTAAGCGTCTGATCTTGTTTTGTTTTCTTTTATTTCACCATTTTCTACATTGTTCTCTTTCCTCTTCGTCCCATAAAAGGGATTGTACAATGTCCATTTCTGCATCATTCTCTACTCACTGCCGTTTATATGCTGTTGGTTGGGAAAACACTCAGGAAATGAACGCTTCGATAGACATCTCTTTCTTTAATAATGCCCGACTCTCGTCACATCTTCATACACCCATTTTCAGCCTTGACATCTGTCGCTCACAGCCTACTAAGTTAAATCCTTGATCATTGATTACGAATCTAGACAATAAACGCTGGCAATCTCAATAATACAATTGAAAATAACTTCTCATTCCTTTGCAACAGTGGCTTGTATCAGCAGATAATAACGAAATTGCGATTAATTTATTTATACAACAAAGCTTAGCAAGAAATATCGCTAATATTTTCAACAGAAATGAACTTCTCAATCGAACTGCTGTTTTCACACGGAGAAGAAATGTCGAATTTATGAAAATAATACTACTAAAAGTCATTCATAATTGAGTAATTGCCATTGAAAATGACAGCATTTATTTTTGCCGAATCACACAGGATTTTTAGCAGTAGACTGAATGGAAAAAAATCACAGATTGAAAAAGCACGCCAAACTTTAGATTGAAATGAGCGCGAGTACATGAAAATCGAACAATTTTTAGGCAAAATGTCACGTGTTGCGTTCTCTAATCATTAACAAAATTTAGTAAATTTAATATCAGTATAGCTAAAGAATGCCAAACACACATGCACACAACATACACGGTGTTGTACACACTAACACTTGGAGAAGAGTCAAAATACCGACAAAAAAGCCTTGCGATGTTCGACGTCTATCACTTTAAAAAACTGTAACGGTAATTAATACAAGAGCACGACAAACCCTTCCGTGATCGGACTGTTTATCCATTACATATGAGAAATATTGTCTTTTTAAACAAGACAAAAATCATTTAAATAGGATCGCGAAATTTATAATGCTGAAAATAAAAATTGTTTATTTATTTATTGATTTATTTATTTATTTATCTTGTCTCTCGTATTGTGTGAATTTGGAAAAAAACATTTCGACGCTGTGAAAATTATCGAAAACATCTACAAATGAGAAAATGTTTACTTTATCTCCGTGTAGAAATGTTCGCTTTCATAGATATTTTCCTTTGTTTGTCATGAGAAATGAATATTCGATCCGAAATAAAAGTCGTGTGTTTGAGTGCTTGCTAAATAAAAGGCCGTTTACGTTTATCAGCAGTCGCTCACGGCCATATCACGTTGAATACACCGGTTCTCGTCCGATCACCGAAGTAAAGCAACACGATCCTGGTCAGTACTTAGATGGGTGACCGCTTGGGAATACCAGGTGCTGTAAGCGCACATTTTTATTTTGTTTTCTTTTATCTCACAATTTCCTACATTGTTCTCTTTCCTCTTCGTCCCATAAAAGGGATTGTACAATGTCCATTTCTGCATCATTCTCTACTCACTGCCATTTATATGCTGTTAGTTGGGAAAACACTCAGTAAATGAACGCTTCGATAGACATCTCTTTCTTTAGTAATGCCCGACTCTCGTCACATCTTCATACACCCATTTTCAGCCTTGACATCTGTCGCTCACAGCCTACATCTCTTAAATCCTTGATCATTGATTACGAATCTAGACAATAAACGCTGGCAATCTCAATAATACTATTGAAAATAACTTCTCATTCCTTTGCAACAGTGGCTTGTATCAGCAGATAATAACGAAATTGCGATTAATTTATTTATACAACAAAGCTTAGCAAGAAATATCGCTAATATTTTCAACAGAAATGAACTTCTCAATCGAACTGCTGTTTTCACACGGAGAAGAAATGTCGAATTTATGAAAATAATACTACTAAAAGTCATTCATAATTGAGTAATTGCCATTGAAAATGACAGCATTTATTTTTGCCGAATCACACAGGATTTTTAGCAGTAGACTGAATGGAAAAAAATCACAGATTGAAAAAGCACGCCAACTTTGGATTTAAATCAGCGCCAGTACATGAAAATCTAACAGTTTTTAGTTAAAATGTCACGTGTTGCGTTCGCTAATCATTAACAAAATTTAGTAAACTCAATTTCAGTATAGCTGAAGAATCCCAAACACACATGCACACAACATACACAGTGTTGTACACACTGGGGTTGCCAGGATTAACAGGAGTATACATACTGACAGCCGCAAGGGGTTGGGAGTCGCGGAGACCCATGATCGCCTACGTCCTGAATGGACTGGAGCCATAGAAGAAGAAGAAGAAGAAGAAGAAGAAGAAGAAGCATATATATATATCTTCTTTTCTGAACTTTCTTACAATCAATCGTATCATTGGTTTTCTCATATGAACATTTTACTGTATAAGGCAGAGTAATTCTTCTTCCTCTATTTGCATGTATATTCAACCATCTTTATAACCTTTTTTAATACATGTTTATTCCGGTTACCTTGGCGTCTTCTTTGTTTCTTATTTCCTATGTAAAGTATTGCGTCGACTCGAATCCCAAATATAAATATCGTAATGGACTTTATCATGCTCTACATTTGGTGACCTCGACGTGATTCGTTTCGGCCTAATTCTGTCCGGCGTTATTGGAAATAAGTCAGTCAGTTAAGTGCCATTCGTGATACACGCTTGGGCGATCATGTCTCGAAAGAGACATAAACGACTGGTCAGAAGTTTATCCCGCAGTAGTTTGCCATTGCTTTCTGCGGTAGACTGGTTGCCGACCAAGGCTACAGAAACCATTCTTTCACCCTCTCTTTCTCTCATCTCGCTCGCTACACATCGTCCTACCTTTTCCTCTCACATTCCCTCTTCCTTTCTCTTTGTTTTTACAGCTGTACGGATAATTTCATTTTTGTACAAAAAATAATTCTTTTATTTCTTTTACGAAAATAAACGAAAGTTTGTTTTACTTTATTTGTAGTGCATTTTTCTTTTTATTATTTGTTTGAGGGACTTCTTAGCCCCTCTACACGCCTACTGAAAAAAGAAGAGAAAATGTAATTTCTGCCGCACCCAAAAAAACTCAACTTTTCATCCGACAACCTTGGACAGGAATGGGAAACATGGAAAAACCAATTCCAGCTATTTCTGCAAGCTACAGAGTCAGATAGAAAACCAGAGAAGGTTAAAACATCGATACCATTGACCTGTATTGGAAATGAAGGAAGAAAAATCTATAATACATTCAATTTCGAAAACGCAGAGCAGAAATACGACTTGGAAAATGTGATAGGAAAATTCGACTCACACTGCCAACCAAGAAAGGACTTAACCTTTCTCACTTACCAATTTCTTACTTGCAAACAGAAAGAAACACAGAGGTTCCACGAATATGTCACCGAACTGCGGCAAAAGGGAAATAAATGTGAATCTGGAGAGCTCACAGAGAGACTTATCAAAGACATTCTCATATGTGGCATAAACGACAATATGCTTCGAGAGAGAATGCTGCGAGAACCGTCGTTGGACTTGGGAAAAGCTATCCAAGCAGGCCTCAGTGCAGAAGAAACAAAACGACACTCTAAAATAATGGCCAATGTCGGACACTGAAAGCATATCCCTTATTCGGGATATGAAAAAAAATAAAATAAAAAACAAGACGTCTTCCCATGCATCGTTCAAGCAAGAAAATAGAAGACCCGCCAGACAGCATTGGATTGAAAAATGCACCTACTGCTCTGGTGCCCACCAGAAAAACAACTGCCCCGCATACAACAAAAACTGTACAAACTGCGGTAAAAAAGGCCATTACGTTCGAATGTGCCGAACAAAAAAGAAAAAATTATATAACGTCGGACAACACAGCTCAGACCACGAAGAGTCAGTCCATTTTAACTTGGACGCCATATTGAAAAAAAATGTACACGTCATTACTGACAAGTGGAAAATAAAGTTACCTTGTAACGAAATCTTTATAAGCTTTAAAATAGATACGGATGCTGAAGTAAACGTTATACCTGTAAAAATATACAATACTATCAGGCCAAAATCAAAATTAGAAAAAACTTCAATTACATTAACAGCATACAACTGCACAAAAATACCCATAATTGGTAGCTGCATGATATGTCTACAAAACAAAGACACGAAAATAAATACACAGTTCATCGTTGCGGATACAAATGCAAACTCTGTAATTAGTGCAAACACTGCGGAAAATTTGGGTTTAATAAAAAGAATATATGAGGTAAATAAGACGGACATAGAAGCTATAATTGAAAAATATAAAGACTGCTTCGGTGAAATTGGAAAATTACCGGTCACTCACCACATAACAGTAATCCCAGAAATGAATCCCGTCGTAAATCCGCCAAGAAATATCCCGTTTGGTATGAAACCAAAATTAAAAAAGGAACTGGAGAGAATGATGAAAATGGGGATAATAAAACCCATTGAAGAACCTACGGACTGGGTGAATTCTCTAGTAATAGTAGAGAAACACAATGACAAACTAAGATTATGTTTAGATCCCAGAGATCTAAACAAGGCGATAAAAAGAGAGCATTACAAGCTACCTACAGCAGAAGAAATTTATTGCGGAAATGAAAACCCCCAGGTAATTCACAAAGCTAGATGCGTCTAACGGATACTGGCAAATTCCCGTTGACGAAGAAAGCTCCAAGCTATTAACTTTTAACTCGCCATTTGGTCGTTACTCCTTCACACGCCTTCCATATGGAATACACAGCGCCTCTGAAGTTTTACAAGCACAAGTTGCAAAAATAATAGAAGGAATAAAACGGACCAAGAACTCACAGGACGATATCATAATATGGTCGGAAAACCTAGAGGAATACATGGAACTACTGGATAAAGTACTTAGCCGACTACGCAAAGCCGGTCTGAAATTAAACAAAAGTAAATGTAAATTTGCAGCAAAACAACTGACTTACTTAGGTCATTTAATCACCCATGAAGGACTAAAACCAGACCCTTCCAAAGTAAAGGCAATTACACACATGCCTCTCCCCGAAAATAAAAAAGACATACAACGATTTTTGGGAATGACCAACTATCGGTGCAAATTCATCCCAGAATACTCGGAACAGTACTCGGAAATAATTACAACTCTAAGAAAACTCCTACACAACGAAACCCTTTGGTCGTTCGATAAAACCAAATAGAGGCTGTAGAGAAACTTAAACAGATAATAACAAATTTACCAGTCCTGAAATTCTACGACCCTTGTAAAGAAATAAAGATAAACACTGATGCCAGTGAACACGGCTTAGGTGCTGTCCTACAGCAAAGGCACAACGAAACCTGGCTACCAGTATCTTATGCATCAAGGTCGACAACTCCTGCAGAACAAAATTATTGTCCGATTGAATTGGAAAAACTTAGCATAGTGTTCGCCTGTAGCAAATTCCATCAATTTATCTATGGAAAAATTTTTCTAATAGAGAATGATCATAAACCATTAAGGCAAATCTTCAAAAAATCAATTACTAAAAGCCCTCCAAGAATACAAAGATTCCTAATGGCACTCCAAAAATATGAATTTGAAGTGACATATATCCCTGGTCGAGAATCTGTAATTGCTGACGCATTATCACGTGCATATATATCGGACAGCTCACCAGAGATGTCGGATACGGAGATGGACAAATATATCCATACCATCTTAAAACAATACCCAATGAGCGATCAAAATCTGGACGTCTACCGAGAAGAAACTGGGAAAGACCCAACACTACAAATGCTAATGAAATATGCAACGTCAACTTGGCCAGAAAATAAAGACGTGCCACCCACATTAGCGCCATACATGCCAGTTCGAGATGAAATATCAGTCGTCAAAGGACTAGTACTGAAAGGTACGCGAATAGTAGTCCCAACCTCTCTACGAAAAGAAGCCCTACAAAAAATCCATACTGGACACTTAGGGATAGAGAAGTGCATTGCACGAGCAAAAGAAGTCATATATTGGCCTAACATAAACAGTCAGATAAAAGAAATGATAAGTACATGTACACACTGTTTAAATCATAGAAACCAACAACCGTCTGAACACCTAATGCACCATGAAATACCAGTAACACCCCGGACGAAAGTCGTGACAGACATTTTTTTATTTATACAGTAAAGCATACGTAGTGATTATAGACTACACAACGAGATATTTCGATACCCACAAACTTGATGACTGCAAATCACGCACAGTGATCAATAAAATAAAAAAACACCTTCTCAAAATTTGGTATTCCACAAATAGTGATCAGCAATAATGGACCCGAATACGCATCATCAGAATTTAAACAATTCGCTAAAGAATGGAATTTCAAACACATCAAGACAAGTCCGAACTATCCACAATCAAATGGACTAGAGTAGAAAGAAATACACAAACTATCAAAAGAACATTAATAAAGTCCTTTGAAAGTGACCAAGACCCAAACCTAGCAATATTAGAACTGCGGACCTCTCCATTAAAAGATAAATCGCCGTCACCAGCCCAACAACTAATGAAAAGAACGCTTAGGACAAACCTTCCTGACATCTTGCACAATAAATCAATGAAAAGGCATGATGTAGACAAAAAGGTCAAAGAACTACCAACACTAAACAAAGACGATACTGTTCGTATTCGTTCCCAAGATAATTGGAAACTCAAAGGAAAAATTGTCAAAAAACTACAAGAGCCTCGATCGCATCTAATACAAACAGAACACGAAAAACATCTAAGACGCAACAGGCGTCACCTCTAAAAAACAAATGAAAACCCAACACCCAAAGGTACATACGACTATGAAAACATATTCAACCAAGAAAATAGTCAGCAAAGACCAGTCGTAGCACAAACAGGCACGGAGAACACAATAACAAACTTCACAAAGAGAGGAAGAACAATTAGGCTTCCAGAAAGATAGAGACATTAATTACATACCAAAAAAAAAAAAAAAAAACGAAAATGTTATATGTATGTCAACTCGAGTTGCTTCCCCTTGACTGTGTGTACACCAACACTACCCGGTTGACTGCTACCTCCCACTAACACCACGTGGTATATCAAAGTAATAAAATTTACTACTGGGACAGTGTTAATAAAGTTTGTTTACGTTAAGACATATGTCTCTCCGCTCTCATTGCTTTTCCTAATCTTCACTAATATGCTTCAGCCACGCATCTGTATCAACATAATATAAAAACATCTTCATCCACCATTTTCATTTATATATTTATTCATTTTCTCGCTCGTGTTGTGTGAATTTTGAAAAAAACATTTCGACGCTGTGAAAATTATCGAAAACATCTACAAATGAGAAAATGTTTATTTAATCTCAGTGTAGAAATGTTCGCTTTCATAGATATTTTCCGTTGTTTGTGCTGAGAAATGAATATTCGATACGAAATACAAGTAATAATGCCTTCGTGTGTTTGACTGCTTACTAAATAAAAGGCCGTTTACGTTTATTAGCAGCCGCTTACGGCCATATCACGTTGGATGCACCAGCTCTCGTCCGATCACCGAAGTTAAGCAACATCGACCCTGGTCAGTAATTAGATGGGAGACCGCTTGGGAATACCAGGTGCTGTAAGCGTCTATTTTTATTTTGTTTTCTTCTATTTCACCATTTTCTACATTATTCTCTTTCCTCTTCGTTCCATAAAATGTATTGTACAATGTCAATTTCTGCATCATTCTGCAAACAATCTCTACTCACTGCCATTTATATGCTGTCGGTTGGGAAAACACTCAGTAAATGAACGCTTCCATAGACATCTCTTTCTTTAGTAATGCCCGACTCTCGTCACATCTTCATACACCCATTTTCAGCCTTGACATCTGTCGCTCACAGCCTACATCTCTTAAATGCTTGATCATTGATTACGAATCTAGACAATAAACGCTGGCAATCTCAATAATACAATTGAAAATAACTTCTCATTCCTTTGCAACAGTGGCCGCTTGTATCAGCAGATAATAACGAAATTGCGATTAATTTATTTATACAACAAAGCTTAGCAAGAAATATCGCTAATATTTTCACCAGAAATGAACTTCTCAATCGAACTGCTGTTTTCACACGGAGAAGAAATGTCGAATTTATGAAAATAATACTACTAAAAGTCATTCATAATTGAGTAATTGCCATTGAAAATGACAACATTTATTTTTGCCGAATCACACAGAGATTTTTAGAAGTAGACTGAATGGAAAAAAATCACTGATTGAAAAAGCACGCCAACTTTAGATTAAAATGACCGGCAGTACATGAAAATCTAACAGCTTTTAGGCAAAATGTCATGTGTTGCGTTCTCTAATCATTAAGAAAATTTAGTAAACTCAATTTCAGTATAGCTGAAGAATGCCAAACACACATGCACACAACATACACGGTGTTGTACACACTAACACTTGGAGAAGAGTCAAAATACCGATCAAAAAGCCTTGCGATGTTCGACGTCTATCACTTTAATCAACTGTAACGGTAATTAATACAAGAGCACGACAAACCCTTCCGTGATCGGATTGATTATCCATTACAAATGAGAAATATTGTCTTTTTAAACAAGACAAAAATCATTTAATTAGGATCGCGAATTTTATAATGCTGAAAATAAAAATTGTTTATTTATTGATTTATTTATTTATTTATTTATCTTGTCTCTCGTATTGTGTGAATTTGGAAAAAAACATTTCGAGGCTGTGAAAATTATCGAGAACATCTACAAATGAGAAAATGTTTACTTTATCTCCGTGTAGAAATGTTCGCTTTCATAGATATTTTCCGTTGTTTGTGATGAGAAATGAATATTCGATCCGAAATAAAAGTCGTGTGTTTGAGTCCTTGATAAATAAAAGGCCGATTACGTTTGTCAGCAGCCGCTTACGGCCATATCACGTTGAATACACCGGTTCTCGTCCGATCACCGAAGTTAAGTAACATCGAGTCTGGTCAGTACTTAGATGGGTGACCGCTTGGGAATACCAGGTGCTGTAAGCGTCTATTTTTATTTTGTTTTCTTCTATTTCACCATTTTCTACATTGTTCTCTTTCCTCTTCGTTCCATAAAATGTATTGTACAATGTCAATTTCTGCATCATTCTCCAAACAATCTCTACTCACTGCCATTTATATGCTGTTGTTTGGGAAAACACTCAGTAAATGAACGGTTCGATAGACAACTCTTTCTTTAGTAATGCCCGACTCTCGTTACATCTTCATACACCCATTTTCAGCCTTGACATCTGTCGCTCACAGCCTACATCTCTTAAATGCTTGATCATTGATTACGAATCTAGACAATAAACGCTGGCAATCTCAATAATACAATTGAAAATAACTTCTCATTCCTTTGCAACAGTGGCCGCTTGTATCAGCAGATAATAACGAAATTGCGATTAATTTATTTATACAAAAAAGCTTAGTAAGAAATATCGCTAATATTTTCAACAGAAATGAACTTCTAAATCGAACTGCTGTTTTCACACAGAGAAGAAATTTCGAATTTATGAAAATAATACTAGTAAAAATAATTCATAATTGAGTAATTGCCATTGAAAATGACAGAATTTATTTTTGCCGAATCACAGGATTTTTAGCAGTAGACTGAATGGAAAAAAATCACAGATTGAAAAATCACGCCAACATTAGATTGAAATGAGCGCCAGTGCATGAAAATCTAACAGTTTTAGGCAAAATGTCACGTGTTCCGTTCTCTAATCATTAAGAAAATTTAGTAAACTCAATTTCAGTATAGCTGCAGAATCCCAAACACACATGCACACAACATACACGGTGTGGTACACACTAACACTTGGAGAAGAGTCAAAATACCGAAAAAAAAGCCTTGCGATGTTCGACGTCTATCACTTTAAAAAACTGTAACGGTAATTAATACAAGAGCACGACAAACCTTTGTAGAGGATTTGGTAAGTGCTTGGTTGATGTGCTTCCGTATTTTACGGGTATTGCTCTCGAGATTAGTTCCCCCACAAATACAACACAATGTTTTACAATCACGCAAAAGAAATGGAATATGTCACAACGAACATTAAACAACAAACAATTTAATATGTATAAATTACAATTAGCATGTGGAAAGAAATAAAATACATGATGTGAAAAATTGCCTTTTGGAAAATAAAGTTTGGCAAGAAGTTAAATTTGTTTAAATGTGTGTGTAATTTTATATTAACGGGGTCCGTAAATAAGTCGTTCTTACTTAAATTAAGTTAATCTCGGGTGGCGACAGCATGTCGCGTTGATGAAAGTAAGTTTGTCGGGTTTTTCCTTTCACGGCCATCTGTAGCTAGGTCATGAACTCTGGTGTGGAAGAATGACTTGGCCGGACAGAGTATCGGTTACATGCTGACTTAATGGCTAGTTTGGTGACTGACTTCTTCTTCCTAACTGTGTGTTATTTATATACCATAATGGTGGATCAAAGAATCTTCCTAACTTTTAGGAGTGAAGACATTTATTGACCAATCAGATTTGTATTTTACTATTTTGTTTTGGGGCCTAAATATTTTTTGTTAATTGACTTCCGATCCTATTTTTCTAGAATGTTCTTATTCTATGTTTTTTGCTGATTGGTTGAGAAATATAAAAATGTAATTTAAATTCTAATGCCGTTTTGATCCAACATTTCTATAATGTTTTTATGTATTTTCTTATTGCTTATTTTAATAGAAAAAAATGTGTATCCCATATACCCCCCCCGCAGATTGATAAATATGGAAATATTTATTAATATGTAATATAAGTTTTAAAATGTTTCGGCCAATGTACTTTTCTTCCAGCTTTTGTGGTGGTGTTTGTCGGTGTATTTGTCGGCGTGGAGGTTGGTTTGGACAATGTGGTATTTTTTGTACTTGTAGAGTGTTCAGCCGTACTTTTTTTTATTGGTAATTCTAAGTACGTTGGTTTTAGTCTGTCTATGGGGACAGTATCAATTTTGCCTTTTATGGCGAGTTTAAAATATTTGTGGTGTCTTTCAACTACCTGGAAAGGTCCGGAGTAGGTAGGACATAAAGGTTTTTTGACTGCATCATTTCGAATAAAAACGTATTTGCAGTCGTGAAGGTCTTTTGGTGTGTAAAGTTCTTTAGTTTGTGTTCTTGTGGGTGTGTAAACTAAATCGTTCATTTTGTGTTTAAAATCTTTTACAAAAGTTGTAGTTGGTTGTAAGGAAGTGTTTTTTTCACAAAATTGACCTGGTAGTGTTAAAGATGTTCCAAAAACCATTTCGGAAGCTGTACATCCCAGGTCTTCTTTGATAACATTCCTTATTGACAATAAAACAAGAGGCAAATTTTCAGACCATGTTCTGGAGTTGTTGTTAGCTGTTAAAGCTGTTTTAAGTTGTCTATGGAATCTTTCGATTAATCCATTTGCGCAGGGGTGATATGCTGTTGTTTTTATATGTTTGGCTCCCAATAACTTTGTAAATTCATCGAAAAGCGTTGATTGAAATTGGGAGCCTCTGTCTGTTGTTATTACTGAAGGACAACCAAAGACTGCGATCCACTCTCGTAATATGGTTTTAGAGATAGTCTCTGCTGATATATCTCTAAGTGGGACGGCAACAGGCCATCTTGTAAATCTGTCAATGATAGTAAGTATATATTGACAGTCATTTGCTATTGGCAATGGTCCGACAATATCGATGTGTAGGTTTGTGAACCTACCGTCTGGTTTTTTGAATTGTCCTGGAGGAGACTTTGTGTGTCTGTTTGTTTTGCTCTTCTGACAATTCAAGCATGTTTGAGTCCAGTTTTTTATGTCAGTGCGCATATTAGGCCAAACAAAACGGTTGCTGATTAATTTTGCGGTTGCTCGCCGTCCAGGGTGTGAAAGGTTGTGGAAATGTGTAAATAACCTTTTTCTTAGTGATGGTGGTATGTACGGTCTAGAGTGACCAGTTTTGACATCGCAAAGTATTGTTTTTGTTCCAAATGGAACAGGCTGTTCCTTCAGCTGGAGGGAAGTGTCGTTTAGTTTGTCTAATGTGGCATCTTATTTTTTGTTCATCTGCAATGAGCTCGAAGGTGAGATCTGCCGAATCAATAGATTGTATTGTAGAGCGTGAAAGTGTATCTGCCACAATATTGTCTGAACCTTTTATGTATCGGATATCCGAGGTAAATTGTGATATATAGTCCAGTTGTCGAGTATCTCTGGGCGTATGTTTCTCGGTATTTACATGTAAGGCGTAAGTAAGTGGTTTGTGGTCAGTGAAAACGGTGAAATCTCGTCCTTCGAGTAAGTGACGAAAGTGCCTTATGGACAAGTAAATTGCCAGTAACTCCCTTGAGAAGGTGCTGTATTTTCGTTGTGCAGTGTTCAATTTCACTGAGAAAAAGGATATTGGTTTTTCCAAGCCATTTTGTTTTTGTTGTAGGACTGCTCCAATTGAGTCTCCTGGCGCGTCTGTTGTTAGTGAAAGTGTTGTAGTGTTGTCATTAGAGATGTAGGAGAGCTTGGTAAAATCTGCTAATGCTTTTTTAGCATTGTGAAAAGCAGTTAAAGCTTCTCCTTCAATTTGAATTTTTGCATTTTTATTTTTTTGTTGTTGCAACATGTTTGTTAGCGGGGTTAATATTCTGGAACAACGTGGAATAAATCTACGGTAGTAATTTGTCAAACCGAGAAATATTCGAAGTTGTCGCAGTGATGTTGGTTGTGGGAAATTTTGTATGACTGTGACTTTTTCTGGGATAGGTGTGATTCCCTGTTCGTCTATCATGTGGCCTAAAAAGTTTAATTTCGAGACAGCAAAATCACATTTACTTATGTTAATTTTCAAGCCGAAATGTGCGAGTCTCTCGAAAACTTGGAATAAATGGTCGTTATGTTCATTGATGTCATTGCTAGCAATGAGGAAATCGTCGATATAAGCAAAAGCAAATGGTAACCCTCTCAATACCTTGTCAATGAGTCTCTGGAAAGTTTGGGCAGCATTACGTAGTCCAAATGGCATTCTGGTGAATTCGAAAAGTCCAAAAGGAGTTGTAATTGCTGTTTTTTTCTATGTCTTCTTCGGCTACTTGAATTTGGTAGTAAGCTTTAACACATCTAGTTTTGTAAAGATTCTGGTTCCTTGCAAGCCCATGGCGAAATCGTACAGATGTGGGATTGGATACCTATCAGGAACTGTTTTTGCGTTGAGGTTCCTGAAATCCCCACAAGGTCGCCATGCACCTGTTTCTGGCTTCTGAACCATATGTAGCGGTGAGGAGTATGGACTACTAGAAGGACGTATAATGCCTAATTGTAACATGTGCTGAAATTCGTCTTTTGCTACTTTATATTTCTCTGGATGCAATCTGCGTGGTGATGCATGTGTGGGTGGTCCAGAGGTTGTGATATAATGTTTGGCTGCATGACGAACTTCATCAGAATGTTTAAAGGGCGTAGTAAGAGTTGGAAATTTTGTAATCAACTCTTGTAGTCCATTCGCATCTGGTAGTGCCGCACAGATTCCTGTTGACTTGTAGATTGAGGTGATTCCCTTTGCTGTTAGGTGTGTGTTGCAATCGACGAGAGATCGCGTAGCCATGTTCACTGAAACGTTGAAATGGGACAAAAAATCAGCTCCAAGAATCGGTGTTTTTACTTGGGCTATTGTGAAGATCCACGGAAAAGATCGGCGTAAAACCAAATTGAGCGTCAGTGCTATCTCTCCGTAGGTGTCAATTCTTGATCCATTTGCTGCTTGCAGTGTGAATGAAGATAGTTGGTGGTTTTTTCTGGGATCCGGTGGAATAACGCTGATTTGTGCGCCGGCGTCGACTAAAAATAAATATCCGGTATTTTTGTCTCGGATGTAAAATAGACGACTTCCTTGTTTTATACCAGCAGCTAATGTCGTCTTTACTTGCTGCCGGTGTAACCGTTTCACTGGTTTTGTGTTGAAGTGTGTGAGGTCGAATTGAAGTTGCATGGTTTTATGCACTTACTTGCCTCACATCCAAATTTGAAACGATACCAACAGGTATCATAGGTGCGTCGCTCTCTAGAAAATGAGCTCGACCTACTTCGACTTCTGCGTCGTGAGGAGGTTCTGTAAGGACGGGAACGTTCGGATGCTTGAAACTTCACCAAACTTTGAACCTGCAGAGTTAGATTTGCCATGCCCTGCAGCAGTTCAGTATACCTGTCTGGCGTGGTTGTTTGTGATGTTGTGTTTCTTGGTGTTGGTGTATTCCTTTGTGTTGCGTCATTTGTTGGGTTGTAAGATGTGGCGTAAACGTTCTGGTTTTGGTTATTGTCGTGTATTTTATCAGCTATTTCCGATATTCTATCCAAGTCTAATTCCTCAGGGAGTGATGCGAGTATCTGTGTTGTATGAGTGTGGAGTTTGTCTGTCCATAGTTTTTTTTAACACCGTTTCGGACATGGTGCTGCTTCCCAACAAAGATTTCATTTTCCTCAAGAGTTGTGAGGGTGTCATATGTCCAAGGGTCAAATTGTTAAATAGATCATGTAACTTTTTTCCATCCGATGTATCCATACGTCTTATAATGGCGTTCTTTAGTGTATCATATGGTTTGTCCTCAGGCATATGGTCTAGCAAATCGACCACTTCTGCCGCCACGTCGGTGGGAAGTTTTTCCACGACGTATGCATACTTTGAGGTTTGCGATGTAATTTTTTTAGCGCTAAAAAGTGCATTTAGCTGAGAAAACCATACTGGTATGTTAGTTGGGTTGTACCTGGGAATGCTGGCTGATATTGTTGGTGTTGTGGGTTCAATGTCGTTGTTTTCCATCTTTTACGCGTTGTGATAATTTTTTTGTGCTGTCTTATAATATGAGAGCTGTTTTTGCTTTCTTTTTATGGGGGTTGCGTGCTTTCACCAGTCGGAAAGTCACCAATTTGTAGTGGATTTGGTAAGTGCTTGGTTGATGTGCTTCCGTATTTTACGGGTATTGCTCTCGAGATTAGTTCCCCCACAAATACAACACAATGTTTTACAATCGCGCAAAAGAAATGGAATAAGTCACAACAAACATCAAACAACAAACAATTTAATATGTATAAAATAAAATTAGTATGTGGAAACAAAGAAGTGAAAAATTGCCTTTTGGAAAATAAAGTTTGGCAAGAAGTTAAATTTGTTTAAAGGTGTGTGTAAGTTTATATTAACGGAGTCCGTAAATAAGTCGTTCTTACTTGAATTAAGTTCATCTCGGGTGGCGACAGCATGTCGCGTTGATGAAAGAAAGATTGTCGGGTTTTTCCTTTCACGGCCATCTGAATGACGTGGCCGGACAGAGTATTGGTTACATGCTGACTTAATGGCTAGCTTGGTGACTGACTTCTTCTTCCTAACTGTGTGTTATTTATATACGATAATGGTGGATCAAAGAATCTTCCTAACATTTAGGTGTGAAGACATTTATTGACCAATCAGATTTGTATTTTACTATTTTGTTTTGGGGCTTAAATATTTTTTGTTAATTGACTTCCGATCCTATTTTTCTAGAATGTTCTTATTCTATGTTTTTAGCTGATTGGTTGAGAAATATAAAAATGTAATTTAAATTCTGATGCCGTTTTGATCCAAAATTTCTATAATGTTTTTATGGATTTACTTATTGCTTATTTTGATAGAAAAAAATGTGTATCCCATAACGTATTGCGTTCTATAATCATTAACAAAATTTAGTAAACTCAATTTCAGTATAGCTGAAGAATCCCAAACACACATGCACACAACATACACAGTGTTGTAAACACTAACACTTGGAGATAAGTCAAAATACCGACAAAAAAGCCTTGCGATCTTCGACGTCTATCAATTTAAATAACTGTAACAGCAATTAATACAAGAGCACGGCAAACCCTTCCGTGATCGGATTGTTTATCCATTACAAATGAGAAATATTGTCCTTTTAAAAAAGACAAAAATCATTTAAATAGGATCGCGAAAGTTAGTTATAATGCTGAAAATAAAAATTGTATATTTATTTTATTTATTTATTTATCTTGTCTCTCGTATTGTGTGAATTTGGAAAAAAACATTTCGACGCTGTGAAAATTATCGAAAACTTCTACAAATGAGAAAATGTTTATTTTATCTCCGTGTAGAAATGTTCGCTTTCATAGATATTTTCCGTAGTTTGTGATGAGAAATGAATATTCGATCCGAAATAAAAGTCGTGTGTTTGAGTGCTTGCTAAATAAAAGGCCGTTTGAGTTTAACAGCAGTCGCTTACGGCCATATTACGTTGAATACACCGGTTCTCGTCCGATCACCGAAGTTAAGCAACATCGAGCCTGGTCAGTACTTAGATGGCTGACCGCTTGGGAATGCCAGGTGCTGTACGCGTCTATTTTTATTTTATTTCACCATTTTCTACATTGTTCTCTTTCCTCTTCGTCCCATAAAAGGGATTGTACAATGTCCATTTCTGCATCATTATCCAAACAATCTCTACTCACTGCCATTTATATGCTGTTGGTTGGGAAAACACTCAGTAAATGAACTCTTCAATAGACATCTCTTTCTTTAATATTGACCGACTCTCGTCACATCTTCATACACCCATTTTTAGCCTTGACATCAGTCTCTCACAGCCGACATCTCTTAAATGCTTGATCATTGATTACGAATCTAGACAATAAACGCTGGCAATCTCAATAATACAATTGAAACTAAGTTCTCATTCCTTTCCAACAGTGGCTTGTATCAGCAGATAATAACGAAATTGCGATTAATTTATTTATACAACAAAGCTTAGCAAGAAATATCGCTAATATTTTCAACAGAAATGAACTTCTCAATCGAACTGCTGTTTTCACACAGAGAAGTAATTTCGAATGTATGAAAATAATTCTACTAAAATTCATTCATAATTGAGTAATTGTCATTGAAAATGACAGCATTTGTGTTTGCCGAATCACAGGATGTTTAGCAGTAGACTGAATGGAAAAAACTCACAGACTGTAAAATCACGCCAACTTTAGATTGAAATGAGCGCCAGTACATGAAAATCTAACAGATTTGAGGCAAAATGTCACGTGTTGCGTTCTCTAATCATTAACAAAATTTAGTAAACTCAATTTCAGTATAGCTGAAGAATCCCAAACACACATGCACACAACGTACACGGTGTTGTACACACTAGCACTTGGAGAAGAGTCAAAATACCGACAAAAAAGCCTTGCGATGTTCGACGTCTATCGTTTTAAAAAACTGTAACGGTAATTAATACAAGAGCACGACAAACCCTTCCGTGATCGGACTGTTTATCCATTACAAATGAGAAATATTGTATTTTTATACAAGACAAAAATCATTTAAATAGGATCGCGAAATTTATAATGCTGAAAATAAAAATTGTTTATTTATTGATTTATTTATTTATTTATCTTGTCTCTCGTATTGTGTGAATTTGGAAAAAAACATTTCGACGCTGTGAAAATTATCGAAAACATCTACAAATGAGAAAATGTTTACTTTATCTCCGTGTAGAAATGTTCGCTTTCATAGATATTTTCCGTTGTTTGTGATGAGAAATGAATATTCGATCCGAAATAAAAGTCGTGTGTTTGAGTGCCTGCTAAATAAAAGGCCGTTTACGTTCTCCAGCAGTCGCTTACGGCCATATCACGTTGAATATACCGGTTCTCGTCCGCTCACCGAAGCTAAGCAACATCGAGCCTGCTCAGTGCTTAGAATAGGTTACCGCTTGGGAATACCAGGTGATGTAAGCGTCCAATATATTTTGTTTTCTTTTATTTCACCATTTTCTACATTGTTCTCTTTCCTCTTCGTCCAATAAAATGTATTGTATAATGTCCATCTCTGCATCATTCTCCAAACAATCTCTACTCACTGCCATTTATATGCTGTTGGTTTGGAAAGCACTCAGTAAATGAACGCTTCGATAGACATCTCTTTCTTTAGTAATGCCCGACTCTCGTCACATCTTCATACACCCATTTTCAGCCTTGGCATCTGTCGCTCACAGCCTACATCTTTTAAATGTTGATCATTGATTACGAATCTAGACAATAAACGCTGGCAATCTCAATAATACAATTGAAACTAACTTCTCATTCCTTTGCAACAGTGGCCGCTTGTATCAGCAGATAATAACGAAATTGCGATTAATTTATTTATACAACAAAGCTTAGCAAGAAATATCGCTAATATTTTCAACAGAAATGAATTTCTCAATCGTACTGCTGTTTTCACACGGAGAAGAAATGTCGAATTTTTGAAAATAATACTACTAAAAGTCATTCATAATTGAGTAATTGCCATTCAAAATGACAGCATTTATTTTTGCCGAATCACACAGGATTTTTAGCAGTAGACTGAATGGAAAAATATCAAACATTGAAAAAGCACGCCAACTTTAGATTAAAATGAGCGCCAGTACATGAAAATCTAACAGTTTTTAGGCAAAAAGTCACGTGTTGCGTTCTCTAATCATTAACAAAATTTAGTAAACTCAATTTCAGTATAGCTGAAGAATCCCAAACACACATGCACACAACATACACGGTGTTGTACACACTAACACTTGGAGAAGAGTCAAAATACCGACAAAAAAGCCTTGCGATGTTCGACGTCTATCACTTTAAAAACTGTAACGGTAATTAGTACAAGAACACGACAAACCCTTCCGTGATCGGATTGTTCATCCATTACAAATGAGAAATATTGTCTTCTTAAACAAGACAAAAATCATATAAATAGGATCGCGAAATTTATAATGCTGAAAACAAAAATTGTTTATTTATTGATTTATTTATTTATTTATCTTGTCTCTCGTATTGTGTGAATTTGGAAAAAAACATTTCGACGCTGTGAAAATTATCGAAAACATCTACAAATGAGAAAATGTTTACTTTATCTCCGTGCAGAAATGTTCGCTTTCATAGATATTTTCCGTTGTTTGTGATGAGAAATGAATATTCGATCCGAAATAAAAGTCGTGTGTTTGAGTGGTTGCTAAATAAAAGGCCGTTTACGTTTACCAGCAGTCGCTTGCGGCCATATCGCGTTGAATACACCGGTTCTCATCCGATCACCGAAGTTAAGCAACGTCGAGCCTGGTCAGAACTTAGATGGGTGACCGCTTGGGAATACCAGGTGCTGTAAGCGCCAATTGTTATTTTATTTTGTTTTCTTTTATTTCACCATTTTCTACATTGTTCTCTTTCCTCTTCGTCCCATAAAAGGGATTGTACAATGTCCATTTCTGCATCATTCTCTACTCACTGCCATTTATATGCTGTTGGTTGGGAAACACTCAGTAAATGAACGCTTCGATAGACATCTCTTTCTTTAGTAATGCCCGACTCTCGTCACATCTTCATACACCCATTTTCAGCCTTGACATCTGTCGCTCACAGCCTACATCTCTTAAATGCTTGATCATTGATTACGAATCTAGACAATAAACGCTGGCAATCTCAATAATACAATTGAAAATAACTTCTCATTCCTTTGCAACAGTGGCTTGTATCAGCAGATAATAACGAAATTGCGATTAATTTATTTATACAACAAAGCTTAGCAAGAAATATCGCTAATATTTTCAACAGAAATCAACTTCTCAATCGAACTGCTGTTTTCACACGGAGAAGAAATGTCGAATTTATGAAAATAATACTACTAAAAGTCATTCATAATTGAGTAATTGCCATTGAAAATGACAGCATTTATTTTTGCCGAATCACACAGGAATTTTTAGCAGTAGACTGAATGGAAAAAAATCACAGATTGAAAAAGCACGCCAAACTTTAGATTAAAATGAGCGCCAGTACATGAAAATCGAACAGTTTTTAGGCAAAATGTCACGTGTTGCGTTCTCTAATCATTAACAAAATTTAGTAAACTCAATTTCAGTATAGCTGAAGAATGCCAAACACACATGCACACAACATACACGGTGTTGTACACACTAACACTTGGAGAAGAGTCAAAATACCGACAAAAAGCCTTGCGATGTTCGACGTCTATCACTTTAAAAAACTGTAACGGTAATTAATACAAGAGCACGACAAACCCTTCCGTGATCGGACTGTTTATCCATTACAAATGAGAAATATTGTCTTTTTAAACAAGACAAAAATCATTTAAATAGGATCGCGAAATTTATAATGCTGAAAATAAAAATTGTTTATTTATTTATTGATTTATTTATTTATTTATCTTGTCTCTCGTATTGTGTGAATTTGGAAAAAAAAAATTTCGACGCTGTGAAAATTATCGAAAACATCTACAAATGAGAAAATGTTTACTTTATCTCCGTGTAGAAATGTTCGCTTTCATAGATATTTTCCGTTGTTTGTGATGAGAAATGAATATTCGATCCGAAATAAAAGTCGTGTGTTTGGGTGCTTGCTAAATAAAAGGCCGTTTACGTTTCTCAGCAATCGCTTACGACCATATCACGTTGAATACACCTGTTCTCGTCCGATCACCGAAGGTTAAGCAACATCGAGCCTGGTCAGTACTTAGTTGGGTTACCGCTTGGGAATACCAGGTGCTATAAGCGTCTATTTTTATTTTGTTTTCTTTTATTTTACTATTTTCTACATTGTTCTCTTTCCTCTTCGTCCCATAAAAGGGATTGTACAATGTACATTTCTGCATCATTCTCTACTCACTGCCATTCATATGCTGTTGGTTGGGAAAACACTCAGTAAATGAACGCTTCGATAGATATCTCTTTCTTTAGTAATGCCCGACTCTCGTCACATCTTCATACACCCATTTTCAGCCTTGACATCTGTCGCTCACAGCCTACATCTCTTAAATGCTTGATCATTGATTACGAATCTAGACAATAAACGCTGGCAATCTCAATAATACAATTGAAAATAACTTCTCATTCCTTTGCAACAGTGGCTTGTATCAGCAGATAATAACGAAATTGCGATTAATTTATTTATACAACAAAGCTTAGCAAGAAATATCGCTAATATTTTCAACAGAAATGAACTTCTCAATCGAACTGCTGTTTTCACACGGAGAAGAAATGTCGAATTTATGAAAATAATACTACTAAAAGTCATTCATAATTGAGTAATTGCCATTGAAAATGACAGCATTTATTTTTGCCGAATCACACAGGATTTTTAGCAGTAGACTGAATGGAAAAAAATCACAGATTGAAAAAGCACGCCAAACTTTAGATTAAAATGAGCGCCAGTACATGAAAATCGAACAGTTTTTAGGCATAATGTCACGTGTTGCGTTCTCTAATCATTAAGAAAATTTAGTAAACTCAATTTCAGTATAGCTGAAGAATGCCAAACACACATGCACACAACATACACGGTGTTGTACACACTAACACTTGGAGAAGAGTCAAAATACCGACAAAAAAGCCTTGTGATGTTCGACGTCTATCACTTTAAAAAACTGTAACGGTAATTAATACAAGAGCACGACAAACCCTTCCGTGATCGGACTGTTTATCCATTACAAATGAGAAATATTGTCTTTTTAAACAAGACAAAAATCATTTAAATAGGATCGCCAAATTTATAATGCTGAAAATAAAAGTTGTTTATTGATTTATTTATTTATTTATCTTGTCTCTCGTATTGTGTGAATTTGGAAAAAAACATTTCGACGCTGTGAAAATTATCGAAAACTTCTACAAATGAGAAAACGATTACTTTATCTCCGTGTAGAAATATTCGCTTTCATAGATATTTTCCGTTGTTTGTGATGAGAAATGAATATTCAATCCGAAATAAAAGTCGTGTGTTTGAGTGTTTGCTAAATAAAAGGCCGTTTACGTTTATCGGCAATCACTTACGGCCATATCACGTTGAATACAACGCTTCTCCTCCGATCACCGAAGTTAAGCAGCATCGAGCCTGGTCAGTACTTAGATGGGTGACCGCTTGGGAATACCAGGTGCTGTAAGCGTCTAATTTTATTTTGTTTTCTTTTATTTCACCATTTTCTACATTGTTCTCTTTCCTCTTCGTCCCATAAAAGGGATTGTACAATGTCCATTTCTGTATCATTCTCTACTCACTGCCGTTTATATGCTAGTGGTTGGGAAAACACTCAGAAAATGAACGCTTCGATAGACATCTCTTTCTTTAGTAATGCCCGACTCTCGTCACATCTTCATACACCCATTTTCAGCCTTGACATCTGTCGCTCACAGCCTACATCTCTTAAATGCTTGATCATTGATTACGAATCTAGACAATAAACGCTGGCAATCTCAATAATACAATTGAAAATAACTTCTCATTCCTTTGCAACACTGGCTTGTATCAGCAGATAATAACGACATTGCGATTAATTTATTTATACAACAAAGCTTAGCAAGAAATATCGCTAATATTTTCAACAGAAATGAACTTCTCAATCGAACTGCTGTTTTCACACGGAGAAGAAATGTCGAATTTATGAAAATAATACTACTAAAAGTCATTCATAATTGAGTAATTGCCATTGAAAATGACAGCATTTATTTTTGCCGAATCACACAGGATTTTTAGCAGTAGTCTGAATGGAAAAAATCACAGATGGAAAAAGCACGCCAAACTTGAGATTAAAATGAGCGCCAGTACATGAAAATCGAACAGTTTTTAGGCAAAATGTCACGTGTTGCGTTCTCTAATCATTAACAAAATTTAGTAAACTCAATTTCAGTATAGCTGAAGAATCCCAAACACACATGCACACAACATACACGGTGTTGTACACACTAACACTTGGAGAAGAGTCAAAATACCGACAAAAAAGCCTTGCGATGTTAGACGTCTATCACTTTAAAAAACTGTAACGGTAATTAATACAAGAGCACGACAAACCCTTCCGTGATCGGACTGTTTATCCATTACAAATGAGAAATATTGTCTTTTTAAACAAGACAAAAATCATTTAAATAGGATCGCGAAATTTATAATGCTGAAAATAAAAATTGTTTATTTATTTATTGATTTATTTATTTATTTATCTTGTCTCTCGTATTGTGTGAATTTGGAAAAAAACATTTCGACGCTGTGAAAATTATCGAAAACTTCTACAAATGAGAAAATGTTTACTTTATCTCCGTGTAGAAATTACTGAATTATGAATGACTTTTAGTAGTATTATTTTCATAAATTCGACATTTCTTCTCCGTGTGAAAACAGCAGTTCGATTGAGAAGTTCATTTCTGTTGAAAATATTAGCGATATTTCTTGCTAAGCTTTGTTGTATAAATAAATTAATCGCAATTTCGTTATTATCTGCTGATACAAGCCACTGTTGCAAAGGAATGAGAAGTTATTTTCAATAGTATTATTGAGATTGCCAGCGTTTATTGTCTAGATTCGTAATCAATGATCAAGGATTTAAGAGATGTAGGCTGTGAGCGACAGTTGTCAAGGCTGAAAATGGGTTTATGAAGATGTGACGAGAGTCCGGCATTACTAAAGAAAGAGATGTTTATCGAAGCGTTCATTTACTGAGTGTTTTCCCAACCAACAGCATATAAACGGCAGTGAGTAGAGAATGATGCAGAAATGGACATTGTACAATCCCTTTTATGGGACGAAGAGGAAAGAGAACAATGTAGAAAATGGTGAAATAAAAGAAAACAAAACAAAAATAGACGCTTGCAGCACCTGGTATTCCCAAGCAATCGCTCATCTAAGTACTGACCAGGCTCGATGTTGCTTCACTTCGGTGATCGGACGAGAACCGGTGTATTCAACGTGATATGGCCGTAAGCAACTGCTGATAAACGTAAACGCCCTTTTATTTAGCAAGCACTCAAACACACGACTTTTATTTCGGATCGAATATTCATTTCTCATCACAAACAACGGAAAATAATATCTATGAAAGCAAACATTTCTACACGGAGATAAAGTAAACATTTTCTCATTTGTAGATGTTTTCGATAATTTTCACAGCGTCGAAATGTTTTTTTCCAAATTCACACAATACGAGAGACAAGATAAATAAATAAATAAATCAATAAATAAATAAACAATTTTTATTTTCAGCATTATAAATTTCGCGATCCTATTTAAATGATTTTTGTCTTGTTTAAAAAGACAATATTTCTCATTTGTAATGGATAAACAGTCCGATCACGTAAGGGTTTGTCGTGCTCTTGTATTAATTACCGTTACAGTTTTTTAAAGTGATAGACGTCGAACATCGCAAGGCTTTTTTGTCGGTATTTTGACTCTTCTCCAAGTGTTAGTGTGTACAACACCGTGTATGTTGTGTGCATGTGTGTTTGGGATTCTTCAGCTATACTGAAATTGAGTTTACTAAATTTTGTTAATGATTAGAGAACGCAACACGTGACATTTTGCCTAAAAACTGTTCGATTTTCATGTACTGGCGCTCATTTTAATCTAAAGTTTGGCGTGCTTTTTCAATCTGTGTTATTTTTTTCATTCAGTCTACTGCTGAAAATCCTGTGTGATTCGGCAAAAATAAATGCTGTCATTTTCAATGGCAATTACTCAATTATGAATGACTTTTAGTAGTATTATTTTCATAAATTCGACATTTCTTCTCCGTGTGAAAACAGCAGTTCGATTGAGAAGTTCATTTCTGTTGAAAATATTAGCGATATTTCTTGCTAAGCTTTGTTGTATAAATAAATTAATCGCAATTTCGTTATTATCTGATGACACAAGCCACTGCTGCAAAGGAATGAGAAGTTAGTTTCAATTGTATTATTAATATTGCCAACGTTTATTGTCTAGATTCGTAATCAATGATCAAGCATTTAAGAGATGTAGGCTGTGAGCGACAGATGTCAAGGCTGAAAATGGGTGTATGAAGATGTGACGAGAGTCGGGCATTACTAAAGAAAGAGATGTCTATCGAAGCGTTCATTTACTGAGTGTTTTCCCAACCAACAGCATATAAACGGCAGTGAGTAGAGAATGATTCAGAAATGGACATTGTACAATCCCTTTTATGGGACGAAGAGGAAAGAGAACAATGTAGAAAATGGTGAAATAAAAGAAAACAAAATAAAATAACAATTGGCGCTTACAGCACCTGGTATTCCCAAGCGGTCACCCATCTAAGTACTGACCAGGCTCGATGTTGCTTAACTTCGGTGATCGGACGAGAACCGGTGTATTCAACGTGATATGGCCGTAAGCGACTGCTGATAAACGTAAACGGCCTTTTATTTAGCAAGCACTCAAACACACGACTTTTATTTCGGATCGAATATTCATTTCTCATAACAAACAACGGAAAATAATATCTATGAAAGCGAACATTTCTACACGGAGATAAAGTAAACATTTTCTCATTTGTAGATGTTTTCGATAATTTTCACAGCGTCGAAATGTTTTTTTTCCAAATTCACACAATACGAGAGACAAGATAAATAAATAAATAAATCAATAAATAAATAAACAATTTTTATTTTCAGCATTATAAATTTCGCGATCCTATTTAAATGATTTTTGTCTTGTTTAAAAAGACAATATTTCTCATTTGTAATGGATAAACAGTCCGATCACGTAAGGGTTTGTCGTGCTCTTGTATTAATTACCGTTACAGTTTTTTAAAGTGATAGACGTCGAACATCGCAAGGCTTTTTTGTCGGTATTTTGACTCTTCTCCAAGTGTTAGTGTGTACAACACCGTGTATGTTGTGTGCATGTGTGTTTGGGATTCTTCAGCTATACTGAAATTGAGTTTACTAAATTTTGTTAATGATTAGAGAACGCAACACGTGACATTTTGCTAAAAACTGTTCGATTTTCATGTACTGGCGCTCATTTTAATCTAAAGTTTGGCGTGCTTTTTCAATCTGTGTTATTTTTTTCATTCAGTCTACTGCTGAAAATCCTGTGTGATTCGGCAAAAATAAATGCTGTCATTTTCAATGGCAATTACTCAATTATGAATGACTTTTAGTAGTATTATTTTCATAAATTCGACATTTCTTCTCCGTGTGAAAACAGCAGTTCGATTGAGAAGTTCATTTCTGTTGAAAATATTAGCGATATTTCTTGCTAAGCTTTGTTGTATAAATAAATTAATCGCAATTTCGTTATTATCTGATGACACAAGCCACTGCTGCAAAGGAATGAGAAGTTAGTTTCAATTGTATTATTAATATTGCCAACGTTTATTGTCTAGATTCGTAATCAATGATCAAGCATTTAAGAGATGTAGGCTGTGAGCGACAGATGTCAAGGCTGAAAATGGGTGTATGAAGATGTGACGAGAGTCGGGCATTACTAAAGAAAGAGATGTCTATCGAAGCGTTCATTTACTGAGTGTTTTCCCAACCAACAGCATATAAACGGCAGTGAGTAGAGAATGATTCAGAAATGGACATTGTACAATCCCTTTTATGGGACGAAGAGGAAAGAGAACAATGTAGAAAATGGTGAAATAAAAGAAAACAAAATAAAATAACAATTGGCGCTTACAGCAGCTGGTATTCCCAAGCGGTCACCCATCTAAGTACTGACCAGGCTCGATGTTGCTTAACTTCGGTGATCGGACGAGAACCGGTGTATTCAACGTGATATGGCCGTAAGCGACTGCTGATAAACGTAAACGGCCTTTTATTTAGCAAGCACTCAAACACACGACTTTTATTTCGGATCGAATATTCATTTCTCATAACAAACAACGGAAAATAATATCTATGAAAGCGAACATTTCTACACGGAGATAAAGTAAACATTTTCTCATTTGTAGATGTTTTCGATAATTTTCACAGCGTCGAAATGTTTTTTTTCCAAATTCACACAATACGAGAGACAAGATAAATAAATAAATAAATCAATAAATAAATAAACAATTTTTATTTTCAGCATTATAAATTTCGCGATCCTATTTAAATGATTTTTGTCTTGTTTAAAAAGACAATATTTCTCATTTGTAATGGATAAACAGTCCGATCACGGAAGGGTTTGTCGTGCTCTTGTATTAATTACCGTTACAGTTTTTTAAAGTGATAGACGTCGAACATCGCAAGGCTTTTTTGTCGGTATTTTGACTCTTCTCCAAGTGTTAGTGTGTACAACACCGTGTATGTTGTGTGCATGTGTGTTTGGCATTCTTCAGCTATACTGAAACTGAGTTTCCTAAATTTTGTTAATGATTAGAGAACGCAACACGTGACATTTTGCATAAAAACTGTTCGATTTTCATGTACTGGCGCTCATTTTAATCTAAAGTTTGGCGTGCTTTTTCAATCTGTGTTATTTTTTTCATTCAGTCTACTGCTGAAAATCCTGTGTGATTCGGCAAAAATAAATGCTGTCATTTTCAATGGCAATTACTCAATTATGAATGACTTTTAGTAGTATTATTTTCATAAATTCGACATTTCTTCTCCGTGTGAAAACAGCAGTTCGATTGAGAAGTTCATTTCTGTTGAAAATATTAGCGATATTTCTTGCTAAGCTTTGTTGTATAAATAAATTAATCGCAATTTCGTTATTATCTGATGACACAAGCCACTGCTGCAAAGGAATGAGAAGTTAGTTTCAATTGTATTATTAATATTGCCAACGTTTATTGTCTAGATTCGTAATCAATGATCAAGCATTTAAGAGATGTAGGCTGTGAGCGACAGATGTCAAGGCTGAAAATGGGTGTATGAAGATGTGACGAGAGTCGGGCATTACTAAAGAAAGAGATGTCTATCGAAGCGTTCATTTACTGAGTGTTTTCCCAACCAACAGCATATAAACGGCAGTGAGTAGAGAATGATTCAGAAATGGACATTGTACAATCCCTTTTATGGGACGAAGAGGAAAGAGAACAATGTAGAAAATGGTGAAATAAAAGAAAACAAAATAAAATAACAATTGGCGCTTACAGCAGCTGGTATTCCCAAGCGGTCACCCATCTAAGTACTGACCAGGCTCGATGTTGCTTAACTTCGGTGATCGGACGAGAACCGGTGTATTCAACGTGATATGGCCGTAAGCGACTGCTGATAAACGTAAACGGCCTTTTATTTAGCAAGCACTCAAACACACGACTTTTATTTCGGATCGAATATTCATTTCTCATAACAAACAACGGAAAATAATATCTATGAAAGCGAACATTTCTACACGGAGATAAAGTAAACATTTTCTCATTTGTAGATGTTTTCGATAATTTTCACAGCGTCGAAATGTTTTTTTTCCAAATTCACACAATACGAGAGACAAGATAAATAAATAAATAAATCAATAAATAAATAAACAATTTTTATTTTCAGCATTATAAATTTCGCGATCCTATTTAAATGATTTTTGTCTTGTTTAAAAAGACAATATTTCTCATTTGTAATGGATAAACAGTCCGATCACGTAAGGGTTTGTCGTGCTCTTGTATTAATTACCGTTACAGTTTTTTAAAGTGATAGACGTCGAACATCGCAAGGCTTTTTTGTCGGTATTTTGACTCTTCTCCAAGTGTTAGTGTGTACAACACCGTGTATGTTGTGTGCATGTGTGTTTGGGATTCTTCAGCTATACTGAAATTGAGTTTACTAAATTTTGTTAATGATTAGAGAACGCAACACGTGACATTTTGCCTAAAAACTGTTCGATTTTCATGTACTGGCGCTCATTTTAATCTAAAGTTTGGCGTGCTTTTTCAATCTGTGTTATTTTTTTCATTCAGTCTACTGCTGAAAATCCTGTGTGATTCGGCAAAAATAAATGCTGTCATTTTCAATGGCAATTACTCAATTATGAATGACTTTTAGTAGTATTATTTTCATAAATTCGACATTTCTTCTCCGTGTGAAAACAGCAGTTCGATTGAGAAGTTCATTTCTGTTGAAAATATTAGCGATATTTCTTGCTAAGCTTTGTTGTATAAATAAATTAATCGCAATTTCGTTATTATCTGATGACACAAGCCACTGCTGCAAAGGAATGAGAAGTTAGTTTCAATTGTATTATTAATATTGCCAACGTTTATTGTCTAGATTCGTAATCAATGATCAAGCATTTAAGAGATGTAGGCTGTGAGCGACAGATGTCAAGGCTGAAAATGGGTGTATGAAGATGTGACGAGAGTCGGGCATTACTAAAGAAAGAGATGTCTATCGAAGCGTTCATTTACTGAGTGTTTTCCCAACCAACAGCATATAAACGGCAGTGAGTAGAGAATGATTCAGAAATGGACATTGTACAATCCCTTTTATGGGACGAAGAGGAAAGAGAACAATGTAGAAAATGGTGAAATAAAAGAAAACAAAATAAAATAACAATTGGCGCTTACAGCAGCTGGTATTCCCAAGCGGTCACCCATCTAAGTACTGACCAGGCTCGATGTTGCTTAACTTCGGTGATCGGACGAGAACCGGTGTATTCAACGTGATATGGCCGTAAGCGACTGCTGATAAACGTAAACGGCCTTTTATTTAGCAAGCACTCAAACACACGACTTTTATTTCGGATCGAATATTCATTTCTCATAACAAACAACGGAAAATAATATCTATGAAAGCGAACATTTCTACACGGAGATAAAGTAAACATTTTCTCATTTGTAGATGTTTTCGATAATTTTCACAGCGTCGAAATGTTTTTTTTCCAAATTCACACAATACGAGAGACAAGATAAATAAATAAATAAATCAATAAATAAATAAACAATTTTTATTTTCAGCATTATAAATTTCGCGATCCTATTTAAATGATTTTTGTCTTGTTTAAAAAGACAATATTTCTCATTTGTAATGGATAAACAGTCCGATCACGGAAGGGTTTGTCGTGCTCTTGTATTAATTACCGTTACAGTTTTTTAAAGTGATAGACGTCGAACATCGCAAGGCTTTTTTGTCGGTATTTTGACTCTTCTCCAAGTGTTAGTGTGTACAACACCGTGTATGTTGTGTGCATGTGTGTTTGGCATTCTTCAGCTATACTGAAACTGAGTTTCCTAAATTTTGTTAATGATTAGAGAACGCAACACGTGACATTTTGCCATAAAAACTGTTCGATTTTCATGTACTGGCGCTCATTTTAATCTAAAGTTTGGCGTGCTTTTTCAATCTGTGATTTTTTTCCATTCAGTCTACTGCTAAAAATCCTGTGTGATTCGGCAAAAATAAATGCTGTCATTTTCAATGGCAATTACTCAATTATGAATGACTTTTAGTAGTATTATTTTCATAAATTCGACATTTCTTCTCCGTGTGAAAACAGCAGTTCGATTGAGAAGTTCATTTCTGTTGAAAATATTAGCGATATTTCTTGCTAAGCTTTGTTGTATAAATAAATTAATCGCAATTTCGTTATTATCTGCTGATACAAGCCACTGTTGCAAAGGAATGAGAAGTTATTTTCAATTGTATTATTGAGATTGCCAGCGTTTATTGTCTAGATTCGTAATCAATGATCAAGCATTTAAGAGATGTAGGCTGTGAGCGACAGATGTGAAGGCTGAAAATGGGTGTATGAAGATGTGACGAGAGTCGGGCATTACTAAAGAAAGAGATGTCTATCGAAGCGTTCATTTACTGAGTGTTTTCCCAACCAACAGCATATAAATGGCAGTGAGTAGAGAATGATGCAGAAATGGACATTGTACAATCCCTTTTATGGGACGAAGAGGAAAGAGAACAATGTAGAAAATGGTGAAATAAAAGAAAACAAAACAAAATAAAAATAGGCGGTTACAGCACCTGGTATTCCCAAGCGGTCACCCATCTAAGTACTGACCAGGCTCGATGTTGCTTAACTTCGGTGATCGGACGAGAACCGGTGTATTCAACGTGATATGGCCGTAAGCAACTGCTGATAAACGTAAGCGGCCTTTTATTTAGCAAGCACTCAAACACACGACTTTTATTTCGGATCGAATATTCATTTCTCATCACAAACAACGGAAAATATCTATGAAAGCGAACATTTCTACACGGAGATAAAGTAAACATTTTCTCATTTGTAGATGTTTTCGATAATTTTCACAGCGTCGAAATGTTTTTTTTCCAAATTCACACAATACGAGAGACAAGATAAATAAATAAATAAATCAATAAATAAATAAACAATTTTTATTTTCAGCATTATAAATTTCGCGATCCTATTTAAATGATTTTTGTCTTGTTTAAAAAGACAATATTTCTCATTTGTAATGGATAAACAGTCTGATCACGGAAGGGTTTGTCGTGCTCTTGTATTAATTACCGTTACAGTTTTTTAAAGTGATAGACGTCGAACATCGCAAGGCTTTTTTGTCGGTATTTTGACTCTTCTCCAAGTGTTAGTGTGTACAACACCGTGTATGTTGTGTGCATGTGTGTTTGGCATTCTTCAGCTATACTGAAACTGAGTTTACTAAATTTTGTTAATGATTAGAGAACGCAACACGTGACATTTTGCCTAAAAACTGTTCGATTTTCATGTACTGGCGCTCATTTTAATCTAAAGTTTGGCGTGCTTTTTCAATCTGTGATTTTTTTCCATTCAGTCTACTGCTAAAAATCCTGTGTGATTCGGCAAAAATAAATGCTGTCATTTTCAATGGCAATTACTCAATTATGAATGACTTTTAGTAGTATTATTTTCATAAATTCGACATTTCTTCTCCGTGTGAAAACAGCAGTTCGATTGAGAAGTTCATTTCTGTTGAAAATATTAGCGATATTTCTTGCTAAGCTTTGTTGTATAAATAAATTAATCGCAATTTCGTTATTATCTGCTGATACAAGCCACTGTTGCAAAGGAATGAGAAGTTATTTTCAATTGTATTATTGAGATTGCCAGCGTTTATTGTCTAGATTCGTAATCAATGATCAAGCATTTAAGAGATGTAGGCTGTGAGCGACAGATGTGAAGGCTGAAAATGGGTGTATGAAGATGTGACGAGAGTCGGGCATTACTAAAGAAAGAGATGTCTATCGAAGCGTTCATTTACTGAGTGTTTTCCCAACCAACAGCATATAAATGGCAGTGAGTAGAGAATGATGCAGAAATGGACATTGTACAATCCCTTTTATGGGACGAAGAGGAAAGAGAACAATGTAGAAAATGGTGAAATAAAAGAAAACAAAATAAAATAACAATTGGCGCTTACAGCAGCTGGTATTCCCAAGCGGTCACCCATCTAAGTACTGACCAGGCTCGATGTTGCTTAACTTCGGTGATCGGACGAGAACCGGTGTATTCAACGTGATATGGCCGTAAGCGACTGCTGATAAACGTAAACGGCCTTTTATTTAGCAAGCACTCAAACACACGACTTTTATTTCGGATCGAATATTCATTTCTCATCACAAACAACGGAAAATAATATCTATGAAAGCGAACATTTCTACACGGAGATAAAGTAAACATTTTCTCATTTGTAGATGTTTTCGATAATTTTCACAGCGTCGAAATGTTTTTTTTCCAAATTCACACAATACGAGAGACAAGATAAATAAATAAATAAATCAATAAATAAATAAACAATTTTTATTTTCAGCATTATAAATTTCGCGATCCTATTTAAATGATTTTTGTCTTGTTTAAAAAGACAATATTTCTCATTTGTAATGGATAAACAGTCCGATCACGGAAGGGTTTGTCGTGCTCTTGTATTAATTACCGTTACAGTTTTTTAAAGTGATAGACGTCGAACATCGCAAGGCTTTTTTGTCGGTATTTTGACTCTTCTCCAAGTGTTAGTGTGTACAACACCGTGTATGTTGTGTGCATGTGTGTTTGGCATTCTTCAGCTATACTGAAACTGAGTTTCCTAAATTTTGTTAATGATTAGAGAACGCAACACGTGACATTTTGCATAAAAACTGTTCGATTTTCATGTACTGGCGCTCATTTTAATCTAAAGTTTGGCGTGCTTTTTCAATCTGTGATTTTTTTCCATTCAGTCTACTGCTAAAAATCCTGTGTGATTCGGCAAAAATAAATGCTGTCATTTTCAATGGCAATTACTCAATTATGAATGACTTTTAGTAGTATTATTTTCATAAATTCGACATTTCTTCTCCGTGTGAAAACAGCAGTTCGATTGAGAAGTTCATTTCTGTTGAAAATATTAGCGATATTTCTTGCTAAGCTTTGTTGTATAAACAAATTAATCGCAATTTCGTTATTATCTGCTGATACAAGCCACTGTTGCAAAGGAATGAGAAGTTATTTTCAATTGTATTATTGAGATTGCCAGCGTTTATTGTCTAGATTCGTAATCAATGATCAAGCATTTAAGAGATGTAGGCTGTGAGCGACAGATGTCAAGGCTGAAAATGGGTGTATGAAGATGTGACGAGAGTCGGGCATTACTAAAGAAAGAGATGTCTATCGAAGCGTTCATTTACTGAGTGTTTTCCCAACCAACAGCATATAAATGGCAGTGAGTAGAGAATGATGCAGAAATGGACATTGTACAATCCCTTTTATGGGACGAAGAGGAAAGAGAACAATGTAGAAAATGGTGAAATAAAAGAAAACAAAATAAAAATAGGCGCTTACAGCACCTGGTATTCCCAAGCGGTCACCCATCTAAGTACTGACCAGGCTCGATGTTGCTTAACTTCGGTGATCGGACGAGAACCGGTGTATTCAACGTGATATGGCCGTAAGCAACTGCTGATAAACGTAAGCGGCCTTTTATTTAGCAAGCACTCAAACACACGACTTTTATTTCGGATCGAATATTCATTTCTCATCACAAACAACGGAAAATAATACCTATGAAAGCGAACATTTCTACACGGAGATAAAGTAAACATTTTCTCATTTGTAGATGTTTTCGATAATTTTCACAGCGTCGAAATGTTTTTTTTCCAAATTCACACAATACGAGAGACAAGATAAATAAATAAATAAATCAATAAATAAATAAACAATTTTTATTTTCAGCATTATAAATTTCGCGATCCTATTTAAATGATGTTTGTCTTGTTTAAAAAGACAATATTTCTCATTTGTAATGGATAAACAGTCCGATCACGGAAGGGTTTGTCGTGCTCTTGTATTAATTACCGTTACAGTTTTTTAAAGTGATAGACGTCTAACATCGCAAGGCTTTTTTGTCGGTATTTTGACTCTTCTCCAAGTGTTAGTGTGTACAACACCGTGTATGTTGTGTGCATGTGTGTTTGGCATTCTTCAGCTATACTGAAACTGAGTTTCCTAAATTTTGTTAATGATTAGAGAACGCAACACGTGACATTTTGCATAAAAACTGTTCGATTTTCATGTACTGGCGCTCATTTTAATCTAAAGTTTGGCGTGCTTTTTCAATCTGTGATTTTTTTCCATTCAGTCTACTGCTAAAAATCCTGTGTGATTCGGCAAAAATAAATGCTGTCATTTTCAATGGCAATTACTCAATTATGAATGACTTTTAGTAGTATTATTTTCATAAATTCGACATTTCTTCTCCGTGTGAAAACAGCAGTTCCATTGAGAAGTTGATTTCTGTTGAAAATATTAGCGATATTTCTTGCTAAGCTTTGTTGTATAAATAAATTAATCGCAATTTCGTTATTATCTGCTGATACAAGCCACTGTTGCAAAGGAATGAGAAGTTATTTTCAATTGTATTATTGAGATTGCCAGCGTTTATTGTCTAGATTCGTAATCAATGATCAAGCATTTAAGAGATGTAGGCTGTGAGCGACAGATGTCAAGGCTGAAAATGGGTGTATGAAGATGTGACGAGAGTCGGGCATTACTAAAGAAAGAGATGTCTATCGAAGCGTTCATTTACTGAGTGTTTTCCCAACCAACAGCATATAAATGGCAGTGAGTAGAGAATGATGCAGAAATGGACATTGTACAATCCCTTTTATGGGACGAAGAGGAAAGAGAACAATGTAGAAAATGGTGAAATAAAAGAAAACAAAATAAAAATAGGCGCTTACAGCACCTGGTATTCCCAAGCGGTCACCCATCTAATACTGACCAGGCTCGATGTTGTTTAACTTCGGTGATCGGACGAGAACCGGTGTATTCAACGTGATATGGCCGTATGCAACTGCTGATAAACGTAAACGGCCTTTTATTTAGCAAGCACTCAAACACACGACTTTTATTTCGGATCGAATATTCATTTCTCATCACAAACAACGGAAAATAATACCTATGAAAGCGAACATTTCTACACGGAGATAAAGTAAACATTTTCTCATTTGTAGATGTTTTCGATAATTTTCACAGCGTCGAAATGTTTTTTTTTCCAAATTCACACAATACGAGAGACAAGATAAATAAATAAATAAATCAATAAATAAATAAACAATTTTTATTTTCAGCATTATAAATTTCGCGATCCTATTTAAATGATTTTTGTCTTGTTTAAAAAGACAATATTTCTCATTTGTAATGGATAAACAGTCTGATCACGGAAGGGTTTGTCGTGCTCTTGTATTAATTACCGTTACAGTTTTTTAAAGTGATAGACGTCGAACATCGCAAGGCTTTTTTGTCGGTATTTTGACTCTTCTCCAAGTGTTAGTGTGTACAACACCGTGTATGTTGTGTGCATGTGTGTTTGGCATTCTTCAGCTATACTGAAACTGAGTTTACTAAATTTTGTTAATGATTAGAGAACGCAACACGTGACATTTTGCCTAAAAACTGTTCGATTTTCATGTACTGGCGCTCATTTTAATCTAAAGTTTGGCGTGCTTTTTCAATCTGTGATTTTTTTCCATTCAGTCTACTGCTAAAAATCCTGTGTGATTCGGCAAAAATAAATGCTGTCATTTTCAATGGCAATTACTCAATTATGAATGACTTTTAGTAGTATTATTTTCATAAATTCGACATTTCTTCTCCGTGTGAAAACAGCAGTTCGATTGAGAAGTTCATTTCTGTTGAAAATATTAGCGATATTTCTTGCTAAGCTTTGTTGTATAAATAAATTAATCGCAATTTCGTTATTATCTGCTGATACAAGCCACTGTTGCAAAGGAATGAGAAGTTATTTTCAATTGTATTATTGAGATTGCCAGCGTTTATTGTCTAGATTCGTAATCAATGATCAAGCATTTAAGAGATGTAGGCTGTGAGCGACAGATGTCAAGGCTGAAAATGGGTGTATGAAGATGTGACGAGAGTCGGGCATTACTAAAGAAAGAGATGTCTATCGAAGCGTTCATTTACTGAGTGTTTTCCCAACCAACAGCATATAAATGGCAGTGAGTAGAGAATGATGAAGAAATGGACATTGTACAATCCCTTTTATGGGACGAAGAGGAAAGAGAACAATGTAGAAAATGGTGAAATAAAAGAAAACAAAACAAAAATAGACGCTTACAGCACCTGGTATTCCCAAGCGGTCACCCATCTAAGTACTGACCAGGCTCGATGTCGCTTAACTTCGGTGATCGGACGAGAACCGGTGTATTCAACGTGATATGGCCGTATGCAACTGCTGATAAACGTAAACGGCCTTTTATTTAGCAAGCACTCAAACACACGACTTTTATTTCGGATCGAATATTCATTTCTCATCACAAACAACGGAAAATATCTATGAAAGCGAACATTTCTACACGGAGATAAAGTAAACATTTTCTCATTTGTAGATGTTTTCGATAATTTTCACAGCGTCGAAATGTTTTTTTTCCAAATTCACACAATACGAGAGACAAGATAAATAAATAAATAAATCAATAAATAAATAAACAATTTTTATTTTCAGCATTATAAATTTCGCGATCCTATTTAAATGATTTTTGTCTTGTTTAAAAAGACAATATTTCTCATTTGTAATGGATAAACAGTCCGATCACGGAAGGGTTTGTCGTGCTCTTGTATTAATTACCGTTACAGTTTTTTAAAGAGATAGACGTCGAACATCGCAAGGCATTTTTGTCGGTATTTTGACTCTTCTCCAAGTGTTAGTGTGTACAACACCGTGTATGTTGTGTGCATGTGTGTTTGGCATTCTTCAGCTATACTGAAATTGAGTTTACTAAATTTTGTTAATGATTAGAGAACGCAACACGTGACATTTTGCCTAAAAACTGTTCGATTTTCATGTACTGGCGCTCATTTTAATCTAAAGTTTGGCGTGCTTTTTCAATCTGTGATTTTTTCCATTCAGTCTACTGCTAAAAATCCTGTGTGATTCGGCAAAAATAAATGCTGTCATTTTCAATGGCAATTACTCAATTATGAATGACTTTTAGTAGTATTATTTTCATAAATTCGACATTTCTTCTCCGTGTGAAAACAGCAGTTCGATTGAGAAGTTCATTTCTGTTGAAAATATTAGCGATATTTCTTGCTAAGCTTTGTTGTATAAATAAATTAATCGCAATTTCGTTATTATCTGCTGATACAAGCCACTGTTGCAAAGGAATGAGAAGTTATTTTCAATTGTATTATTGAGATTGCCAGCGTTTATTGTCTAGATTCGTAATCAATGATCAAGGATTTAAGAGATGTAGGCTGTGAGCGACAGATGTCAAGGCTGAAAATGGGTGTATGAAGATGCGACGAGAATCGGGCATTTCTAAAGGAAGAGATGTCTATCGAAGCGTTCATTTACTGAGTGTTTTCCCAACCAACAGCATATAAATGGCAGTGAGTAGAGAATGATGCAGAAATGGACATTGTACAATCCCTTTTATGGGACGAAGAGGAAAGAGAACAATGTAGAAAATGGTGAAATAAAAGAAAACAAAATAAAAATTGAGGCTTACAGCACCTGGTATTCCCAAGCGGTCACCAATCTAAGTACTGACCAGGCTCGATGTTGCTTAACTTCGGTGATCGGACGAGAACCGGTGTATTCAACGTGATATGGCCGTAAGCGACGGCGGCTAAATGTAAACGGCCTTTTATTTAGGAAGCACTCAAACACACGACTTTTATTTCGGATCGAATATTCATTTCTCATCACAAACAACGGAAAATATCTATGAAAGCGAACATTTCTACACGGAGATAAAGTAAACATTTTCTCATTTGTAGATGTTTTCGATAATTTTCACAGCGTCGAAATGTTTTTTTTCCAAATTCACACAATACGAGAGACAAGATAAATAAATAACTAAATAAAAAATAAATAAACAATTTTAATTGTCAGCATTATAAATTTCGCGATCCTATTTAAATGATTTTTGTCTTGTTTAAAAAGACAATATTTCTCATTTGTAATGGATAAACAGTCCGATCACGGAAGGGTTTGTCGTGCTCTTGTAGTAATTACCGTTACAGTTTTGTAAAGTGATAGACGTCGAACATCGCAAGGCTTTTTTGTCGGTAATTTGACTCTTCTCCAAGTGTTAGTGTGTACAACACCGTGTATGTTGTGTGCATGTGTGTTTGCCATTCTTCAGCTATACTGAAATTGAGTTTACTAAATTTTGTTAATGATTAGAGAACGCAACACGTGACATTTTGCCTAAAAACTGTTCGATTTTCATGTACTGGCGCTCATTTTAATCTAAAGTTTGGCGTGCTTTTTCAATCTGTGATTTTTTTCAATTCAGTCTACTGCTAAAAATCCTGTGTGATTCGGCAAAAATAAATGCTGTCATTTTCAATGGCAATTACTCAATTATGAATAACTTTTAGTAGTATTATTTTCATAAATTCGACATTTCTTCTCCGTGTGAAAACAGCAGTTCGATTGAGAAGTTCATTTCTGTTGAAAATATTAGCGATATTTCTTGCTAAGCTTTGTTGTATAAATAAATTAATCGCAATTTCGTTATTATCTGCTGATACAAGCCACTGTTGCAAAGGAATGAGAAGTTATTTTCAATTGTATTATTGAGATTGCCAGCGTTTATTGTCTAGATTCGTAATCAATGATCAAGCATTTAAGAGATGTAGGCTGTGAGCGACAGATGTGAAGGCTGAAAATGGGTGTATGAAGATGTGACGAGAGTCGGGCATTACTAAAGAAAGAGATGTCTATCGAAGCGTTCATTTACTGAGTGTTTTCCCAACCAACAGCATATAAATGGCAGTGAGTAGAGAATGATGCAGAAATGGACATTGTACAATCCCTTTTATGGGACGAAGAGGAAAGAGAACAATGTAGAAAATGGTGAAATAAAGAAAACAAAACAAAAATAGACGCTTACAGCACCTGGTATTCCCAAGCGGTCACCCATCTAAGTACTGACCAGGCTCGATGTTGCTAAACTTCGGTGAACGGACGAGAACCGGTGTATTCAAGGTGATATGGCCGTAAGCGACTGCTGATAAACGTAAACGGCCTTTTATTTAGCAAGCACTCAAACACACGACTTTTATTTCGGATCGAATATTCATTTCTCATCACAAACAACGGAAAATAATACCTATGAAAGCGAACATTTCTACACGGAGATAAAGTAAACATTTTCTCATTTGTAGATGGTTTCGATAATTTTCACAGCGTCGAAATGTTTTTTTCCAAATTCACACAATACGAGAGACAAGATAAATAAATAACTAAATCAATAAATAAATAAACAATTTTTATTTTCAGCATTATAAATTTCGCGATCCTATTTAAATGATTTTTGTCTTGTTTAAAAAGACAATATTTCTCATTTGTAATGGATAAACAGTCCGATCACGGAAGGGTTTGTCGTGCTCTTGTATTAATTACCGTTACAGTTTTGTAAAGTGATAGACGTCGAACATCGCAAGGCTTTTTTGTCGGTATTTTGACTCTTCTCCAAGTGTTAGTGTGTACAACACCGTGTATGTTGTGTGCATGTGTGTTTGGCATTCTTCAGCTATACTGAAATTGAGTTTACTAAATTTTGTTAATGATTAGAGAACGCAACACGTGACATTTTGCCTAAAAACTGTTCGAATTTCATGTACTGGCGCTCATTTTAATCTAAAGTTTGGCGTGCTTTTTCAATCTGTGATTTTTTTTCCATTCAGTCTACTGCTAAAAATCCTGTGTGATTCGGCAAATATAAATGCTGTCATTTTCAATGGCAATTACTCAATTATGAATGACTTTTAGTAGTAATATTTTCATAAATTCGACATTTCTTCTCCGTGTGAAAACAGCAGTTCGATTGAGAAGTTCATTTCTGTTGAAAATATTAGCGATATTTCTTGCTAAGCTTTGTTGTATAAATAAATTAATCGCAATTTCGTTATTATCTGCTGATACAAGCCACTGTTGCAAAGGAATGAGAAGTTATTTTCAATTGTATTATTGAGATTGCCAGCGTTTATTGTCTAGATTCGTAATCAATGATCAAGCATTTAAGAGATGTAGGCTGTGAGCGACAGATGTCAAGGCTGAAAATGGGTTTATGAAGATGTGACGAGAGTCGGGCATTACTAAAGAAAGAGATGTCTATCGAAGCGTTCATTTACTGAGTGTTTTCCCAACCAACAGCATATAAACGGCAGTGAGTAGAGAATGATGCAGAAATGGACATTGTACAATCCCTTTTATGGGACGAAGAGGAAAGAGAACAATGTAGAAAATGGTGAAATAAAAGAAAACAAAATAAAAATAGACGCTTGCAGCACCTGGTATTCCCAAGCGGTCACCCATCTAAGTACTGACCAGGCTCGATGTTGCTAAACTTCGGTCATCGGACGAGAACCGGTGTATTCAACGTGATATGGCCGTAAGCGACTGCTGCTAAACGTAAACGGCCTTTTATTTAGCAAGCACTCAAACACACGACTTTTATTTCAGATCGAATATTCATTTCTCATCACAAACAACGGAAAATATCTATGAAAGCGAAAATTTCTACACGGAGATAAAGTAAACATTTTCTCATTTGTAGATGTTTTCGATAATTTTCACAGCGTCGAAATGTTTTTTTCCCAAATTCACACAATACGAGAGACAAGATAAATAAATAAATAAATCAATAAATAAATAAACAATTTTTATTTTCAGCATTATAAATTTCGCGATCCTATTTAAATGATTTTTGTCTTGTTTAAAAAGACAATATTTCTCATTTGTAATGGATAAACAGTCCGATCACGGAAGGGTTTGTCGTGCTCTTGTATTAATTACCGTTACAGTTTTGTAAAGTGATAGACGTCGAACATCGCAAGGCTTTTTTGTCGGTATTTTGACTCTTCTCCAAGTGTTAGTGTGTACAACACCGTGTATGTTGTGTGCATGTGTGTTTGGCATTCTTCAGCTATACTGAAATTGAGTTTACTAAATTTTGTTAATGATTAGAGAACGCAACACGTGACATTTTGCCTAAAAACTGTTCGAATTTCATGTACTGGCGCTCATTTTAATCTAAAGTTTGGCGTGCTTTTTCAATCTGTGATTTTTTTTCCATTCAGTCTACTGCTAAAAATCCTGTGTGATTCGGCAAATATAAATGCTGTCATTTTCAATGGCAATTACTCAATTATGAATGACTTTTAGTAGTAATATTTTCATAAATTCGACATTTCTTCTCCGTGTGAAAACAGCAGTTCGATTGAGAAGTTCATTTCTGTTGAAAATATTAGCGATATTTCTTGCTAAGCTTTGTTGTATAAATAAATTAATCGCAATTTCGTTATTATCTGCTGATACAAGCCACTGTTGCAAAGGAATGAGAAGTTATTTTCAATTGTATTATTGAGATTGCCAGCGTTTATTGTCTAGATTCGTAATCAATGATCAAGCATTTAAGAGATGTAGGCTGTGAGCGACAGATGTGAAGGCTGAAAATGGGTGTATGAAGATGTGACGAGAGTCGGGCATTACTAAAGAAAGAGATGTCTATCGAAGCGTTCATTTACTGAGTGTTTTCCCAACCAACAGCATATAAACGGCAGTGAGTAGAGAATGATGCAGAAATGGACATTGTACAATCCCTTTTATGGGACGAAGAGGAAAGAGAACAATGTAGAAAATGGTGAAATAAAAGAAAACAAAATAAAATAAAAATGGGCGCTTACAGCACCTGGTATTCCCAAGCGGTCACCCATCTAAGTACTGAACAGGCTCGATGTTGCTTAACTTCGGTGATCGGACGAGAACCGGTGTATTCAACGTGATATGGCCGTAAGCGACTGCTGCTAAACGTAAACGGCCTTTTATTTAGCAAGCACTCAAACACACGACTTTTATTTCGGATCGAATATTCATTTCTCATCACAAACAACGGAAAATATCTATGAAAGCGAAAATTTCTACACGGAGATAAAGTAAACATTTTCTCATTTGTAGATGTTTTCGATAATTTTCACAGCGTCGAAATGTTTTTTCCCAAATTCACACAATACGAGAGACAAGATAAATAAATAAATAAATAAATAAATAAACAATTTTTATTTTCAGCATTATAAATTTCGCGATCCTATTTAAATGATTTTTGTCTTGTTTAAAAAGACAATATTTCTCATTTGTAATGGATAAACAGTCCGATCACGGAAGGGTTTGTCGTGCTCTTGTATTAATTACCGTTACAGTTTTTTAAAGAGATAGACGTCGAACATCGCAAGGAATTTTTGTCGGTATTTTGACTCTTCTCCAAGTGTTAGTGTGTACAACACCGTGTATGTTGTGTGCATGTGTGTTTGGCATTCTTCAGCTATACTGAAATTGAGTTTACTAAATTTTGTTAATGATTAGAGAACGCAACACGTGACATTTTGCCTAAAAACTGTTCGATTTTCATGTACAGGCGCTCATTTTAATCTAAAGTTTGGCGTGCTTTTTCAATCTGTGATTTTTTTCCATTCAGTCTACTGCTAAAAATCCTGTGTGATTCGGCAAAAATAAATGCTGTCAGTTTCAATGGCAATTACTCAATTATGAATGACTTTTAGTAGTATTATTTTCATAAATTCGACATTTCTTCTCCGTGTGAAAACAGCAGTTCGATTGAGAAGTTGATTTCTGTTGAAAATATTAGCGATATTTCTTGCTAAGCTTTGTTGTATAAATAAATTAATCGCAATTTCGTTATTATCTGCTGATACAAGCCACTGTTGCAAAGGAATTTGAAGTTATTTTCAATTGTATTATTGAGATTGCCAGCGTTTATTGTCTAGATTCGTAATCAATGATCAAGCATTTAAGAGATGTAGGCTGTGAGCGACAGATGTGAAGGCTGAAAATGGGTGTATGAAGATGTGACGAGAGTCGGGCATTACTAAAGAAAGAGATGTCTATCGAAGCGTTCATTTACTGAGTGTTTTCCCAACCAACAGCATATAAACGGCAGTGAGTAGAGAATGATGCAGAAATGGACATTGTACAATCCCTTTTATGGGACGAAGAGGAAAGAGAACAATGTAGAAAATGGTGAAATAAAAGAAAACAAAACAAAAATAGACGCTTGCAGCACCTGGTATTCCCAAGCGGTCACCCATCTAAGTACTGACCAGGCTCGATGTTGCTAAACTTCGGTCATCGGACGAGAACCGGTGTATTCAACGTGATATGGCCGTAAGCGACTGCTGCTAAACGTAAACGGCCTTTTATTTAGCAAGCACTCAAACACACGACTTTTATTTCAGTTCGAATATTCATTTCTCATCACAAACAACGGAAAATATCTATGAAAGCGAAAATTTCTACACGGAGATAAAGTAAACATTTTCTCATTTGTAGATGTTTTCGATAATTTTCACAGCGTGGAAATGTTTTTTCCCAAATTCACACAATACGAGAGACAAGATAAATAAATAAATAAATCAATAAATAAATAAACAATTTTTATTTTCAGCATTATAAATTTCGCGATCCTATTTAAATGATTTTTGTCTTGTTTAAAAAGACAATATTTCTCATTTGTAATGGATAAACAGTCCGATCACGGAAGGGTTTGTCGTGCTCTTGTATTAATTACCGTTACAGTTTTTTTAAAGTGATAGACGTCGAACATCGCAAGGCTTTTTTGTCGGTATTTTGACTCTTCTCCAAGTGTTAGTGTGTACAACACCGTGTATGTTGTGTGCATGTGTGTTTGGCATTCTTCAGCTATACTGAAATTGAGTTTACTAAATTTTGTTAATGATTAGAGAACGCAACACGTGACATTTTGCCTAAAAACTGTTCGATTTTCATGTACTGGCGCTCATTTTAATCTAAAGTTTGGCGTGCTTTTTCAATCTGTGATTTTTTTCCATTCAGTCTACTGCTAGAAATCCTGTGTGATTCGGCAAAAATAAATGCTGTCATTTTCAATGGCAATTACTGAATTATGAATGACTTTTAGTAGTATTATTTTCATAAATTCGACATTTCTTCTCCGTGTGAAAACAGCAGTTCGATTGAGAAGTTCATTTCTGTTGAAAATATTAGCGATATTTCTTGCTAAGCTTTGTTGTATGAATAAATCAATCGCAATTTCGTTATTATCTGCTGATACAAGCCACTGTTGCAAAGGAATGAGAAGTTATTTTCAATTGTATTATTGAGATTGCCAGCGTTTATTGTCTAGATTCGTAATCAATGATCAAGCATTTAAGAGATGTAGGCTGTGAGCGACAGATGTCAAGGCTGAAAATTGGTGTATGAAGATGTGACGAGAGTCGGGCATTACTAAAGAAAGAGATGTCTATCGAAGCGTTCATTTACTGAGTGTTTTCCCAACCAACAGCATATAAATGGCAGTGAGTAGAGAATGATGCAGAAATGGACATTGTACAATCCCTTTTATGGGACGAAGAGGAAAGAGAACAATGTAGAAAATGGTGAAATAAAAGAAAACAAAATAAAAATAGACGCTTACAGCACCTGGTATTCCCAAGCGGTCACCCATCTAAGTACTGACCAGGCTCGATGTTGCTTAACTTCGGTGATCGAACGAGAAACGGTGTATTCAACGTGATATGGCCGTAAGCGACTGCTGCTAAACGTAAACGGCCTTTTATTTAGCAAGCACTCAAACACACGACTTTTATTTCGGATCGAATATTCATTTCTCATCACAAACAACGGAAAATATCTATGAAAGCGAACATTTCTACACGGAGATAAAGTAAACATTTTCTCATTTGTAGATGTTTTCGATAATTTTCACAGCGTCGAAATGTTTTTTTTTCCAAATTCACACAATACGAGAGACAAGAGAAATAAATAACTAAATCAATAAATAAATAAACAATTTTTATTTTCAGCATTATAAATTTCGCGATCCTATTTAAATGATTTTTGTCTTGTTTAAAAAGACAATATTTCTCATTTGTAATGGATAAACAGTCCGATCACGGAAGGGTTTGTCGTGCTCTTGTATTAATTACCGTTACAGTTTTTTAAAGTGATAGACGTCGAACATCGCAAGGCTTTTTTGTCGGTATTTTGACTCTTCTCCAAGTGTTAGTGTGTACAACACCGTGTATGTTGTGTTGCTACACACTGATTGGCTGTGGCAAAAAATGACATTAACTGCTCTAAAAGCATAAATACTGCCTTTTAACTCGTTTGCAAGTTTCATATCGAGATGGGAGTTGGCGGGAGACCAAAGCCGACTGGGTCACTTGGACGAGGGAGTCTGATGTTGAAAGACCCGAAACTCCCAATGAATCCAAGAGTAACATCACTGATGACCCATCTCGACGCATCTATTGGGATGTATGATATAAGTATACTTCTGGTGTTACCAGTGACGACCGAGAAAGAACGGGTGACAACCAAAGAAAAGATTTGGTGACGAACTGGAGAGACAGTTAGGCAGCCGGGAAGACGGCAATCGGGGCATGAAGGGATAGCATCCCTAATTGCGATTTCCGAGAGGAAATACCCGAAATTTGCTACGAATAATCACACAGGAAAATACCCCCAGGGGAACCCGAGAGTGGGGGAGGATGAGTTCCCTGACAGGACTGTCATAAAGGAAACGAACTTGACTGACCAAAGGATTACGAGCGCGAAATGTGTGTGTGGAAAAACTTGCAAGAATGAACGAGGTTTAAAGATTCATCAAGGTCGAATGAAATGTCTGGTTGAAAAGAGACAGGAGCAGCGCACAGGGCAAGACCCTGGTCAGACGCAGGAGAAGCGGGGTCAGGAAGCAAACCACAGTACCAAGTCTCTCCACGCAAATGTCATCCCAAAACCGACATCAACGACAACTATGATTAAATGGCCCCCTTCTAATAACTTAGGGGTTTGGCAGAAATTTGATAATGATGTTTGTGAAATAATACAGATATCTTCAAAAGGCAACATTGACTCTCGGCTAAAGATGTTAACAACTATAATTACTAACTTCGCATCCGAAAGATTTGGGTTTAAACAACCAAAGCAGCCAAAGAGTTCTTATAAAAAGAATCGGCGAGCAGTAAAAATAAAAGAGATCAGAGGAGAGCTCAAATCCCTGAAGAAACAATATGCAGCCGCAGATCCCGAGGAACGACCAGCCCTAGAAGAGTTAAGAGGTATACTAAGAACGAAGCTTAAATCTATTAGTCTTTTACACGTAGATTTATAAATTTACAAGTTGGTTACAACCTTAATTTTATTGAATTTTCGTCTTAGGTCGCAAGCATTTTATGTTTTAGCGTTTATCTTAATTTACCGTTAGTATAGTGATAACTAATTTAAAGAGGAAATGACCGTGTTTAAATTTAAGAAATATTTTAGTTATAACTTGATAACACATATGTGTTGTAAAACACCCGTATTGAAGAAAAAAAAAAAAAAAAAAAAAAAACTCATACATACCTGTTTAAAAGAATAATGGGGCAGATGGGGACGTCCTGGAAAAAAAAAAAAAAATTGCTACACACTGATTGGCTGTGGCAAAAAAGGACATTAACTGCTCTAAAAGCATAAATACTGCCGTTTAACTCGTTTGCAAGTTTCATATCGAGATGGGAGTTGGCGGGAGACCAAAGCCGACTGGGTCACTTGGACGAGGGAGTCAAAAATTGCTACACACTGATTGGCTGTGGCAAAAATGACATTAACTGCTCTAAAAGCATAAATACTGCCTTTTAACTCGTTTGCAAGTTTCATATCGAGATGGGAGTTGGCGGGAGACCAAAGCCGACTGGGTCACTTGGACGAGGGAGTCTGATGTTGAAAGACCCGAAACTCCCAATGAATCCAAGAGTAACATCACTGATGACCCATCTCGACGCATCTATTGGGATGTATGATATAAGTAGAAAGAAAGTGATAGACGTCGAACATCGCAAGGCTTTTTTGTCGGTATTTTGACTCTTCTCCAAGTGTTAGTGTGTACAACACCGTGTATGTTGTGTGCATGTGTGTTTGGCATTCTTCAGCTATACTGAAATTGAGTTTACTAAATTTTGTTAATGATTAGAGAACGCAACACGTGACATTTTGCCTAAAAACTGTTTGATTTTCATGTACTGGCGCTCATTTTAATCTAAAGTTTGGCGTGCTTTTTCAATCTGTGATTTTTTTCCATTCAGTCTACTGCTAAAAATCTTGTGTAATTCGGCAAAAATAAATGCTGTCATTTTCAATGGCAATTACTGAATTATGAATGATTTTATTAGTATTATTTTCATAAATTCGACATTTCTTCTCCGTGTGAAAACAACAGTTCTATTGAGAAGTTCATTTCTGTTGAAAATATTAGCGATATTTCTTGCTAAGCTTTGTTGTATAAATAAATTAATCGCAATTTCGTTATTATCTGCTGATACAAGCCACTGTTGCAAAGGAATGAGAAGTTATTTTCAATTGTATTATTGAGATTGCCAGCGTTTATTGTCTAGATTCGTAATCAATGATCAAGCATTTAAGAGATGTAGGCTGTGAGCGACAGATGTCAAGGCTGAAAATGGGTGTATGAAGATGTGACGAGAGTCGGGCATTACTAAAGAAAGAGATGTCTATCGAAGCGTTCATTTACTGAGTGTTTTCCCAACCAACAGCATATAAACGGCAGTGAGTAGAGAATGATGCAGAAATGGACATTGTACAATCCCTTTTATGGGACGAAGAGGAAAGAGAACAATGTAGAAAATGGTGAAATAAAAGAAAACAAAACAAAAATAGACGCTTGCAGCACCTGGTATTCCCAAGCGGTCACCCATCTAAGTACTGACCAGGCTCGATGTTGCTAAACTTCGGTCATCGGACGAGAACCGGTGTATTCAACGTGATATGGCAGTAAGCGACTGCTGCTAAACGTAAACGGCCTTTTATTTAGCAAGCACTCAAACACACGACTTTTATTTCAGATCGAATATTCATTTCTCATCACAAACAACGGAAAATATCTATGAAAGCGAAAATTTCTACACGGAGATAAAGTAAACATTTTCTCATTTGTAGATGTTTTCGATAATTTTCACAGCGTCGAAATGTTTTTTTCCCAAATTCACACAATACGAGAGACAAGATAAATAAATAAATAAATCAATAAATAAATAAACAATTTTTATTTTCAGCATTATAAATTTCGCGATCCTATTTAAATGATTTTTGTCTTGTTTAAAAAGACAATATTTCTCATTTGTAATGGATAAACAGTCCGATCACGGAAGGGTTTGTCGTGCTCTTGTATTAATTACCGTTACAGTTTTTTAAAGTGATAGACGTCGAACATCGCAAGGCTTTTTTGTCGGTATTTTGACTCTTCTCCAAGTGTTAGTGTGTACAACACCGTGTATGTTGTGTGCATGTGTGTTTGGCATTCTTCAGCTATACTGAAATTGAGTTTACTAAATTTTGTTAATGATTAGAGAACGCAACACGTGACATTTTGCCTAAAAACTGTTCGATTTTCATGTACTGGCGCTCATTTTAATCTAAAGTTTGGCGTGCTTTTTCAATCTGTGATTTTTTTCCATTCAGTCTACTGCTAGAAATCCTGTGTGATTCGGCAAAAATAAATGCTGTCATTTTCAATGGCAATTACTGAATTATGAATGACTTTTAGTAGTATTATTTTCATAAATTCGACATTTCTTCTCCGTGTGAAAACAGCAGTTCGATTGAGAAGTTCATTTCTGTTGAAAATATTAGCGATATTTCTTGCTAAGCTTTGTTGTATGAATAAATCAATCGCAATTTCGTTATTATCTGCTGATACAAGCCACTGTTGCAAAGGAATGAGAAGTTATTTTCAATTGTATTATTGAGATTGCCAGCGTTTATTGTCTAGATTCGTAATCAATGATCAAGCATTTAAGAGATGTAGGCTGTGAGCGACAGATGTCAAGGCTGAAAATTGGTGTATGAAGATGTGACGAGAGTCGGGCATTACTAAAGAAAGAGATGTCTATCGAAGCGTTCATTTACTGAGTGTTTTCCCAACCAACAGCATATAAATGGCAGTGAGTAGAGAATGATGCAGAAATGGACATTGTACAATCCCTTTTATGGGACGAAGAGGAAAGAGAACAATGTAGAAAATGGTGAAATAAAAGAAAACAAAATAAAAATAGACGCTTACAGCACCTGGTATTCCCAAGCGGTCACCCATCTAAGTACTGACCAGGCTCGATGTTGCTTAACTTCGGTGATCGAACGAGAAACGGTGTATTCAACGTGATATGGCCGTAAGCGACTGCTGCTAAACGTAAACGGCCTTTTATTTAGCAAGCACTCAAACACACGACTTTTATTTCGGATCGAATATTCATTTCTCATCACAAACAACGGAAAATATCTATGAAAGCGAACATTTCTACACGGAGATAAAGTAAACATTTTCTCATTTGTAGATGTTTTCGATAATTTTCACAGCGTCGAAATGTTTTTTTTCCAAATTCACACAATACGAGAGACAAGAGAAATAAATAACTAAATCAATAAATAAATAAACAATTTTTATTTTCAGCATTATAAATTTCGCGATCCTATTTAAATGATTTTTGTCTTGTTTAAAAAGACAATATTTCTCATTTGTAATGGATAAACAGTCCGATCACGGAAGGGTTTGTCGTGCTCTTGTATTAATTACCGTTACAGTTTTTTAAAGTGATAGACGTCGAACATCGCAAGGCTTTTTTGTCGGTATTTTGACTCTTCTCCAAGTGTTAGTGTGTACAACACCGTGTATGTTGTGTTGCTACACACTGATTGGCTGTGGCAAAAAATGACATTAACTGCTCTAAAAGCATAAATACTGCCTTTTAACTCGTTTGCAAGTTTCATATCGAGATGGGAGTTGGCGGGAGACCAAAGCCGACTGGGTCACTTGGACGAGGGAGTCTGATGTTGAAAGACCCGAAACTCCCAATGAATCCAAGAGTAACATCACTGATGACCCATCTCGACGCATCTATTGGGATGTATGATATAAGTATACTTCTGGTGTTACCAGTGACGACCGAGAAAGAACGGGTGACAACCAAAGAAAAGATTTGGTGACGAACTGGAGAGACAGTTAGGCAGCCGGGAAGACGGCAATCGGGGCATGAAGGGATAGCATCCCTAATTGCGATTTCCGAGAGGAAATACCCAAAATTTGCTACGAATAATCACACAGGAAAATACCCCCAGGGGAACCCGAGAGGGGGGAGGATGAGTTCCCTGACAGGACTGTCATAAAGGAAACGAACTTGACTGACCAAAGGATTACGAGCGCGAAATGTGTGTGTGGAAAAACTTGCAAGAATGAACGAGGTTTAAAGATTCATCAAGGTCGAATGAAATGTCTGGTTGAAAAGAGACAGGAGCAGCGCACAGGGCAAGACCCTGGTCAGACGCAGGAGAAGCGGGGTCAGGAAGCAAACCACATTACCAAGTCTCTCCACGCAAATGTCATCCCAAAACCGACATCAACGACAACTATGATTAAATGGCCCCCTTCTAATAACTTAGGGGTTTGGCAGAAATTTGATAATGATGTTTGTGAAATAATACAGATATCTTCAAAAGGCAACATTGACTCTCGGCTAAAGATGTTAACAACTATAATTACTAACTTCGCATCCGAAAGATTTGGGTTTAAACAACCAAAGCAGCCAAAGAGTTCTTATAAAAAGAATCGGCGAGCAGTAAAAATAAAAGAGATCAGAGGAGAGCTCAAATCCCTGAAGAAACAATATGCAGCCGCAGATCCCGAGGAACGACCAGCCCTAGAAGAGTTAAGAGGTATACTAAGAACGAAGCTTAAATCTATTAGTCTTTTACACGTAGATTTATAAATTTACAAGTTGGTTACAACCTTAATTTTATTGAATTTTCGTCTTAGGTCGCAAGCATTTTATGTTTTAGCGTTTATCTTAATTTACCGTTAGTATAGTGATAACTAATTTAAAGAGGAAATGACCGTGTTTAAATTTAAGAAATATTTTAGTTATAACTTGATAACACATATGTGTTGTAAAACACCCGTATTGAAGAAAAAAAAAAAAAAAAAAAAAAAAACTCATACATACCTGTTTAAAAGAATAATGGGGCAGATGGGGACGTCCTGGAAAAAAAAAAAAAAAATTGCTACACACTGATTGGCTGTGGCAAAAAAGGACATTAACTGCTCTAAAAGCATAAATACTGCCGTTTAACTCGTTTGCAAGTTTCATATCGAGATGGGAGTTGGCGGGAGACCAAAGCCGACTGGGTCACTTGGACGAGGGAGTCAAAAATTGCTACACACTGATTGGCTGTGGCAAAAATGACATTAACTGCTCTAAAAGCATAAATACTGCCTTTTAACTCGTTTGCAAGTTTCATATCGAGATGGGAGTTGGCGGGAGACCAAAGCCGACTGGGTCACTTGGACGAGGGAGTCTGATGTTGAAAGACCCGAAACTCCCAATGAATCCAAGAGTAACATCACTGATGACCCATCTCGACGCATCTATTGGGATGTATGATATAAGTAGAAAGAAAGTGATAGACGTCGAACATCGCAAGGCTTTTTTGTCGGTATTTTGACTCTTCTCCAAGTGTTAGTGTGTACAACACCGTGTATGTTGTGTGCATGTGTGTTTGGCATTCTTCAGCTATACTGAAATTGAGTTTACTAAATTTTGTTAATGATTAGAGAACGCAACACGTGACATTTTGCCTAAAAACTGTTTGATTTTCATGTACTGGCGCTCATTTTAATCTAAAGTTTGGCGTGCTTTTTCAATCTGTGATTTTTTTCCATTCAGTCTACTGCTAAAAATCCTGTGTAATTCGGCAAAAATAAATGCTGTCATTTTCAATGGCAATTACTGAATTATGAATGATTTTATTAGTATTATTTTCATAAATTCGACATTTCTTCTCCGTGTGAAAACAACAGTTCTATTGAGAAGTTCATTTCTGTTGAAAATATTAGCGATATTTCTTGCTAAGCTTTGTTGTATAAATAAATTAATCGCAATTTCGTTATTATCTGCTGATACAAGCCACTGTTGCAAAGGAATGAGAAGTTATTTTCAATTGTATTATTGAGATTGCCAGCGTTTATTGTCTAGATTCGTAATCAATGATCAAGCATTTAAGAGATGTAGGCTGTGAGCGACAGATGTCAAGGCTGAAAATGGGTGTATGAAGATGCGACGAGAGTCGGGCATTACTAAAGAAAGAGATGTCTATCGAAGCGTTCATTTACTGAGTGTTTTCCCAACCAACAGCATATAAATGGCAGTGAGTAGAGAATGATGCAGAAATGGACATTGTACAATCCCTCCCTTTTATGGGACGAAGAGGAAAGGGAACAATGTAGAAAATGGTGAAAAAAAGAAAACAAAATAAAAATAGACGCTTGCAGCACCTGGTATTCCCAAGCGGTCACCCATCTAAGTACTGACCAGGCTCGATGTTGCTTAACTTCGGTGATCGGACGAGAACCGGTGTATTCAACGTGATATGGCCGTAAGCGACTGCTGTTAAACGTAAACGGCCTTTTATTTAGCAAGCACTCAAACACACGACTTTTATTTCGGATCGAATATTCATTTCTCATCACAAACAACGGAAAATAATATCTATGAAAGCGAACATTTCTACACGGAGATAAAGTAAACATTTTCTCATTTGTAGATGTTTTCGATAATTTTCACAGCGTCGAAATGTTTTTTTTCCAAATTCACACAATACGAGAGACAAGATAAATAAATAAATAAATAAATCAATAAATAAATAAACAATTTTTATTTTCAGCATTATAAATTTCGCGATCCTATTTAAATGATTTTTGTCTTGTTTAAAAAGACAATATTTCTCATTTGTAATGGATAAACAGTCCGATCACGGAAGGGTTTGTCGTGCTCTTCTATTAATTACCGTTACAGTTTTTTTAAAGTGATAGACGTCGAACATCGCAAGGCTTTTTTGTCGGTATTTTGACTCTTCTCCAAGTGTTAGTGTGTACAACACCGTGTATGTTGTGTGCATGTGTGTTTGGCATTCTTCAGCTATACTGAAATTGAGTTTACTAAATTTTGTTAATGATTAGAGAACGCAACACGTGACATTTTGCCTAAAAACTGTTCGATTTTCATGTACTGGCGCTCATTTTAATCTAAAGTTTGGCGTGCTTTTTCAATCTGTGATTTTTTTCCATTCAGTCTACTGCTAAAAATCCTGTGTGATTCGGCAAAAATAAATGCTGTCATTTTCAATGGCAATTACTCAATTATGAATGACTTTTAGTAGTATTATTTTCATAAATTCGACATTTCTTCTCCGTGTGAAAACAGCAGTTCGATTGAGAAGTTCATTTCTGTTGACAATATTAGCGATATTTCTTGCTAAGCTTTGTTGTATAAATAAATTAATCGCAATTTCGTTATTATCTGCTGATACAAGCCACTGTTGCAAAGGAATGAGAAGTTATTTTCAATTGTATTATTGAGATTGCCAGCGTTTATTGTCTAGATTCGTAATCAATGATCAAGCATTTAAGAGATGTAGGCTGTGAGCGACAGATGTCAAGGCTAAAAATGGGTGTATGAAGATGTGACGAGAGTCGGGCATTACTAAAGAAAGAGATGTCTATCGAAGCGTTCATTTACTGAGTGTTTTCCCCAACCAACAGCATATAAATGGCAGTGAGTAGAGAATGATGCAGAAATGGACATTGTACAATCCCTCCCTTTTATGGGACGAAGAGGAAAGGGAACAATGTAGAAAATGGTGAAATAAAAGAAAACAAAATAAAAATAGACGCTTACAGCACCTGGTATTCCCAAGCGGTCACCCATCTAAGTACTGACCAGGCTCGATGTTGCTTAACTTCGGTGATCGGACGAGAACCGGTGTATTCAACGTGATATGGCCGTAAGCGACTTCGGCTACACGTAAACGGCCTTTTATTTAGCAAGCACTCAAACACACGACTTTTATTTCGGATCGAATATTCATTTATCATCACAAACAACTGAAAATATCTATGAAAGCGAACATTTCTACACGGAGATAAAGTAAACATTTTCTCATTTGTAGATGTTTTCGATAATTTTCACAGCGTCGAAATGTTTTTTTTCCAAATTCACACAATACGAGAGACAAGATAAATAAATAAATAAATCAATAAATAAATAAACAATTTTTACTTTCAGCATTATAAATTTCGCGATCCTATTTAAATGATTTTTGTCTTGTTTAAAAAGACAATATTTCTCATTTGTAATGGATAAACAGTCCGATCACGGAAGGGTTTGTCGTGCTCTTGTATTAATTACCGTTACAGTTTTTTAAAGTGATAGACGTCGAACATCGCAAGGCTTTTTTGTCGGTATTTTGACTCTTCTCCAAGTGTTAGTGTGTACAACACCGTGTATGTTGTGTGCATGTGTGTTTGGCATTCTTCAGCTATACTGAAATTGAGTTTACTAAATTTTGTTAATGATTAGAGAACGCAACACGTGATATTTTGCCTAAAAACTGTTCGATTTTCATGTACTGGCGCTCATTTCAATCTAAAGTTTGGCGTGCTTTTTCAATCTGTGATTTTTTTCCATTCAGTCTACTGCTAAAAATCCTGTGTGATTCGGCAAAAATAAATGCTGTCATTTTCAATGGCAATTACTCAATTATGAATGACTTTTAGTAGTATTATTTTCATAAATTCGACATTTCTTCTCCGTGTGAAAACAGCAGTTCGATTGAGAAGTTCATTTCTGTTGAAAATATTAGCGATATTTCTTGCTAAGCTTTGTTGTATAAATAAATTAATCGCAATTTCGTTATTATCTGCTGATACAAGCCACTGTTGCAAAGGAATGAGAAGTAATTTTCAATTGTATTATTGAGATTGCCAGCGTTTATTGTCTAGATTCGTAATCAATGATCAAGCATTTAAGAGATGTAGGCGGTGAGCGACAGATGTCAAGGCTGAAAATGGGTGTATGAAGATGTGACGAGAGTCGGGCATTACTAAAGAAAGAGATGTCTATCGAAGCGTTCATTTACTGAGTGTTTTCCCAACCAACAGCATATAAATGGCAGTGAGTAGAGAATGATGCAGAAATTGACATTGTACAATCCCTTTTATGGGACGAAGAGGAAAGAGAACAATGTAGAAAATGGTGAAATAAAAAAAACAAAATAAAAATAGACGCTTACTGCACCTGGTATTCCCAGCGGTCACCCATCTAAGTACTGAACAGGATCGATGTTGCTTAACTTCGGTGATCGGACGAGAACCGGTGTATTCAACGTGATATGGCCGTAAGCGACTGCTGATAAACGTAAACGGCCTTTTATTTAGCAAGCACTCAAACACACGACTTTTATTTCGGATCGAATATTCATTTCTCATCACAAACAACGGAAAATATCTATGAAAGCGAACATTTCTACACGGAGATAAAGTAAACATTTTCTCATTTGTAGATGTTTTCGATAATTTTCACAGCGTCGAAATGTTTTTTTTCCAAATTCACTCAATACGAGAGACAAGATAAATAAATAAATAAATCAATAAATAAATAAACAATTTTTATTTTCAGCATTATAAATTTCGCGATCCTATTTAAATGATTTTTGTCTTGTTTAAAAAGACAATATTTCTCATTTGTAATGGATAAACAGTCCGATCACGGAAGGGTTTGTCGTGCTCTTCTATTAATTACCGTTACAGTTTTTTTAAAGTGATAGACGTCGAACATCGCAAGGCTTTTTTGTCGGTATTTTGACTCTTCTCCAAGTGTTAGTGTGTACAACACCGTGTATGTTGTGTGCATGTGTGTTTGGCATTCTTCAGCTATACTGAAATTGAGTTTACTAAATTTTGTTAATGATTAGAGAACGCAACACGTGACATTTTGCCTAAAAACTGTTCGATTTTCATGTACTGGCGCTCATTTTAATCTAAAGTTTGGCGTGCTTTTTCAATCTGTGATTTTTTTCCATTCAGTCTACTGCTAAAAATCCTGTGTGATTCGGCAAAAATAAATGCTGTCATTTTCAATGGCAATTACTCAATTATGAATGACTTTTAGTAGTATTATTTTCATAAATTCGACATTTCTTCTCCGTGTGAAAACAGCAGTTCGATTGAGAAGTTCATTTCTGTTGACAATATTAGCGATATTTCTTGCTAAGCTTTGTTGTATAAATAAATTAATCGCAATTTCGTTATTATCTGCTGATACAAGCCACTGTTGCAAAGGAATGAGAAGTTATTTTCAATTGTATTATTGAGATTGCCAGCGTTTATTGTCTAGATTCGTAATCAATGATCAAGCATTTAAGAGATGTAGGCTGTGAGCGACAGATGTCAAGGCTAAAAATGGGTGTATGAAGATGTGACGAGAGTCGGGCATTACTAAAGAAAGAGATGTCTATCGAAGCGTTCATTTACTGAGTGTTTTCCCAACCAACAGCATATAAATGGCAGTGAGTAGAGAATGATGCAGAAATGGACATTGTACAATCCCTTCTATGGGACGAAGAGGAAAGGGAACAATGTAGAAAATGGTGAAATAAAAGAAAACAAAATAAAAATAGACGCTTACAGCACCTGGTATTCCCAAGCGGTCACCCATCTAAGTACTGACCAGGCTCGATGTTGCTTAACTTCGGTGATCGGACGAGAACCGGTGTATTCAACGTGATATGGCCGTAAGCGACTTCGGCTCCACGTAAACGGCCTTTTATTTAGCAAGCACTCAAACACACGACTTTTATTTCGGATCGAATATTCATTTATCATCACAAACAACTGAAAATATCTATGAAAGCGAACATTTCTACACGGAGATAAAGTAAACATTTTCTCATTTGTAGATGTTTTCGATAATTTTCACAGCGTCGAAATGTTTTTTTTCCAAATTCACACAATACGAGAGACAAGATAAATAAATAAATAAATCAATAAATAAATAAACAATTTTTACTTTCAGCATTATAAATTTCGCGATCCTATTTAAATGATTTTTGTCTTGTTTAAAAAGACAATATTTCTCATTTGTAATGGATAAACAGTCCGATCACGGAAGGGTTTGTCGTGCTCTTGTATTAATTACCGTTACAGTTTTTTAAAGTGATAGACGTCGAACATCGCAAGGCTTTTTTGTCGGTATTTTGACTCTTCTCCAAGTGTTAGTGTGTACAACACCGTGTATGTTGTGTGCATGTGTGTTTGGCATTCTTCAGCTATACTGAAATTGAGTTTACTAAATTTTGTTAATGATTAGAGAACGCAACACGTGATATTTTGCCTAAAAACTGTTCGATTTTCATGTACTGGCGCTCATTTCAATCTAAAGTTTGGCGTGCTTTTTCAATCTGTGATTTTTTTCCATTCAGTCTACTGCTAAAAATCCTGTGTGATTCGGCAAAATAAATGCTGTCATTTTCAATGGCAATTACTCAATTATGAATGACTTTTAGTAGTATTATTTTCATAAATTCGACATTTCTTCTCCGTGTGAAAACAGCAGTTCGATTGAGAAGTTCATTTCTGTTGAAAATATTAGCGATATTTCTTGCTAAGCTTTGTTGTATAAATAAATTAATCGCAATTTCGTTATTATCTGCTGATACAAGCCACTGTTGCAAAGGAATGAGAAGTAATTTTCAATTGTATTATTGAGATTGCCAGCGTTTATTGTCTAGATTCGTAATCAATGATCAAGCATTTAAGAGATGTAGGCGGTGAGCGACAGATGTCAAGGCTGAAAATGGGTGTATGAAGATGTGACGAGAGTCGGGCATTACTAAAGAAAGAGATGTCTATCGAAGCGTTCATTTACTGAGTGTTTTCCCAACCAACAGCATATAAATGGCAGTGAGTAGAGAATGATGCAGAAATTGACATTGTACAATTCTATGGGACGAAGAGGAAAGAGAACAATGTAGAAAATGGTGAAATAAAAAAAACAAAATAAAAATAGACGCTTACTGCACCTGGTATTCCCAAGCGGTCACCCATCTAAGTACTGAACAGGATCGATGTTGCTTAACTTCGGTGATCGGACGAGAACCGGTGTATTCAACGTGATATGGCCGTAAGCGACTGCTGATAAACGTAAACGGCCTTTTATTTAGCAAGCACTCAAACACACGACTTTTATTTCGGATCGAATATTCATTTCTCATCACAAACAACGGAAAATATCTATGAAAGCGAACATTTCTACACGGAGATAAAGTAAACATTTTCTCATTTGTAGATGTTTTCGATAATTTTCACAGCGTCGAAATGTTTTTTTTCCAAATTCACTCAATACGAGAGACAAGATAAATAAATAAATAAATCAATAAATAAATAAACAATTTTTATTTTCAGCATTATAAATTTCGCGATCCTATTTAAATGATTTTTGTCTTGTTTAAAAAGACAATATTTCTCATTTGTAATGGATAAACAGACCGATCACGGAAGGGTTTGTCATGCTCTTGTATTAATTACCGTTACAGTTTTTTAAAGTGATAGACGTCGAACATCGCAAGGCTTTTTTGTCGGTATTTTGACTCTTCTCCAAGTGTTAGTGTGTACAACACCGTGTATGTTGTGTGCATGTGTGTTTGGCATTCTTCAGCTATACTGAAATTGAGTTTACTAAATTTTGTTAATGATTAGAGAACGCAACACGTGACATTTTGCCTAAAAACTGTTCGATTTTCATGTACTGGCGCTCATTTTAATCTAAAGTTTGGCGTGCTTTTTCAATCTGTGATTTTTTTTCCATTCAGTCTACTGCTAAAAATCCTGTGTGATTCGGCAAAAATAAATGCTGTCATTTTCAATGGCAATTACTCAATTATGAATGACTTTTAGTAGTATTATTTTCATAAATTCGACATTTCTTCTCCGTGTGAAAACAGCAGTTCGATTGAGAAGTTCATTTCTGTTGAAAATATTAGCGATATTTCTTGCTAAGCTTTGTTGTATAAATAAATTAATCGCAATTTCGTTATTATCTGCTGATACAAGCCACTGTTGCAAAAGAATGAGAAGTTATTTTCAATTGTATTATTGAGATTGCCAGCGTTTATTGTCTAGATTCGTAATCAATGATCAAGCATTTAAGAGATGTAGGTTGTGAGCGACAGATGTCAAGGCTGAAAATGGGTGTATGAAGATGTGACGAGAGTCGGGCATTACTAAAGAAAGAGATGTCTATCGAAGCGTTCATTTACTGTGTGTTTTCCCAACCAACAGCATATAAATGTCAGCGAGTAGAGAATGATGCAGAAATGGACATTGTACAATCCCTTTTATGGGACGAAGAGGAAAGAGAACAATGTAGAAAATGGTGAAATAAAAGAAAACAAAATAAAATAAATATGGGCGCTTACAGCACCTGGTATTCCCAAGCGGTCACCCATCTAAGTACTGACCAGGCTCGATGTTGCTTAACTTCGGTGATCGGACGAGAACCGGTGTATTCAACGTGATATGGCCGTAAGCGACTGCTGATAAACGTAAACGGCCTTTTATTTAGCAAGCACTCAAACACGCGACTTTTATTTCGGATCGAATATTCATTTCTCATCACAAACAACGGAAAATATCTATGAAAGCGAACATTTCTACACGGAGATAAAGTAAACATTTTCTCATTTGTAGATGTTTTCGATAATTTTCACAGCGTCGAAATGTTTTTTTTCCAAATTCACACAATACGAGAGACAAGATAAATAAATAAATAAATCAATAAATAAATAAACAATTTTTATTTTCAGCATTATAAATTTCGCGATCCTATTTAAATGATTTTTGTCTTGTTTAAAAAGACAATATTTCTCATTTGTAATGGATAAACAGTCCGATCACGGAAGGGTTTGTCGTGCTCTTGTATTAATTACCGTTACAGTTTTGTAAAGTGATAGACGTCGAACATCGCAAGGCTTTTTTGTCGGTATTTTGACTCTTCTCCAAGTGTTAGTGTGTACAATGCCGTGTATGTTGTGTGCATGTGTGTTTGGCATTCTTCAGCTATACTGAAATTGAGTTTACTAAATTTTGTTAATGATTATAGAACGCAACACGTGACATTTTGCCTAAAAACTGTTCGATTTTCATGTACTGGCGCTCATTTTAATCTAAAGTTTGGCGTGCTTTTTCAATCTGTGATTTTTTTCCATTCAGTCTACTGCTAAAAATCCTGTGTGATTCGGCAAAAATAAACGCTGTCAATTTCAATGGCAATTACTCAATTATGAATGACTTTTAGTAGTATTATTTTCATAAATTCGACATTTCATCTCCGTGTGAAAACAGCAGTTCGATTGAGAAGTTGATTTCTGTTGAAAATATTAGCGATAATTCTTGCTAAGCTTTGTTGTATAAATAAATTAATCGCAATTTCGTTATTATCTGCTGATACAAGCCACTGTTGCAAAGGAATGAGAAGTTATTTTCAATTGTATTATTGAGATTGCCAGCGTTTATTGTCTAGATTCGTAATCAATGATCAAGCATTTAAGAGATGTAGGCTGTGAGCGACAGATGTCAAGGCTGAAAATGGGTGTATGAAGATGCGACGAGAGTCGGGCATTACTAAAGAAAGAGATGTCTATCGAAGCGTTCATTTACTGAGTGTTTCCCCAACCAACAGCATATAAAAGGCAGTGAGTAGAGAATGATGCAGTAATGGACATTGTACAATCCCTTTTATGGGACGAAGAGGAAAGAGAACAATGTAGAAAATGGTGAAATAAAAAAAACAAAATAAAAATAGACGCTTACTGCACCTGGTATTCCCAAGCGGTCACCCATCTAAGTACTGAACAGGATCGATGTTGCTTAACTTCGGTGATCGGACGAGAACCGGTGTATTCAACGTGATATGGCCGTAAGCGACTGCTGATAAACGTAAACGGCCTTTTATTTAGCAAGCACTCAAACACACGACTTTTATTTCGGATCGAATATTCATTTCTCATCACAAACAACTGAAAATATCTATGAAAGCGAACATTTCTACACGGAGATAAAGTAAACATTTTCTCATTTGTAGATGTTTTCGATAATTTTCACAGCGTCGAAATGTTTTTTTTCCAAATTCACACAATACGAGAGACAAGATAAATAAATAAATAAATCAATAAATAAATAAACAATTTTTATTTTCAGCATTATAAATTTCGCGATCCTATTTAAATGATTTTTGTCTTGTTTAAAAAGACAATATTTCTCATTTGTAATGGATAAACAGTCCGATCACGGAAGGGTTTGTCGTGCTCTTGTATTAATTACCGTTACAGTTTTGTAAAGTGATAGACGTCGAACATCGCAAGGCTTTTTTGTCGGTATTTTGACTCTTCTCCAAGTGTTAGTGTGTACAATGCCGTGTATGTTGTGTGCATGTGTGTTTGGCATTCTTCAGCTATACTGAAATTGAGTTTACTAAATTTTGTTAATGATTATAGAACGCAACACGTGACATTTTGCCTAAAAACTGTTCGATTTTCATGTACTGGCGCTCATTTTAATCTAAAGTTTGGCGTGCTTTTTCAATCTGTGATTTTTTTCCATTCAGTCTACTGCTAAAAATCCTGTGTGATTCGGCAAAAATAAATGCTGTCATTTTCAATGGTAATTACTCAATTATGAATGACTTTTAGTAGTATTATTTTCATAAATTCGACATTTCTTCTCCGTGTGAAAACAGCAGTTCGATTGAGAAGTTCATTTCTGTTGAAAATATTAGCGATATTTCTTGCTAAGCTTTGTTGTATAAATAAATTAATCGCAATTTCGTTATTATCTGCTGATACAAGCCACTGTTGCAAAGGAATGAGAAGTTATTTTCAATTGTATTATTGAGATTGCCAGCGTTTATTGTCTAGATTCGTAATCAATGATCAAGCATTTAAGAGATGTAGGCTGTGAGCGACAGATGTCAAGGATGAAAATGGGTGTATGAAGATGTGACGAGAGTCGGGCATTACTAAAGAAAGAGATGTCTATCGAAGCGTTCATTTACTGAGTGTTTTCCCAACCAACAGCATATAAATGGCAGTGAGTAGAGAATGATGCAGAAATGGACATAGTACAATCCCTTTTATGGGACGAAGCGGAAAGAGAACAATGTAGAAAATGGTGAAATGAAAGAAAACAAAATAAAATAAAAATGGGCGCTTACAGCACCTGGTATTCACAAGAGGTCACCCATCTAAGTACTGACCAGGCTCGATGTTGCTTAACTTCGGTGATCGGACGAGAACCGGTGTATTCAACGTGACATGGCCGTAAGCGACTGCTGATAAACGTAAACGGCCTTTTATTTAGCAAGCACTCAAACACACGACTTTTATTTCGGATCGAATATTCATTTCTCATCACAAACAACGGAAAATATCTATGAAAGCGAACATTTCTACACGGAGATAAAGTAAACATTTTCTCATTTGTAGATGTTTTCGATAATTTTCACAGCGTCGAAATGTTTTTTTTCCAAATTCACACAATACGAGTGAAAAGATAAATAAATAAATAAATCAATAAATAAATAAACAATTTTTATTTTCAGCATTATAAATTTCGCGATCCTATTTAAATGATTTTAGTCTTGTTTAAAAAGACAATATTTCTCATTTGTAATGGATAAACAGTCCGATCACGGAAGTGTTTGTCGTGCTCTTGTATTAATTACCGTTACAGTTTTTTTAAAGTGATAGACGTCGAACATCGCAAGGCTTTTTTGTCGGTATTTTGACTCTTCTCCAAGTGTTAGTGTGTACAACACCGTGTATGTTGTGTGCATCTGTGTTTGGCATTCTTCAGCTATACTGAAATTGAGTTTACTAAATTTTGTTAATGATTAGAGAACGCAACACGTGACATTTTGCCTAAAAACTGTTCGATTTTCATGTACTGGCGCTCATTTTAATCTAAAGTTTGGCGTGCTTTTTCAATCTGTGATTTTTTTCCATTCAGTCTACTGCTAAAAATCCTGTGTGATTCGGCAAAAATAAATGCTGTCATTTTCAATGGCAATTACTCAATTATGAATGACTTTTAGTAGTATTATTTTCATAAATTTGACATTTCTTCTCCGTGTGAAAACAGCAGTTCGATTGAGAAGTTCATTTCTGTTGAAAATATTAGCGATATTTCTTGCTAAGCTTTGTTGTATAAATAAATTAATCGCAATTTCGTTATTATCTGCTGATACAAGCCACTGTTGCAAAGGAATGAGAAATTATTTTCAATTGTATTATTGAGATTGCCAGCGTTTATTGTCTAGATTCGTAATCAATGATCAAGCATTTAAGAGATGTAGGCTGTGAGCGACAGATGTCAAGGCTGAAAATGGGTGTATGAAGATGTGACGAGAGTCGGGCATTACTAAAGAAAGAGATGTCTATCGAAGCGTTCATTTACTGAGTGATTTCCTAACCAACAGCATATAAACGGCAGTGAGTAGAGAATGATGCAGAAATGGACATTGTACAATCCCTTTTATGGGACGAAGAGGAAAGAGAACAATGTAGAAAATGGTGAAATAAAAGAAAACAAAACAAAAATAGACGCTTACTGCACCTGGTATTCCCAAGCGGTCACCCATCTAAGTACTGAGCAGGCTCGATGTTGCTTAACTTCGGTGATCGGACGAGAACCGGTGTATTCAACGTGACATGGCCGTAAGCGACTGCCGATAAACGTAAACGGCCTTTTATTTAGCAAGCACTCAAACACACGACTTTTATTTCGGATCGAATATTCATTTCTCATCACAAACAACGGAAAATATCTATGAAAGCGAACATTTCTACACGGAGATAAAGTAAACATTTTCTCATTTGTAGATGTTTTCGATAATTTTCACAGCGTCGAAATGTTTTTTTCCAAATTCACACAATACGAGAGACAAGATAAATAAATAAATAAATCAATAAATAAATAAACAATTTTTATTTTCAGCATTATAAATTTCGCGATCCTATTTAAATGATTTTTGTCTTGTTTAAAAAGACAATATTTCTCATTTGTAATGGATAAACAGTCCGATCACGGAAGGGTTTGTCGTGCTCTTGTAGTAATTACCGTTACAGTTTTTTAAAGTGATAGACGTCGAACATCGCAAGGCTTTTTTGTCGGTATTTTGACTCTTCTCCAAGTGTTAGTGTGTACAACACCGTGTATGTTGTGTGCATGTGTGTTTGGCATTCTTCAGCTATACTGAAATTGAGTTTACTAAATTTTGTTAATGATTAGAGAACGCAACACGTGACATCTTGCCTAAAAACTGTTCGATTTTCATGTACTGGCGCTCATTTTAATCTAAAGTTTGGCGTGCTTTTTCAATCTGTGATTTTTTTCCATTCAGTCTACTGCTAAAAATCCTGTGTGATTCGGCAAAATAAATGCTGTCATTTTCAATGGCAATTACTCAATTATGAATGACTTTTAGTAGTATTATTTTCATAAATTCGACATTTCTTCTCCGTGTGAAAACAGCAGTTCGATTGAGAAGTTCATTTCTGTTGAAAATATTAGCGATATTTCTTGCTAAGCTTTGTTGTATAAATAAATTAATCGCAATTTCGTTATTATCTGCTGATACAAGCCACTGTTGCAAAGGAATGAGAAGTTATTTTCAATTGTATTATTGAGATTGCCAGCGTTTATTGTCTAGATTCGTAATCAATGATCAAGCATTTAAGAGATGTAGGCTGTGAGCGACAGATGTCAAGGATGAAAATGGGTGTATGAAGATGTGACGAGAGTCGGGCATTACTAAAGAAAGAGATGTCTATCGAAGCGTTCATTTACTGAGTGTTTTCCCAACCAACAGCATATAAATGGCAGTGAGTAGAGATTGTTTGGAGAATGATGCAGAAATGGACATTGTACAATCCCTTCTATGGGACGAAGAGGAAAGAGAACAATGTAGAAAATGGTGAAATAAAAGAAAACAAAATAAAAATTGACGCTTACAGCACCTGGTATTCCCAAGCGGTCACCCATCTAAGTACTGACCAGGCTCGATGTTGCTTAACATCGGTGATCGGACGAGAACCGGTGTATTCAACGTGATATGGCCGTAAGCGACTGCTGATAAACGTAAACGGCCTTTTATTTAGCAAGCACTCAAACACACGACTTTTATTTCGGATCGAACATTCATTTCTCATCACAAACAACGGAAAATAATATCTATGAAAGCGAACATTTCTACACGGAGATAAAATAAACATTTTCTCATTTGTAGATGTTTTCGATAATTTTTACAGCGTCGAAATGTTTTTTTCCAAATTCACACAATACGAGAGACAAAATAAATAAATAAATAAAGTAAATATACAATTATTATTTTCAGCATTATAACTAACTTTCGCGATCCTATTTAAATGATTTTTGTCTTTTTTAAAAGGACAATATTTCTCATTTGTAATGGATAAACAATCCGATCACGGAAGGGTTTGCCGTGCTCTTGTATTAATTGCTGTTACACTTATTTAAAGTGATAGACGTCGAAGATCGCAAGGCTTTTTTGTCGGTATTTTGACTTATCTCCAAGTTTTAGTGTGTACAACACTGTGTATGTTGTGTGCATGTGTGTTTGGGATTCTTCAGCTATACTGAAATTGAGTTTACTAAATTTTGTTAATGATTATAGAACGCAATACGTTATGGGATACACATTTTTTTTCTATCAAAATAAGCAATAAGTAAATACATAAAAACATTATAGAAATGTTGGATCAAAACGGCATCAGAATTTAAATTACATTTTTATATTTCTCAACCAATCAGCTAAAAACATAGAATAAGAACATTCTAGAAAAATAGGATCGGAAGTCAATTTAACAAAAAATATTTAGGCCCCAAAACAAAATAGTAAAATACAAATCTGATTGGTCAATAAATGTCTTCACACCTAATGTTAGGAAGATTCTTTGATCCACCATTATGGTATATAAATAACACACAGTTAGGAAGAAGAAGTCAGTCACCAAGCTAGCCATTAAGTCAGCATGTAACCGATACACTGTCCGGCCACGTCATTCTTCCTCACTAAAGTTCATGACCTAGCTACAGATGGCCGTGAAAGGAAAAACCCGACAAACTTTCTTACATCAACGCGACATGCTGTCGCCACCCGAGATGAACTTAATTCAAGTAAGAACGACTTATTTACGGACTCCGTTAATATAAACTTACACACACTTTTAACAAATTTAACTTCTTGCCAAACTTTATTTTCCAAAAGGCAATTTTTCACTTCTTGTATTTTATTTGTTTCCACATGCTAATTTTATTTTATACATATTAAATTGTTTGTTGTTTGATGTTCGTTGTGACTTATTCCATTTCTTTTGCGCGATTGTAAAACATTGTGTTGTATTTGTGGGGGAACTAATCTCGAGGGCAATACCCGTAAAATACGGAAGCACATCAACCAAGCACTTACCAAATCCACTACAAATTGGTGACTTTCCGACTGGTGAAAGCACGCAACCCACATAAAAAGAAAGCAAAAACAGCTCTCATATTATAAGACAGCACAAAAAAATTATCACAACGCGTAAAAGATGGAAAACAACGACATTGAACCCACAACACCAACAATATCAGCCAGCATTCCCAGCTACAACCCAACTAACATACCAGTATGGTTTTCTCAGCTAAATGCACTTTTTAGCGCTAAAAAAATTACATCGCAAACCTCAAAGTATGCATACGTCGTGGAAAAACTTCCCACCGACGTGGCGGCAGAAGTGGTCGATTTGCTAGACCATATGCCTGAGGACAAACCATATGATACACTAAAGAACGCCATTATAAGACGTATGGATACATCGGATGGAAAAAAGTTACATGATCTATTTAACAATTTGACCCTTGGACATATGACACCCTCACAACTCTTGAGGAAAATGAAATCTTTGTTGGGAAGCAGCACCATGTCCGAAACGGTGTTAAAAAAAACTATGGACAGACAAACTCCACACTCATACAACACAGATACTCGCATCACTCCCTGAGGAATTAGACTTGGATAGAATATCGGAAATAGCTGATAAAATACACGACAATAACCAAAACCAGAACGTTTACGCCACATCTTACAACCCTACAAATGACGCAACACAAAGGAATACACCAACACCAAGAAACACAACATCACAAACAACCACGCCAGACAGGTATACTGAACTGCTGCAGGGCATGGCAAATCTAACTCTGCAGGTTCAAAGTTTGGTGAAGTTTCAAGCATCCGAACGTTCCCGTCCTTACAGAACCTCCTCACGACGCAGAAGTCGAAGTAGGTCGAGCTCATTTTCTAGAGAGCGACGCACCTATGATACCTGTTGGTATCATTTCAAATTTGGATGTGAGGCAAGTAAGTGCATAAAACCATGCAACTTCAATTCGACCTCACACACTTCAACACAAAACCAGTAAAACGGTTACACCGGCAGCAAGTAAAGACGACATTAGCTGCTGGTATAAAACAAGGAAGTCGTCTATTTTACATCCGAGACAAAAATACCGGATATTTATTTTTAGTCGACGCCGGCGCACAAATCAGCGTTATTCCACCGGATCCCAGAAAAAACCACCAACTATCTTCATTCACACTGCAAGCAGCAAATGGATCAAGAATTGACACCTACGGAGAGATAGCACTGACGCTCAATTTGGTTTTACGCCGATCTTTTCCGTGGATCTTCACAATAGCCCAAGTAAAAACACCGATTCAAGGAGCTGATTTTTTGTCCCATTTCAACGTTTCAGTGAACATGGCTACGCGATTTCTCGTCGATTGCAACACACACCTAACAGCAAAGGGAATCACCTCAATCTACAAGTCAACAGGAATCTGTGCGGCACTACCAGATGCGAATGGACTACAAGAGTTGATTACAAAATTTCCAACTCTTACTACGCCCTTTAAACATTCTGATGAAGTTCGTCATGCAGCCAAACATTATATCACAACCTCTGGACCACCCACACATGCATCACCACGCAGATTGCATCCAGAGAAATATAAAGTAGCAAAAGACGAATTTCAGCACATGTTACAATTAGGCATTATACGTCCTTCTAGTAGTCCATACTCCTCACCGCTACATATGGTTCAGAAGCCAGAAACAGGTGCATGGCGACCTTGTGGGGATTTCAGGAACCTCAACGCAAAAACAGTTCCTGATAGGTATCCAATCCCACATCTGTACGATTTCGCCATGGGCTTGCAAGGAACCAGAATCTTTACAAAACTAGATGTGTTAAAGCTTACTACCAAATTCAAGTAGCCGAAGAAGACATAGAAAAAAACAGCAATTACAACTCCTTTTGGACTTTTCGAATTCACCAGAATGCCATTTGGACTACGTAATGCTGCCCAAACTTTCCAGAGACTCATTGACAAGGTATTGAGAGGGTTACCATTTGCTTTTGCTTATATCGACGATTTCCTCATTGCTAGCAATGACATCAATGAACATAACGACCATTTATTCCAAGTTTTCGAGAGACTCGCACATTTCGGCTTGAAAATTAACATAAGTAAATGTGATTTTGCTGTCTCGAAATTAAACTTTTTAGGCCACATGATAGACGAACAGGGAATCACACCTATCCCAGAAAAAGTCACAGTCATACAAAATTTCCCACAACCAACATCACTGCGACAACTTCGAATATTTCTCGGTTTGACAAATTACTACCGTAGATTTATTCCACGTTGTTCCAGAATATTAACCCCGCTAACAAACATGTTGCAACAACAAAAAAATAAAAATGCAAAAATTCAAATTGAAGGAGAAGCTTTAACTGCTTTTCACAATGCTAAAAAAGCATTAGCAGATTTTACCAAGCTCTCCTACATCTCTAATGACAACACTACAACACTTTCACTAACAACAGACGCGCCAGGAGATTCAATTGGAGCAGTCCTACAACAAAAACAAAATGGCTTGGAAAAACCAATATCCTTTTTCTCAGTGAAATTGAACACTGCACAACGAAAATACAGCACCTTCTCAAGGGAGTTACTGGCAATTTACTTGTCCATAAGGCACTTTCGTCACTTACTCGAAGGACGAGATTTCACCGTTTTCACTGACCACAAACCACTTACTTACGCCTTACATGTAAATACCGAGAAACATACGCCCAGAGATACTCGACAACTGGACTATATATCACAATTTACCTCGGATATCCGATACATAAAAGATTCAGACAATATTGTGGCAGATACACTTTCACGCTCTACAATACAATCTATTGATTCGGCAGATCTCACCTTCGAGCTCATTGCAGATGAACAAAAAAAAAGATGCCACATTAGACAAACTAAACGACACTTCCCTCCAGCTGAAAGAACAGCCTGTTCCATTTGGAACAAAAACAATACTTTGCGATGTCAAAACTGGTCACTCTAGACCGTACATACCACCATCACTAAGAAAAAGGTTATTTACACATTTCCACAACCTTTCACACCCTGGACGGCGAGCAACCGCAAAATTAATCAGCAACCGTTTTGTTTGGCCTAATATGCGCACTGACATAAAAAACTGGACTCAAACATGCTTGAATTGTCAGAAGAGCAAAACAAACAGACACACAAAGTCTCCTCCAGGACAATTCAAAAAATCAGACGGTAGGTTCACAAACCTACACATCGATATTGTCGGACCATTGCCAATAGCAAATGACTGTCAATATATACTTACTATCATTGACAGATTTACAAGATGGCCTGTTGCCGTCCCACTTAGAGATATATCAGCAGAGACTATCTCTAAAATCATATTACGAGAGTGGATCGCAGTCTTTGGTTGTCCTTCAGTAATAACAACAGACAGAGGCTCCCAATTTCAATCAACGCTTTTCGATGAATTTACAAAGTTATTGGGAGTCAAACATATAAAAACAACAGCATATCACCCCTGCGCAAATGGATTAATCGAAAGATTCCATAGACAACTTAAAACAGCTTTAACAGCTAACAACAACTCCAGAACATGGTCTGAAAATTTGCCTCTTGTTTTATTGTCAATAAGGAATGTTATCAAAGAAGACCTGGGATGTACAGCTTCCGAAATGGTTTTTGGAACATCTTTAACACTACCAGGTCAATTTTGTGAAAAAAACACTTCCTTACAACCAACTACAACTTTTGTAAAAGATTTTAAACACAAAATGAACGATTTAGTTTACACACCCACAAGAACACAAACTTAAGAACTTTACACACCAAAAGACCTTCACGACTGCAAATACGTTTTTATTCGAAATGATGCAGTCAAAAAACCTTTATGTCCTACCTACTCCGGACCTTTCCAGGTAGCTGAAAGACACCACAAATATTTTAAACTCGCCATAAAAGGCAAAATTGATACTGTCCCCATAGACAGACTAAAACCAACGTACTTAGAATTACCAATAAAAAAAAGTACGGCTGAACACTCTACAAGTACAAAAAATACCACATTGTCCAAACCAACCTCCACGCCGACAAATACACCGACAAACACCACCACAAAAGCAGGAAGAAAAGTAAATTGGCCGAAACATTTTAAATCAATCTGCGGGGGGGGGGGGGTTTATGGGATACACATTTTTTTCTATTAAAATAAGCAATAAGAAAATACATAAAAACATTATAGAAATGTTGGATCAAAACGGCATTAGCATTTAAATTACATTTTTATATTTCTCAACCAATCAGCCAAAAACATAGAATAAGAACATTCTAGAAAAATAGGATCGGAAGTCAATTAACAAAAAATATTTAGGCCCCAAAACAAAATAGTAAAATACAAATCTGATTGGTCAATAAATGTCTTCACACCTAAAAGTTAGGAAGATTCTTTGATCCACTATTATGGTATATAAATAACACACAGTTAGGAAGAAGAAGTCAGTCACCAAGCTAGCCATTAAGTCAGCATGTAACCGATACTCTGTCCGGCCAAGTCATTCTTCCACACCAGAGTTCATGACCTAGCTACAGATGGCTGTGAAAGGAAAAACCCGACAAACTTACTTTCATCAACGCGACATGCTGTCGCCACCCGAGATTAACTTAATTTAAGTAAGAACGACTTATTTACGGACACCGTTAATATAAAATTACACACACCTTTAAACAAATTGAACTTCTTGCCAAACTTTATTTTCCAAAAGGCAATTTTTCACATCATGTATTTTATTTGTTTCCACATGCTAATTGTAATTTATACATATTAAATTGTTTGTTGTTTAATGTTCGTTGTGACATATTCCATTTCTTTTGCGTGATTGTAAAACATTGGGTTGTATTTGTGGGGGAACTAATCTCGAGAGCAATACCCGTAAAATACGGAAGCACATCAACCAAGCACTTACCAAATCCTCTACAAAGGTTTGTCGTGCTCTTGTATTAATTACCGTTACAGTTTTTTAAAGTGATAGACGTCGAACATCGCAAGGCTTTTTTTTCGGTATTTTGACTCTTCTCCAAGTGTTAGTGTGTACAACACCGTGTATGTTGTGTGCATGTGTGTTTGGGATTCTTCAGCTATACTGAAATTGAGTTTACTAAATTTTCTTAATGATTAGAGAACGGAACACGTGACATTTTGCCTAAAACTGTTAGATTTTCATGCACTGGCGCTCATTTCAATCTAAAGTTGGCGTGATTTTTCAATCTGTGATTTTTTTCCATTCAGTCTACTGCTAAAAATCCTGTGTGATTCGGCAAAAATAAATTCTGTCATTTTCAATGGCAATTACTCAATTATGAATGATTTTTACTGGTATTATTTTCATAAATTCGAAATTTCTTCTCTGTGTGAAAACAGCAGTTCGATTTAGAAGTTCATTTCTGTTGAAAATATTAGGGATATTTCTTGCTAAGCTTTGTTGTATAAATAAATTAATCGCAATTTCGTTATTATCTGCTGATACAAGCCACTGTTGCAAAGGAATGAGAAGTTAGTTTCAATTGTATTATTGAGATTGCCAGCGTTTATTGTCTAGATTCGGAATCAATGATCAAGCATTTAAGAGATGTAGGCTGTGAGCGACAGATGTCAAGGCTGAAAATGGGTGTATGAAGATGTAACGAGAGTCGGGCATTACTAAAGAAAGTGATGTCTATCGAAGCGTTCATTTACTGAGTGTTTTCCCAACCAACAGCATATAAATGGCAGTGAGTAGAGATTGTTTGGAGAATGATGCAGAAATGGACATTGTACAATCCCTTTTATGGGACGAAGAGGAAAGAGAACAATGTAGAAAATGGTGAAATAAAAGAAAACAAAATAAAAATAGACGCTTACAGCACCTGGTATTCCCAAGCGGTCACCCATCTAAGTACTGACCAGACTCGATGTTACTTAATTTCGGTGATCGGACGAGAACCGGTGTATTCAACGTGATATGGCCGTAAGCGGCTGCTGATAAACGTAATCGGCCTTTTATTTATCAAGGACTCAAACACACGACTTTTATTTCGGATCGAATATTCATTTCTCATCACAAACAACGGAAAATATCTATGAAAGCGAACATTTCTACGGAGATAAAGTAAACATTTTCTCATTTGTAGATGTTCTCGATAATTTTTACAGCCTCGAAATGTTTTTTTCCAAATTCACACAATACGAGAGACAAGATAAATAAATAAATAAATAAATAAATAAATCAATAAATAAACAATTTTTATTTTCAGCATTATAAAATTCTCGATCCTAATTAAATGATTTTTGTCTTGTTTAAAAAGACAATATTTCTCATTTGTAATGGATAATCAATCCGATCACGGAAGGGTTTGTCGTGCTCTTGTATTAATTACCGTTAGAGTTGATTAAAGTGATAGACGTCGAACATCGCAAGGCTTTTTTGACTCTTCTCCAAGTGTTAGTGTGTACAACACAGTGTTTGTTGTGTGCATGTGTGTTTGGCATTCTTCAGCTATACTGAAATTGAGTTTACTAAATTTTCTTAATGATTAGAGAACGCAACACATGACATTTTGCCTAAAAACTGTTAGATTTTCATGTACTGCCGGTCATTTTAATCTAAAGTTGGCGTGCTTTTTCAATCAGTGATTTTTTTCCATTCAGTCTACTGCTAAAAATCTCTGTGTGATTCGGCAAAAATAAATGTTGTCATTTTCAATGGCAATTACTCAATTATGAATGACTTTTAGTAGTATTATTTTCATAAATTCGACATTTCTTCTCCGTGTGAAAACAGCAGTTCGATTGAGAAGTTTATTTCTGGTGAAAATATTAGCGATATTTCTTGCTAAGCTTTGTTGTATAAATAAATTCATCGCAATTTCGTTATTATCTGCTGATACAAGCCACTGTTGCAAAGGAATGAGAAGTTAGTTTCAATTGTATTATTGAGATTGCCAGCGTTTATTGTCTAGATTCGTAATCAATGATCAAGCATTTAAGAGATGTAGGCTGTGAGCGACAGATATCAAGGCTGAAAATGGGTGTATGAAGATGTGACGAGAGTCGGGCATTACTAAAGAAAGAGATGTCTATCGAAGCGTTCATTTACTGAGTGTTTTCCCAACCAACAGCATATAAATGGCAGTGAGTAGAGATTGTTTGGAGAATGATGTAGAAATTGACATTGTACAGTACATTTTATGGGACGAAGAGGAAAGAGAACAATGTAGAAAATGGTGAAATAAAAGAAAACAAAATAAAAAAAGACGCTTACAGCACCTGGTAACCCCAAGCGGTCACCCATCTAAGTACTGACCAGGCTCGATGTTGCTTAACTTCGGTGATTGGACGAGAACCGGTGTATTCAACGTGATATGGCCGTAAGCGACTGCTGATAAACGTAAACGGCCTTTTATTTAGCAAGCACTCAAACACACGACTTTTATTTCGTATCGAATATTCATTTCACATCACAAATGTTACATATATATATATATATACGACATTTACTGCAGGATTGTTTTCAACGACTTCCGTTTACTGCGGATGACGAACCACTTCCTTTAATGGCGTCCTAATAAAATAAACATGTTCGCCTTTCATATTCTCCATCTCTTTGTTTCATCTCTTTCTCCCTTCATCTTGACTCCTGCTTATGTGACACTACTAACTAATATCAATACCTAATGGTAAGACGTTTCATTCTATCTTTATCCAGCCTGTAACGGTATTATCTATACTCTTTTACTACCACGTGCTTGAACTCTATAACATATATCAGAAGTGGCCTAACGTATCCACACTATCTTCCACATACACTTACATACTACAAGCAAAATGGTCTCTCACTTTATTCCACCGCCTCCGCCAAATTTCTCATCTGAAAATCTTTCTGAAGAATGGAAAGAATTCAAACAAGACTTAAAGATATACCTCACTGCAACGGAAAAGCAGGAAAAAAGTGACGAGGTAAAAACAAGCATTCTTCTTCAATGCCTCGGAAAACAGGGCCGGAAAATATATAGAAGTTTTACCTTTCAGTCCGAGGAAGACAGTCTCAATTTTTCTACAGTCTTCGAAAAATTCGAAGACTATTGCAATCCCCGAAAGCACGTAACTCTCTCCCGTTTCAATTTCTCACGGCGCGTCAGGATGACGCAGAACCCTTTGACGAGTTCGTCACAAAAATAAAAACATTAAGCCACGAATGCGAATTTGGCGAACTCGCTGACAGCCTAATACGGGACATAATAGTAATAGGTACAAACGACTCCCGTCTGCAGGAAAAACTACTTGCAGAATCGAACCTGACCCTGGAAAAGGCCATAAAAGCAGGTCGCACGGCCGAACTTACCAAACAAAGAATGGGGGTTCTTCAAAGGGACTTAAAGTCGGTACATTTGACTAAAAAGTACCCAGCTAAAGAAAAATATATAGAACAAGCACCTAGAAGCGAGTATAACCCGGCAGACCCCAACAGAAATGACAAAATAAAAAAATGTAAGTACTGCTCTTTTTCACACTTTCGTGGAAACTGCCCAGCATACGGACAGACCTGTAATAAATGCAAAAAGAAAAACCATTTTGCCAGTAGATGCATGGCCAAAAGGTCGGTCCACAAAGTCCATCAACAATATGAGGCATCTTCTACAGATGAAGATTCATCTGAAAATTATATGGACTGTATCTCAGTCAAATCTTCAACAAAAAAGAAAAAGGTGACAAATATCCACAAGGTCAATGCCTTATCGGAAGATTGAAATGTGGTTCTGCCTGTCAATGGAACCAACATTCAATTTAAAATAGACTCAGGCAGTCAAGTCAATATTCTCCCCATAAGAGACTACCACAGGCTATCTAATCGACCAGTAATAAAACCAACCAAAACATCACTATCAGCCTATAACAACACGGCGATATCAGTCCAGGGCAAATGTGTTGCCCAACTAACCAAACAGAACCACAATTATCATGTCACATTTATAGTAGCGAATATAAATGCTTCTCCCATACTTGGCTTAAAGGCCTGCACTAATCTCAACCTCATAAAAAAATCTGCGAGGTAAATACAAGCACAGTAGATTTACCTACAGAATTTAAGGACTGTTTTGGAGAACTTGGCACACTTCCTGGCACTCATCATATCACAATGGATCCAGAAGTTAAGCCAATCATAAACCCTCCACGCAAAATTCCTTTCTTATTAAAGAAAAAATTAAAAACTGAGCTCAAAAGCATGATCGACCTGGGAGTCATAAAACCAGTATCTGAACCAACAGAATGGGTATCGTCACTGGTAGTAGTGGAAAAGCCCAACGGTTCCCTTCGAGTATGCCTTGATCCAAGAAATCTTAAGGCTATAAAAAGAGAGCACTATAGGCTACCAACAGCATCAGACATCATTCATGAAATGGCAGGTGCCAAATTCTTCACCAAGCTCGATGCATCCAAGGCATTCTGGCAGATCAAAGTTGACGAAGAAAGCTCAAAACTACTTACTTTCAACTCACCCTGTGGCCGCTACAGATTCACACGTCTCCCATATGGAATACACAGTGCCAGCGAAATATGCCACGCAAAAATAGCAGACATCATCGAAAACATCGAAGGATGCAGAAATTCACAGGACGATATTATCATTTGGGTGGACACTCAAGAACGTCTGCAAAACAGAACGATTGAAGTCCTGAACGCCATAAGGAAATCCGGGATGAAATTAAATCAATCCAAATGTCAGTTTAACATTACAGAATTGACATTTCTAGGCCACACCATATCCAGCCGTGGAGTTGAACCGGATGAAAACAAATGCAGAGCCGTCAGAAACATGCCAGATCCAACAAATAAAACCGAACTTCAGCGCTTCCTAGGGATGATCAACTACCTAGTAAAATTCATCCCCAACTTATCAAATGAAACTGCACCTCTTCGCCTCTTGCTGGAAAAAGACAACATGTGGTCTTTCGATAAACCACAAAAAGAAGCCATCCAACGACTAAAAAACTTGGTCACGCAGAGTCCAACATTAAAATACTTTGACCCAGCACTTTCAATCAGGGTCTCTTCAGACGCATCAACTCTTGGACTTGGAGCCATGTTGGAACAAAATCACAATAATAATTGGGCTCCAGTGGCATTTGCTAGCCGATCTCTCACACCTGCGAAAAAAAATTATTGCCCCCTTGAACTCGAAATGCTTTCCATAGTATTTGCCTGTGAACATTTTCACGAATTCTTATATGGACAACGCTTTTTGATTAATAACGATCATAAGCCTCTCAAAACCATTGTCACAAAGCAAATTGCTAAAACTCCACCCAGAGTACAACGCTTCTTGTTACGCCTACAGAAGTATGACTTTGAAATTGAATATACCAAAGGAAAATTAATGCATGTAGTGGACACACTCAGCCGTGCAGCACAAAAATGCAATACACCGGAAATCCCAGACAAAGAAATGAATCTGTTTGTCCACTCAATAATGTCCTCAATGCCCATCAGTGACAGACGTCGACAACAGCTGTCAACTGAGACAGCTAAAGATGAAAGCTTGCAACAGCTACAACAGCAAATCATGGAAGGATGGCCAGATCATCGACACAACCTAAACAGTTGCCTCCATCCATATTTCAACTTCAGACATGAACTCACATCCCAGGAAGGACTTCTATTAAAGGGCCAACAAATTATTGTCCCGACTAATATGCGAGCAGAAATGCGCAAGATTTTGCATCAGGCACACTTGTAATATAGCAATCTAGCCCCCACCCGAAGAAGGTTGATGCAATCGATGATATTTCCCGTCGATGAAGGGGTCAGCGAACGACAAGACAGGTGTTTGAGAAATACATCCTGTCGGCGTCTGGAGCGGATGTCGCAGGGTTATGAGTCGGGCTCGTTTGACCTTATTTCCGACAGCGGCGGAAATGACTACGGAATTAAACAAAACAGGTGTCTCTTGGAATTACGTGGGCGTTGCGTAGGCGAGACAAAACCGGAAGGAAAAGTCCCGGTTCTAGAAGACTATAAAAAGAAATCGACACACAGATTCGCCAGCAGAGAACGGCCAGTGGAAGCAGAGAGACACCACAGGCAAGACTTACACTCCCGTCGACTCATTCTATGCGCGCTCTCACTCTTCCATTCTCTGTTCCACACAGGCTCGTCGTCAGGAATAGAAATATAATCTTATATTTTTATATATGCGTGTTCTCGTTGTTTGTCGTCGTACAGTGATATATAACATACACAATTTGGTGCACAGTGACTTGCTGTTTTTAAGACAACAACAACAACAAAACAGATAGATGCGAACTTGGTTACCACGGCGACAATTTGAAATTCTACGAAATGAAAACCACTAGATAGAGGAAGAAAAAGAAAAAAGAAGACGAAAATAGAAAGCAACCGGACGACCATAGACGACATCAACGAAAGGTAGGTGACTTTTGATTCGATCTTGTGTGTGTTCTGCTCTTGTTCATAATAAGTTTATAATAAGTCTAATTAAAAAAAAAAAATGGAACAGCATACTTTTGCCGATTTTGTTCAAGGGCTGACCTTAGAATTGAGAAATGTGGCTTGTTCGGGTTCGAACACTTTAAGGGGAGAATCTTTTTTAAAGAATATACAGCCATTAGCGTGCAAAGAAGATGGTGGTTATAGTGCTTGGTTGGAGGATATGGAGAGGTATTTTAAGGTTGTGCGCGTGGCAGAAGAAGACAAGTGTCAGGCAGCTCTTCTCACAACAAGAGGAGCTGTTGGACACTATGTATATAGACTAATCTCTAATAACCCACAACTCACATGGAAGGAGTTCAAAACTTCTTTAAAGGAATACTACGGATTGGTTTTAGACCCCGACGCACGGTTAGTTGAATTAGTGAACATTAAGCAGGGTAGAACAGAGGGGGTGCCGGACTACATGCAGAGAGTAGTACGCCTAGCGGAGAGAGCATATGTTGGGGTTGACGGGAGGAATGAAGTTGTGATAAAACAAGTTCTAGGATTTTTCATAAAAGGTCTAAGGGATCGGGACATAAAGATGGCAGTTATGAAGGATGAGCCACAAACACTAGAGGCTGCCTATCAGAAAGCGTTATCTGAGTTGAGATGGAAAATTCGACTCGATGCAAACTCTGAATACGAAGAGGAGCCTATGGAAATTTGCCACTCTCGGAGACGGGTACCGATAGAAGCCGTAAGCCCCGCTAAATCTAATAATAATAATAATAATAGGAATAAGAACAATAGAAAATGTGTTAATAGGGGAACTGAATACAAGACTCGCGAGCGGGAGAGGAACGAGAGCGTTGTTAGGTGTTGGAATTGTGGGAAAGAAGGCCACATAGCGAAATTTTGTAGACGCGCCCCGGGAAACGGCAGAGGTCCGTTCGTGCGACGCCCAACGAACGGAACAAGACGGTACCAACGCACATAGTTGGTAATATGGGCGCGCCAAATTCCATCTTTATTAGAATAGAACGTAGACCTTATAGGGCATTGGTAGATTCAGGAGCAGAGGTATCGGTTATAAGCTGTAGGGTATTTAAAAAATTGCGACTGGGACTTGAACTGCAAAAGAGGGACATTAAACTTCGAACTGCGAATGGATCCCCGTTATACGTTGAAGGCCTTTGTCGTCTACAGGTCCAGATAGGAAGTAAGTCCATACCCCATGATTTTTTAGTCGTGAAAAATCTCAATAGAAACGTTATACTTGGCCGAGATTGGCTGATGCAGAACGGGGTGAGAATGTATTTCGATTTGGGGGCATTGAAGATTGGTGAAGAATACGTGGCATTAAAGGAGGATGTTCATATTTCCTCTATTGTTAGGTTAGCTCAAAAAGTAACATTAAGACCTCAACACCTGCATGCTTGTCTGGGATTAACCAGGCTGAGAAATGGACGTGGCAAAGAATATGAAATCGAACAGCTGAGTAGTGGATATGTTAGCAACTTATGTGGTATATCTGTAACCAACGCAGTTGTAAAAATGCCAAAGTCTCGTAAGTTTCAGTTGCTGATAATGAATAACACTAACCAGACAATCACTTTGAGACGGGGGTGTCCGCTGGCTAAATTGGAAAGGGCAGGTAATATTACTGAAATTACTATGCCCGATAAACAAAATAATAAAAGTCCTGATGTAGATTTGGAACAGGTACATGTACCGGAGGAATTCAAGCCTGAAATTAACAAATTGCTAAAAAGAAATAGGGACATGTTCGTTAGTGACGACAAGAACCTGGGCAGAACCGATACTGTGGAGATGCGTATCGATACTGGAACGCATGAGCCCATAAGAAAACGCCCATATCGCACACCCCTCAAACAAAGAAAGACAATGGATTCAGCAATCGACGAAATGATGCAGGCAGGTGTAATTGAGAGATCCAATAGCCCGTGGGGTTTTCCAGTAGTTTTAGTAGAGAAGAAAGACGGTGGTAAGAGATTTTGTGTAGACTTTAGAGCACTTAATAAGATTACAAAGAAATATGCTCGACCTCTTCCTGTCATCGATGATATACTGGCATCACTTGGTTCGGCAAGGTACTTTTCGAAGCTTGATTTAAAATCAGGGTACTGGCAAGTTAAGCTTCATGATGATGACAAAGAAAAAAGTGCATTCACCTGCCACAAGGGTCTGTTTCATTTTAATTTTATGCCATTTGGACTTGCAAACGCACCCGGCATCTTCCAGGAATTAATGTCAGTTGTTTTACAGGGACGGGAAGATTTTGCTCTGGCATATTTAGATGATATTCTGATATTTTCAAATACGGTGGAAGATCATTTAAAACATATAGACACAGTCTTGAGTAGTCTACGTAAGCACAACCTTAAACTGAAGCCAGCTAAGTGTGAGTTCTTTAAGAAAGAGACCCAATACCTGGGGTTCAAGATAAGTGAAGAGGGAATACAACCAGACCTCAATAAAGTCAAGGCTATAAAGTCAGTTTCTACTCCAACCACTGTTAGGCAAGTAAGAGCTTTTATCGGGATGACCTCATACTATCGCCGCTTTATTAGAAATTTCTCTGATATAGCCGAACCGCTGGTCAATTTGACAAGGAAATATGCACGATTCCAATGGGACGATGCTTGCCAAACCGCTTTCGATACACTAAAAACGAAGCTCGCGGAGATGGTAACACTAGCCTATCCCAACCCAAATAAGGCGTATAGGTTATATACTGACGCATCCGATCAATCGATTGGCGCATGCCTATCCCAGGTGGTGTACGATAAGGAAAATAAGAAGGATGTAGAAAAACCAATTTATTTATTGTCCCATAAATTAAGTGACACACAAACGAGATGGTCAACTATAGAGAAAGAGGCTTATGCCATACACTATGCTCTTCAAAAACTGAATCACTACCTGCATGGCGCAACATTCACAATCTACACTGATCATAGGCCCCCGGAGCACTTACTTAATTCGCCCATACAAAATAAGAAGATACAGACTTGGGCTCTGAGCATGTCTGGCTACAATTGCAGCATACAGTATCTTAAGGGTAAGGATAATGTTTGCGCGGATCTCTTATCACGCGCTGTTGATGTGAACGAAGACCATATTGCTTCTCCAGTAGATATAGATGATAGAAATTACTTGGTTAGTGCTATAAACTCCAACCTAATGGAGCCGGAAGAATTAGCAGCCCATAAAAATGTCGGAAATTCATCAGAGGCACCCGAACGGCCCACATTGAAAGGAATAGACATAATCAGGGAGCAAGAATCAGACAAAAACATCTTAGACCTGAGGATTAGATTACGAAATGGTAGGGCTACCAAAGCAGAACAGAAGAGATATATAGTAATGGATGAGGTGGTGTACTATTTGTCTCAGCCTGATGATGAACCCCTCATCAGGCTGTATGTACCATCTCACCTTAGAAAAAGGGTGCTAGTTCAATACCATGATGACAGTGGCCATATGGGGGTGGATAAGACATTCCACTCAATAAAACAAAAGTATTTCTGGCCTTGTTTACTTAGAGAAATAAATGATTTCGTAGGTAAATGTATCCCGTGTCAGACAAGAAATCTAAAGAAGCAGCAACCCCCCATACAGGAATGTGACTTCCCTCCTTTTCCTTTCGCAAAGGTTGCTTTAGATGTCTCAGGACCCTACCCAAAGACCCATTCAGGTAACCAATACATAGTTACATTCATAGATATGTACAGTGGTTGGCCGGAGGCATTTGCGGTTCCTAACAAGAAGGCAGAAACAGTGGTGCATCTCTTAGTTGACGAAATTTTCCCCAGATTTGGGACACCACTTCAGCTTTTAACTGATAATGGGCCAGAAAATGTCAACAGGGTAATGAAAAAGACATTAGAAGACCTAAATGTACACCATGTGACAACTTCTTTTTATCACCCCCAGAGCAACGGTAAGGTTGAGAGGTTTCACAGAACAATGCATGATGTTCTAGCAAAAAAAATCGGCAACAACGAACAGTCGTGGGATGTTTACATTAACCAAATGTTGGCGGCTATCCGGTTTCATGTGAGCGAAACCGGATAGTTTTCACCGTATTACTTGCTCTATAACAGGGATGTTATTTTGCCCTTGGACAATATACTGAGGCCTCGTCGCATATATTATGGTGATGAGCATCACCAAATTGCACTACAGGAAATGCATCGTAGCTTCACTTTAGTTAGGAATAATATAAGAAAAGCGAGGAGAGCCGCGATAGATAATTCGCGTGGTAAGACGAAAAATACAACTTTTGAGGTTGGTGATTTGGTGTACTATAAGAATCACCAAAAGAAAGGGAAGTTAGATGTGCGCTGGCGGCCATATTATGCGATGGTTGAAAAGACTGGCCCGGTCTCTTATAGAATTAGAGATCAGTTAACCGGCTCGGTCATTAAGACGCATGCTGAGCATCTTCGGGCAGCGTCCATTGATGAATGGAAAATCCCTACTTCCGATAGGCCGTTACGAAAGATTGTATTGGCTGCTCCAGTAGAATCCAGTGATTCGGATGACGAATCCGGAGCGGAACAGACCGACTTTCCAGTGCACAAATATCGACACCAACGTGTGGAATCAGACGATGAGTCTGATGTTCCATTAATGGAGCGTCGCATCATGACGCGACGTAAAATGGCGAATAAAAACGTGTCAACTATTGATAATGATGATAGAATCGGTGGTATAAATAATGTTTCATCCACGTTCGAGGATGATTGCTCAAAGTGCGAAACGTCTGGATCTACTCATGTAGATCAGGGTTTTTCTAGGGAATCACCTAGCAGCGAAGATGTCCAAATGAGGCAAACGTCTGTTGGGGCAAAAGCACGGATAGACCTGCAGATTCCACAGTTGATCGGAACAAAAAGAAAGAACAACTGAAAAGTCTTGTAGACTTATTGGCTGATATGCTATAGGATTGGGAAAGAAAGCAGTGGGAGGATTAACGATAGTTTAAGTGAAATAGTTAGGTCACCTTCCTTATAGCAACACATGCGGAAGATACGAACGTGGAAAATTATTAATGGCATCTAAAGCATAAAGTAAATTATTCGTCTCTGGTGTCAGTACAGAGCGAGACTAACAGCTTTGTCTCTCGTTTCAAATGGCAAACCTTGTTCTTTTGGTCCTGCTGCTTTTTCCTGGATTGGACGTAGCGATTGAAAATTACCAGAACGTCGTATTTATTGAACAGAACGAGATCTCACTGTCACGTGCAAGGTGGCTGGTGACATTTTCGATCAATCTGACACCATACGACGCTGCGTTCCAATCATTGAAGGGATGCATACAAAATGTCCAGTCGGGCGCAAAGGAAAATTTCCCACAGGAATTCCTTGGGGACGTCACATTCGAAACATTGATGAATCATGTAAATGATGAATTTAAGCAAATTGCAATAGAACGTGAAAGGCTGTTATTAAAATACAAAGATTATAGGTCTATGACTCGCAGAACTAAGCGGTCCGTGTTGCCCTTTGTAGGGAATGCTCTTAGTTACCTTTTTGGAGTAACATCGGAAGATGATCTACGTGTGATCAAAAGAGCATTGGGTAAGTTAGCAAATACACAGGAAAGGATATTACATATGACAGAGGATAGCATTTCCGTAGTAAATGTTAGGAGACATGAGGTATCTAATAATAGACACAAAATAAATGAAATTATTTCTAGCCTTAAAGGTATTGTAGGTTCCATGGCAAACGCAACACAGGGGTTGGATAAACGAATATCCAGATTAGAGATCCTTACCCATAGATACTGGTTGTACAAGATTGTAGTCGATAAATTAGGGAAATATTTCTTAGACGTCCGTATGGCTTTAAGCTATTTGGAACTGCAGCTCAACTTATTGTCGATTGGTCATTTGTCTCCTAGCATAATCGCTCCGCACGACTTAAGGGGATTGATGCATAATATAGCTCAGACGCTCCCAGATAATTTCAAATTAGCAAGCGATCCAGATAAGGACATCTGGTATTATTATAAAACATTAAGTTGTAGGACAGTTTTTGACTCAAAATCGATTGTGGTTGTGGTGGACGTCCCATTGGTGGATAGAGAACACTCCTATGTAGTATATAACATTTTGAATTTTCGTCTTCCGTTGCTCACACGATCAGGTTCAGCGTTCGGATCCAAGTTGTCGGCCAGGTTTGAAATGGAGTCAAAAATGATCGCGGTAAATAGGGCTGGAACACGTTATATTCTCTTGGGCCAGGCTGAAGCGACACGGTGCTCGGCAAGTACCGACGGATTGTGCGAGGTATCCGGTCCCGTTTATGCTACCAATTCAAGAGAATCTTGCGAGATGTCGCTTTTTCGGCATAATCAAGCAGGAATAGAGAGGAACTGTCGAGTCACAGTTAAAACGAATACTCGACTTCCAATCGCAATCAGGGTGGACCGGGAATCTTGGATGGTCGCTGCTACCAGGGATTTGCACTTTGCAGTTCTTTGTGGTGGCGGGTCTCGGAGCAAGCTTGTCGCCCAAGCCCCGCTAGCCAGTATACAGATAAAGGAGGGGTGTACTGCTTACAATGATCATATGGTGTTGGCTGCACAGGTTAACGGTGACTCAAGATTTAGAAACGTAGGGAAGCTACAGCTCACACCCATAAACGTCTCTAGTTCAGTGGTTTGGTCCCCAATTACACAGAAATTTCCCAATTTTTCAGTGGACACCATGCCGGTAGAATTGCGCGATATGGAGGAGATTCCTATCCGCAAACTAGTAAATACCTTGGAACAGATAGATATGGAAAGATTTAGTGAAGGATATGAACAACTCCCGAAGAAGTTGACGATAGGAGTTAGTGCTGGCATAGTCGGCGTAATAATAATCCTTGGAATAATAGCTAGGAAGCGGATTTTTAAGTGTGAAAGAAGCAACAGTGCTTCGGGAAAGGAAATTGAGTTATCCGTTGTGAATAGTACTCCGGGGTCAACGGGTGTTCAACACTCAAATGTCTCTGCGTTAAACAGAGAGATGTCAACAAATCAGATATGCTTGGATTCGAATCCAGAGAAAGTAGTTAAAGGAAAAGAAAACATTGTACAAACTAAGGAATTACGAGTCACGGGTCCATTTTTTTAGACTAAATTAAGATAGATGAAACCTCTAATCCTCCACAAGTAAATTGCATGCGGATTAACGTTGGAATCAGGGTAATTTTCTTCGTTTTCTATTGAACATTTCTCGGTCAGACTATGAATGATATGTACTGCAGATAATGGCAGGTTTTCTGTGTTCAAACATAGTATGTTTGAAATTAAATTAAATTAAATGAAGTTACATGTGTAACAATAAACTCGAGCGGAAACACGCATGGTGTTGGTCAAAGGTCATTTACTCGATGTCAGTTTAGAAACTGGGGCGCGGTTACCGCCTATGATCATATGGTCGTGCATCGAGGCGTCTACGCGTATGGACAGAGTCGAGAAAGGAAACGAACATTGAAAGTTACAGAAACTTAAATGTAAGAAGAAAAAAAAAAAGAGAAAAAGAAAAAAAAAGGGAGAAAAGGAGAAGGGAAAAGGAAGAAGAAAAAAAAAGAACAATGAAACATCGAGCTGGGAGAACATTATGAAAATTCCACAATGGACACGAACATTGTTGGGTTGCCGATGTAGGCTCCCCTATATATTTTTTTTGTTTGTTTCGGCGTGCACATGTTTTGTACAATTGTCGGGCTTGTGTGGCATGGGGGGGGGGGTGTGGGGGTGTTGCGCTTAAAATGTTCTTATGTGAACATTTTGGAAAATGGGAGGGCGAGGAGTGTAATATAGCAATCTAGCCCCCACCCGAAGAAGGTTGATGCAATCGATGATATTTCTCGTCGATGAAGGGGTCAGCGAACGACAAGACAGGTGTTTGAGAAATACATCCTGTCGGCGTCTGGAGCGGATGTCGCAGGGTTATGAGTCAGGCTCGTTTGACCTTATTTCCGACAGCGGCGGAAATGACTACGGAAGTAAACAAAACAGGTGTCTCTTGGAATTACGTGGGCGTTGCGTAGGCGAGACAAAACCGGAAGGAAAATCCCGGTTCTAGAAGACTATAAAAAGAAATCGACACACAGATTCGCCAGCAGAGAACGGCCAGTGGAAGCAGAGAGACACCACAGGCAAGACTTACACTCCCGTCGACTCATTCTATGCGCGCTCTCACTCTTCCATTCTCTGTTCCACACAGGTTCGTCGTCAGGAATAGAAATATAATCTTATATTTTTATATATGCGTGTTCTCGTTGTTTGTCGTCGTACAGTGATATATAACACACTTGGGAATCGAAAAAAACAAATCTAATGCCAGACAGGCTCTATTCTGGCCCAATATGAACAAGGAAATAGAAGACATGATAAAAAACTGTGATTCATGTCAACAGTACAGCAACCGACAAAGTTCAGAGCCAGAGATACCACATTACATTCCGGCCCAACCCTGGGAAAAGGTTGGCACAGATCTCTTCAGACTGCGTGGGAAAGATTACGTCATGGTAGTGGATTACCACTCAAAATTTTTTGAATTCAGCCATCTCACTGACACAAGGGCCTCAACAGTAATAACTCGAACAAAACACATCTACTCCAAGCACGGAATACCTAAACTGGTCATATCCGACAATGGTCCTCTATTCACATCGCATGAATACAAAAAAATTGCCACCAAATGGGACTTCTCTCATGCAACAAGCAGCCCTGAATACCCACAATCAAACGGTTTAGTGGAGAGAACGATACAAACAGTGAAGAAAATATTGCGCAAATGTTTCCATATCTGGCTCTACTAACTTTGCGCACAACACCGGGCAAAAACAACTCTTCTTCACCAGCGACAAAACTAATGAATCGCCAAATCAGAACACTCCTACCAGTCATGACAAAACACGGTCCTGAACCATGCATATGGCCCTCTAATGAGAGACAAAAGGCGAAACCGGACAACAGCACACAGCGAAATCTCCCCCCACTAAAAATAGGGGATCATATCTGAGTGCACGATGGTAGAACTTGGTCCAGGAAAGGCAAGGTCATAAAAAATTTGCCACCAACCAAGGTCTTATTTGGTATTAATGGAAAATGGCATAACCATACGCCGAAACCGCAAACATCTACTGCTGATACCTCAGTCAAAGATACCAGCAACACAACCTTATCCTGACACAATATTCAACTCACCCGAGCAGGATCATCGACCAAGAACAGAAGCAGCAAACCCAGCAACCCCAGAAGCAGGTCGTCGATCAAGATCAGGACGACCAATACATCAACCCAGATGGATGCAGGACTACACAAGTTAAAACCAGGCTTTCATCATCAAAGAACTAGGGAAGAGGGGATGTTATATATATATATATATAAGGACATTTACTGCAGGATTGTCTTCAACGACTTCCGTTTACTGGGGATGACGAACCACTTCCTGTAATGGCGTCCTGAGAAAATAAACATGTTCGCCTTTCATATTCTCCATCTCTTTGTGTCATCTCTTTCTCCCATCATCTTGACTCCTGCTTATGTGACTCTACTAACTAATATCAATCCCTTATGGTAAGACGTTTCATTCTATCTTTATCCAGCCTGTAACAGTATTAGCTATACTCTTTTAATACCACGTGTTTGAACTCTATAACAACAAACAACGGAAAATATCTATGAAAGCGAACATTTCCACACGGAGATAAAGTAAACATTTTCTCATTTGTAGATGTTTTCGATAACTTTCACAGCGTCGAAATGTTTTTTTCCAAATTCACACAATACGAGAGACAAGATAAATAAATAAATAAATAAATAAATATATAAATAAACAATTTTTATTTTCAGCATTATAAAATTCGCGATCCTATTTAAATGATTTTTGTCTTGTTTAAAAAGACAATATTTCTCATTTGTAATGGATAAACAATCCGATCACGGAAGGGTTTGTCGTGCTCTTGTATTAATTACCGTTAGAGTTGATTAAAGTGATAGACGTCGAACATCGCAAGGCTTTTTGATCGGTATTTTGACTCTTCTCCAAGTGTTAGTGTGTACAACACCGTGTATGTTGTGTGCATGTGTGTTTGGCATTCTTCAGCTATACTGAAATTGAGTTTACTAAATTTTCTTAATGATTAGAGAACGCAACACGTGACATTTTGCCTAAAAACTGTTAGATTTTCATGTACTGGCGCTCATTTTAATCTAAAGTTGGCGTGCTTTTTCAATCAGTGATTTTTTCCATTCACTCTACTGTAAAAATCTCTGTGTGATTCGGCAAAAATAAATGCTGTCATTTTCAATGGCAATTACTCAATTATGAATGACTTTTAGTAGTATTATTTTCATAAATTCGACATTTCTTCTCCGTGTGAAAACAGCAGTTCGATTGAGAAGTTCATTTCTGTTGAAAATATTAGCGATATTTCTTGCTAAGCATTGTTGTATAAATAAATTCATCGCAATTTCGTTATTATCTGCTGATACAAGCGGCCACTGTTGCAAAGGAATGAGAAGTTAGTTTCAATTGTATTATTGAGATTGCCAGCGTTTATTGTCTAGATTCGTAATCAATGATCAAGCATTTAAGAGATGTAGGCTGTGAGCGACAGATGTCAAGGCAGAAAACGGGTGTATGAAGATGTGACGAGAGTCGGGCATTACTAAAGAAAGTGATGTCTATGGAAGCGTTCATTTACTGAGTGTTTTCCCAACCGACAGCATATAAATGGCAGTGAGTAGAGAATGATGTAGAAATGGACATTGTACAATCCCTTTTATGGGACGAAGAGGAAAGAGAACAATGTAGAAAATGGTGAAATAAAAGAAAACAAAACAAAAATAGACGCTTACAGCACCTGGTATTCCCAAGCGGTCACCCATCTAAGTACTGACCGGGCTCGATGTTGCTTAACTTCGGTGATCGGACGAGAACCGGTGTATTCAACGTCATATGGCCGTAAACGACTGCTGCTAAACGTAAACGGCCTTTTATTTAGCAAGCACTCAAACACACGACTTTTATTTCGGATCGAATATTCATTTCTCATCACAAACAACGGAAAATAATATCTATGAAAGCGAACATTTCTACACGGAGATAAAGTAAACATTTTCTCATTTGTAGATGTTTTCGATAATTTTCACAGCGTCGAAATGTTTTTTTCCAAATTCACACAATACGAGAGACAAGATAAATAAATAAATAAATCAATAAATAAATAAACAATTTTTATTTTCAGCATTATAAATTTCGCGATCCTATTTAAATGATTTTTGTCTTGTTTAAAAAGACAATATTTCTCATTTGTAATGGATAAACAGTCCGATCACGGAAGGGTTTGTCGTGCTCTTGTATTAATTACCGTTACAGTTTCTTAAAGTGATAGACGTCGAACATCGCAAGGCTTTTTTGTCGGTATTTTGACTCTTCTCCAAGTGTTAGTGTGTACAACACCGTGTATGTTGTGTGCATGTGTGTTTGGCATTCTTCAGCTATACTGAAATTGAGTTTACTAAATTTTGTTAATGATTAGAGAACGCAACACGTGACATTTTGCCTAAAAACTGTTCGATTTTCATGTACAGGCGCTCATTTTAATCTAAAGTTTGGCGTGCTTTTTCAATCTGTGATTTTTTTCCATTCAGTCTACTGCTAAAAATCCTGTGTGATTCGGCAAAAACAAATGCTGTCATTTTCAATGGCAATTACTCAATTATGAATGACTTTTAGTAGTATTATTTTCATAAATTCGACATTTCTTCTCCGTGTGAAAACAGCAGTTCGATTGAGAAGTTCATTTCTGTTGAAAATATTAGCGATATTTCTTGCTAAGCTTTGTTGTATAAATAAATTAATCGCAATTTCGTTATTATCTGCTGATACAAGCCACTGTTGCAAAGGAATGAGAAGTTATTTTCAATTGTATTATTGAGATTGCCAGCGTTTATTGTCTAGATTCGTAATCAATGATCAAGCATTTAAGAGATGTAGGCTGTGAGCGACAGATGTCAAGGCTGAAAATGGGTGTATGAAGATGTGACGAGAGTCGGGCATTACTAAAGAAAGAGATGTCTATCGAAGCGTTCATTTACTGAGTGTTTTCGCAACCAACAGCCTATAAATGGCAGTGAGTAGAGAATGATGCAGAAATGGACATTGTACAATCCCTTTTATGGGACGAAGAGGAAAGAGAACAATGTAGAAAATGGTGAAATAAAAGAAAACAAAACAAAAATAGACGCGTACAGCACCTGGTATTCCAAGCGGTCACCCATCTAAGTACTGCCCAGTCTCGACGTTGCTTACCATCGGTGATCGGACGAGAACCGGTGTATTCAACGTGATATGGCCGTAAGCGACTGCTGATAAACGTAAACGGCCTTTTATTTAGGAAGCACTCAAACACACGACTTTTATTTCGGATCGAATATTCATTTCTCATCACAAACAACGGAAAATATCTATGAAAGCGAACATTTCTACACGGAGATAAAGTAAACATTTTCTCATTTGTAGATGTTTTCGATAATTTTCACAGCGTCGAAATGTTTTTTTCCAAATTCACTCAATACGAGAGACAAGATAAATAAATAAATAAATCAATAAATAAATAAACAATTTTTATTTTCAGCATTATAAATTTCGCGATCCTATTTAAATGATTTTTGTCTTGTTTAAAAAGACAATATTTCTCATTTGTAATGGATAAACAGTCCGATCACGGAAGGGTTTGTCGTGCTCTTGTATTAATTACCGTTACAGTTTTTTTAAAGTGATAGACGTCGAACATCGCAAGGCTTTTTTGTCGGTATTTTGACTCTTCTCCAAGTGTTAGTGTGTACAACACCGTGTATGTTGTGTGCATGTGTGTTTGGCATTCTTCAGCTATACTGAAATTGAGTTTACTAAATTTTGTTAATGATTAGAGAACGCAACACGTGACATTTTGCCTAAAAACTGTTCGATTTTCATGTACTGGCGCTCATTTTAATCTAAAGTTTGGCGTGTTTTTCAATCTGTGATGTTTTTCCATTCAGTCTACTGCTAAAAATCCTGTGTGATTCGGCAAAAATAAATGCTGTCATTTTCAATGGCAATTACTGAATTATGAATGACTTTTAGTAGTATTATTTTCATAAATTCGACATTTCTTCTCCGTGTGAAAACAGCAGTTCGATTGAGAAGTTCATTTCTGTTGAAAATATTAGCGATATTTCTTGCTAAGCTTTGTTGTATAAATAAATTAATCGCAATTTCGTTATTATCTGCTGATACAAGCCACTGTTGCAAAGGAATGAGAAGTTATTTTCAATTGTATTATTGAGATTGCCAGCGTTTATTGTCTAGATTCGTAATCAATGATCAAGGATTTAAGAGATGTAGGCTGTGAGCGACAGATGTCAAGGCTGAAAATGGGTGTATGAAGATGTGACGAGAGTCGGGCATTTCTAAAGAAAGAGATGTCTATCGAAGCGTTCATTTACTGAGTGTTTTCCCAACCAACAGCATATAAACGGCAGTGAGTAGAGAATGATGCAGAAATGGACATTGTACAATCCCTTTTATGGGACGAAGAGGAAAGAGAACAATGTAGAAAATGGAGAAATAAAAGAAAATAAAATAAAAGTAGACGCTTACAGCACCTGGTATTCCCAAGCGGTCACCCATCTAAGTACTGACCAGGCTCGATGTTGCTTAACGTCGGTGATCGGACGAGAACCGGTGTATTCAACGTGATATGGCCGTAAGCGACTGCTGATAAACGTAAACGGCCTTTTATTTAGCAAGCACTCAAACACACGACTTTTATTTCGGATCGAATATTCATTTCTCATCACAAACAACGGAAAATAATATCTATGAAAGCGAACATTTCTACACGGAGATAAAGTAAACATTTTCTCAATTTGTAGATGTTTTCGATAATTTTCACAGCGTCGAAATGTTTTATTTTCCAAATTCACACAATACGAGAGACAAGATAAATAAAAAATAAATCAATAAATAAATAAACAATTTTTATTTTCAGCATTATAAATTTCGCGATCCTATTTAAATGATTTTTGTCTTGTTTAAAAAGACAATATTTCTCATTTGTAATGGATAAACAGTCCGATCACGGAAGGGTTTGTCGTGCTCTTGTAGTAATTACCGTTACAGTTTTTTTAAAGTGATAGACGTCGAACATCGCAAGGCTTTTTTTCGGTATTTTGACTCTTCTCCAAGTGTTAGTGTGTACAACACCGTGTATGTTGTGTGCATGTGTGTTTGGCATTCTTCAGCTTTACTGAAATTGAGTTTACTAAATTTTGTTAATGATTAGAGAACGCAACACGTGACATTTTGCCTAAAAACTGTTCGATTTTCATGTACTGGCGCTCATTTTAATCTAAAGTTTGGCGTGCTTTTTCAATCTGTGATGTTTTTCCATTCAGTCTACTGCTAAAAATCCTGTGTGATTCGGCAAAAATAAATGCTGTCATTTTCAATGGCAATTACTCAATTATGAATGACTTTTAGTAGTATTATTTTCATAAATTCGACATTTCTTCTCCGTGTGAAAACAGCAGTTCGATTGAGAAGTTCATTTCTGTTGAAAATATTAGCGATATTTCTTGCTAAGCTTTGTTGTATAAATAAATTAATCGCAATTTCGTTATTATCTGCTGATACAAAGCCACTGTTGCAAAGGAATGAGAAGTTATTTTCAATTGTATTATTGAGATTGTCAGCGTTTATTGTCTAGATTCGTAATCAATGATCAAGCATTTAAGAGATGTAGGCTGTGAGCGACAGATGTCAAGGCTGAAAATGGGTGTATGAAGATGTGACGAGAGTCGGGCATTACTAAAGAAAGAGATGTCTATCGAAGCGTTCATTTACTGAGTGTTTTCCCAACCAACAGCATATAAATGGCAGTGAGTAGAGAATGATGCAGAAATGGACATTGTACAATCCCTTTTATGGGACGAAGAGGAAAGAGAACAATGTAGAAAATGGTGAAATAAAAGAAAACAAAACAAAAATAGACGCTTACAGCACCTGGTATTCCCAAGCGGTCACCCATCTAAGTACTGCCCAGGCTCGACGTTGCTTACCTTCGGTGATCGGACGAGAACCGGTGTATTCAACGTGATATGGACGTAAGCGACAGCTGATAAACGTAAACGGCCTTTTATTTAGCAAGCACTCAAACACACGACTTTTATTTCGGATCGAATATTCATTTCTCATCACAAACAACGGAAAATATCTATGAAAGCGAACATTTCTACACGGAGATAAAGTAAACATTTTCTCATTTGTAGATGTTTTCGATAATTTTCACAGCGTCGAAATGTTTTTTTTCCAAATTCACACAATACGAGAGACAAGATAAATAAAAAATAAATCAATAAATAAATAAACAATTTTTATTTTCAGCATTATAAATTTCGCGATCCTATTTAAATGATTTTTGTCTTGTTTAAAAAGACAATATTTCTCATTTGTAATGGATAAACAGTCCGATCACGGAAGGGTTTGTCGTGCTCTTGTAGTAATTACCGTTACAGTTTTTTAAAGTGATAGACGTCGAACATCGCAAGGCTTTTTTTCGGTATTTTGACTCTTCTCCAAGTGTTAGTGTGTACAACACCGTGTATGTTGTGTGCATGTGTGTTTGGCATTCTTCAGCTATACTGAAATTGAGTTTACTAAATTTTGTTAATGATTAGAGAACGCAACACGTGACATTTTGCCTAAAAACTGTTCGATTTTCATGTACTGGCGCTCATTTTAATCTAAAGTTTGGCGTGCTTTTTCAATCTGTGATTTTTTTCCATTCAGTCTACTGCTAAAAATCCTGTGTGATTCGGCAAAAATAAATGCTGTCATTTTCAATGGCAATTACTCAATTATGAATGACTTTTAGTAGTATTATTTTCATAAATTCGACATTTCTTCTCCGTGTGAAAACAGCAGTTCGATTGAGAAGTTCATTTCTGTTGAAAATATTAGCGATATTTCTTGCTAAGCTTTGTTGTATAAATAAATTAATCGCAATTTCGTTATTATCTGCTGATACAAGCCACTGTTGCAAAGGAATGAGAAGTTATTTTCAATTGTATTATTGAGATTGCCAGCGTTTATTGTCTAGATTCGTAATCAATGATCAAGGATTTAAGAGATGTAGGCTGTGAGCGACAGATGCCAAGTCTGAAAATGGGTGTATGAAGATGTGACAAGAGTCGGGCATTACTAAAGAAAGAGATGTCTATCGAAGCGTTCATTTACTGAGTGTTTTCCCAACCAACAGCATATAAATGGCAGTGAGGAGAGAATGATGCAGAAATGGACATTGTACAATCCCTTTTATGGGACGAAGAGGAAAGAGAACAATGTAGAAAATGGTGAAATCAAAGAAAACAAAATAAAAATGGACGCTTACAGCACCTGGTATTCCTAAGCGGTCACCCATCTAAGTACTGACCAGGCTCGATGTTGCTTAACTTCGGTGATCGGACGAGAACCGGTGTATTCAACGTGATATGGCCGTAAGCGACTGCTGGTAAACGTAAACGGCCTTTTATTTAGGAAGCACTCAAACACACGAATTTTATTTCGGATCGAATATTCATTTCTCATCACAAACAACGGAAAATATCTATGAAAGCGAACATTTCTACACGGAGATAAAGTAAACATTTTCTCATTTGTAGATGTTTTCGATAATTTTCACAGCATCGAAATGTTTTTTTTTCCAAATTCACACAATACGAGAGACAAGATAAATAAATAAATAAATCAATAAATAAATAAACAATTTTTATTTTCAGCATTATAAATTTCGCGATCCTATTTAAATGATTTTTGTCTTGTTTAAAAAGACAATATTTCTCATTTGTAATGGATAAACAGTCCGATCACGGAAGGGTTTGTCGTGCTCTTGTATTAATTACCGTTACAGTTTTTTAAAGTGATAGACGTCGAACATCGCAAGGCTTTTTTGTCGGTATTTTGACTCTTCTCCAAGTGTTAGTGTGTACAACACCGTGTATGTTGTGTGCATGTGTGTTTGGCATTCTTCAGCTATACTGAAATTGAGTTTACTAAATTTTGTTAATGATTAGAGAACGCAACACGTGACATTTTGCCTAAAAACTGTTCGATTTTCATGTACTGGCGCTCATTTTAATCTAAAGTTTGGCGTGCTTTTTCAATCTGTGATTTTTTTCCATTCAGTCTACTGCTAAAAATCCTGTGTGATTCGGCAAAAATAAATGCTGTCATTTTCAATGGCAATTACTCAATTATGAATGACTTTTAGTAGTATTATTTTCATAAATTCGACATTTCTTCTCCGTGTGAAAACAGCAGTTCGATTGAGAAGTTCATTTCTGTTGAAAATATTAGCGATATTTCTTGCTAAGCTTTGTTGTATAAATAAATTAATCGCAATTTCGTTATTATCTGCTGATACAAGCCACTGTTGCAAAGGAATGAGAAGTTATTTTCAATTGTATTATTGAGATTGCCAGCGTTTATTGTCTAGATTCGTAATCAATGATCAAGGATTTAAGAGATGTAGGCTGTGAGCGACAGATGTCAAGGCTGAAAATGGGTGTATGAAGATGCGACGAGAGTCGGGCATTTCTAAAGAAAGAGATGTCCATCGAAGCGTTCATTTACTGAGTGTTTTCCCAACCAACAGCATATAAATGGCAGTGAGTAGAGATTGATGCAGAAATGGACATTGTATAATAAATTTCATGGGACGAAGAGGAAAGAGAACAATGTAGAAAATGGTGAAATAAAAGAAAACAAAATAAAAATAGACGCTTACAGCACCTGGTATTCCCAAGCGGTCACCCATCTAAGTACTGACCAGGCTCGATGTTGCTTAACTTCGGTGATCGGACGAGAACCGGTGTATTCAACGTGATATGGCCGTAAGCGACTGCTGATAAACGTAAACGGCCTTTTATTTAGCAAGCACTCAAACACACGACTTTTATTTCGGATCGAATATTCATTTCTCATCACAAACAATGGAAAATATCTATGAAAGCGAACATTTCTACACGGAGATAAAGTAAACATTTTCTCATTTGTAGATGTTTTCGATAATTTTCACAGCGTCGAAATGTTTTTTTTCCAAATTCACACAATACGAGAGACAAGATAAATAAATAAATAAATCAATAAAAAAATAAACAATTTTTTTTTACAGTGTAGCTGCCGTCATTGTGTGCGACTGGGTGAATGCGTTGCCATGACAACAAGAGACTGAAAGATGCTGATTTTCTTAATGATAAAAGCAAAAAATAAAACAAAATAAAATAGAATAAAATAAAAATATCATTTGCTCGTATTTAAAATTGTTATGATGCATCACGTGGCCTTTGGCCCGGGATTAGGGAGAGACAAATCTAAGAGAAAAGCCGCATGGCGGACACTGTGCTACCGTCAAAGTTTTGAACCTACAACTGGTCTACCAGGCGAACACGGGAATTATTAAGCTACTTTACGCATTGTTAAACGTGTAAATAAATGATTTGTATTGATTTTCTATCATGTTTCCCCTTACTTTATATTTGAAATCTATTGTTTCTCCAAGCTGTTGTAACCGTCTTGTCTGTTTGTTTTATGTAGTTTTCACGGTGTTAAGAAACTCTGGAATAAAGTCATGAAAAACATCAGTATGAAGCGTGGACCTTTACTTTGTTGACCAATGTAGTTACAGTGAAAACGCGCCCAAGTTATGATCCACCGAAGGTTTTCATTACACCACTTCACAGAGACACGGCGCGATACATTTCAGGTCAGAGGGTGGTTAACTACAGAAGTTACACCTTTCAAAATTCACAGTTGGTTCTGTAATCAAACTTTTACGAAAAAAATTTATTCCTTAAAAAAAAAAAATATATATATATATATATATATATATATAACTCAAGTTTTCTATGCTCCGAACTGTTTCTATGCTCTGTTTGTACTGTCTTATCTCCTCCAAACGTATTGCAAGGTTTAAAACACTTAAATTGTCAATCTTCATAATTCGTTATCTTTGCGTTACACTGTCCCCTTTAACATTGTGTTTCTGAGAATGTCTGTCCGAGGTGATTTTTTGTTTCAGAGTAGGGAGTTGACTGAGCAGATCGACGGTTTGTCAACTACTCAAGAAGTTTTAAATTCAAACGTAGCAAACGAAAAAAATATGCAAGGCGCTGTAGCTGTGTCAAAATCAGAGGAAACTAGAAGGTCATCACGAGAGAGACAATTAACAGCTAAAATGAAAGAGCTGAAAGAACAGGAATTATCTCAGAGAGAGAAAAGGTTCAGTTTGACGTATGGAAGATGGAAAACTGAAGTTAGAAGTGTTCGAGCAAAGTTAAAGAATGAATGTTCAGAGAAGGAGCTGCAAGATATGATGGACACTATTGAAGAGCAAGAAGCTAATATGAAAAAGTTGTACAACGATATACGTCAGAAATCAACACCAAGTCAAGAAATTCGAAGAAAGATCGATGCGTGTATTGCTGTTACAGCGGATTTGTTGGGATTAATGAGGACACGTCTTGTTGAAGATGAAGAGGACTTTGATGCGGAATTAGAAAAATCAAGAATACGATTGCTACTCAACAAGGACTATGCCGAATCCATATATGGATCTTCAACAACTGCACTAAGCCGCCACTCTAATCACCTCTCAGAGTCCTCCAACATCTCAGTTAAGAGAGCAGAAGCAGCTGCAGAGTTGGCGGCAAAAAGAGCTGAAATGAATATGGAAGCCGTCATTGATGCTCATCGTCAAGAACTGAAAAGATTAGAGAAACAAAAGGAAGTTGAAGTTATAGAGGCAAGGCTTCGAGTCTACTCTGAAGAAGAGGCACGAGAAAGAAATGGAAGGCATACTCCTCAATGTGATGAGAAGATGCCTTTCATCGGAAATAAGGAGCGTCGAACTGTGAAAGAGGAGGCATCTTTAGTGCAGACCTTGCAGGAGGCAATGGCCCTTACGCGACTTCCAACTCCTGAGCCCAGAGTATTTTTTGGTGACCCCTTAAAGTTTATTGAATGGAGCGCCAGCTTTAAGGCACTTGTAGAAAGGCGGTGCTCTGACCCTGCAGATAAACTTTTTTATCTACAAAGATACATCGATGGAGAGGCAAAATCCACCTTGGAAGGTAGTTTTTACAGGAAAGATGAGGAGGCCTATCAACAAGCATGGGACAAGCTGAATACTAGATATGGTCATCCCTTCATCATACACCGCTCGTTTAGGGAAAAACTGAATAGGTGGCCAAAGATTGGTGCACATGAGTACATCAAACTTAGGGAATATGGTGATTTCTTACAAACCTGCAGCAATGCCATGCCCCACATTAAGGGTTTGCAGATACTGAATGACTGTGAGGAGAACCAAAAGATGTTGAGGAAACTTCCTGGTTGGATCACATCAAGGTGGAATCGATACGTTACAGAACAGCTAGATGAAGCCAAGGACTACCCAACCTTCCAGGAATTCGCTTCCTTTGTTGCGAAGAAAGCACGCATAGCATGCAACCCAGTCTCTTCATTGCTTGCATTAAAGCCCCTTGAAGGAATGTCACCCATCAAGTATCCCAAAGCAAACACCCTTACCACAGATATAAATGACTCAGATGTTCTAAATGCCGCAGCCAAGCCCGAGAAAGATGAGATATTGTCAAGGAATCTTGGAAAGAACCGTGTATGGTCACATAAATGTATGTGTTGCGGTGATAACCATTCCATATATGAATGTCCCAAACTAACAGAGAAGTCCAAGGAAGAGAAGAGAAGATTCGTTATGGACAATAGGCTATGCTTTGGCTGCTTACGAAAGGGACACGTTTCTAGAGAGTGCCAAAGGAAAGCTGTGTGTGCCTCGTGTCATGGACGTCATCCAACCCCCTTACACGAAGACCATCCTTCAACAAACAATTCTTCACAGGAGGAAGATAAGATTTTTACATCCTGCTGTGTAAATGGAGGTGAAGGTGAGAGCACCTCAATGATAGTGCCTGTATGGATTTCCTCGCCCAATACTAGTAGCACTGAAACTTTGGTGTACGCCTTATTGGACACTCAAAGCAGTCACACATTTGCAGATCAAGAAGTGTGTGAAAAAATGAAAGTGAAGATGGAACCTGTCAAGTTGAAACTCTCCACAATGATGGGCAAAGACTCCATCGTGACAAGTCAGAGGGTTACTGGGCTAAGAGTTAGGGGATTCTCCTCAGACACCTGGGTGGAATTGCCTCCCACTTATACAAGAGAGTTCATCCCACTTGAGCGCGCACATATTTCCACTTGTGAAACAGCCAGTAAATGGCAACATTTAGCGGACATATCTCAAGAGATGCCTCCCTTGATGGACTGTGGCGTTGGACTTTTAATTGGCTATGATTGCTCCAGAGCATTAGCACCACGAAGAGTCATCACAGGAGGTAACCATGAACCCTATGCCATTAAAACAGACTTGGGCTGGAGCATTATAGGAACCACGCCCCAGCCAATGAACTTAAGAAATGTGACTGGTCTGTGTCATCGCATTTCTGTCAAGGAGTTTCCACTTATAACACCGTCAGCTGCTATTAGAGCACTTGAGTCCGACTTCGCAGATAGCAAATCAGGAGATAAAGGCATATCTCAAGAAGATATTCAGTTTTTGCACATCCTAAAAGAGGGTATCCACCGGAACGAGCATGGCTTTCTAGAGATGCCTCTTCCTTTTAAAGAACGTCCTTGTTTACCAGACAACAAGAAGCTTGCCGTGGTTCGGTTGAAACACCTTAAGAAGAAGCTAGACAGAGACCCCAAGCTTAAGAAAGACTACGTGGAATTCATGGAAGATGTTCTCAGAGATGGTGATGCAGAAAAGATAAAGAGTCAACCAGAATCGGGAGCTGTATGGTACATTCCACACCAAGGTGTTTATCATCCGAAAAAACCCAATAAAATCAGAGTAGTTTTTGATGCTTCCGCAAGGTACGGGGGAACTGCCTTAAATGATCATTTACTAACAGGGCCTGACCTTACAAACGGATTAACTGGAGTGCTCTGTAGGTTCCGTCAACATCCCATTGCTGTAATGTGCGATGTCGAGAGAATGTTTCACAGATTTCATGTCGACGAAGCCGACAGGGACTATCTGCGATTCTTATGGTGGGAGAATGGAAACACTGCTTCACAACCAATGGAATATCGGATGAGGGTTCACCTCTTTGGAGCATCATCATCACCAGGCTGTGCCAATTATGGCATGAAGCACCTTGCCAGTCAAAATGAGAGACATCATCCGGCAGCAGCTAGCTTTATTAGAAAGAATTTTTACGTGGATGACGGTCTCATAAGTTTGGAATCTGTCGATGAGGCAATCAAATTAGTAAAGGAAGCCCAAGCCTTATGCACTAAAGGAAGGTTACATCTTCACAAGTTCATCTCTAACAACAGACAAGTGTTAGAATCCATTGACGTTAAAGAACGTGCTGCTGAAGTGAAGAATGTAGATTTCAACCATGAAGATCTTCCAGTGCAGGGAGTTTTAGGGGGTAAGGTGGAACGTAGAGAGAGACACATTCTGCTTTAGGGTCGTGCTCAATGAAAAGCCAGCTACTAGGCGTGGCGTCTTGTCTGTTGTAGCTTCCGTATATGATCCATTAGGGTTCTTGGCCCCATTCGTTCTACAGGGAAAGAGAGTGTTGCAGGAGATGTGCCACAGAGGTGTCAGTTGGGATGAACCACTCCCAAATGATTTGAAGCCAAGGTGGGAGAGCTGGGTGAATGATTTGACAAACCTCGAGAAAATTAAAATCCCAAGATGCTTCACACCTGACAACTTCGGAAAGATCCTAAGAATTGAGCTACACCACTTCTCAGATGCTAGCAGTAAAGGATATGGTCAGTGCTCTTACATTAGACTTGTAAGTAAAGATCAGGTACACTGCGCCTTGATTATAAGTAAAGCCAGAGTCGCACCCACGAAACTAGTCACCATACCAAGATTGGAGCTAACTGCAGCCATGACTTCTGCCACTATCAGCAACATGCTGAGGGAAGAACTGGAGCTTAAGGTTGACAGAGAATATTTTTGGACAGATTCTCAAGTGGTTCTGGGCTATATCAATAATGATGCTCGAAGATTCCATGTCTTTGTAGCCAATCGTGTCCAAAGAATTTGTGAAACCACTGATACTAAACAATGGCACTACATTGATACCTTGGAGAATCCTGCCGACCATGCATCCAGAGGCCTCAGTGTGATGGAACTTGTAAAATCAAACTGGTTTACAGGACCCAAGTTTTTGTGGGAGCGAGAAATAGTCACGAAGCAAAGAACCACAGAACTGCTAGTAGGAGATCCTGAAGTCAAAGTTATCCAGGTGCTTAAGACAGACTCTGCAATGTATGACGACCTTCAGGAACGTTTCAAGGCATTTTCGAAATGGACCACAGCAGTGAAGGCAATTGCTCGAATCCAACGATTGGCTAAGAAAACAAAGACCATTGAACCCTTGAGTGTGGAAGAAAGAAGAAAGGCCGCACTCACTCTTGTCAGACTCACACAACAGGACGCCTTTACGGACGTATTACACGAACTCAACCAGAGATTTGGGAGGCTACCTCGCAATCATCATTTGTATCAACTAAATCCACTCATTCAGGATGATATACTAAGAGTAGGAGGGAGGTTAAAGAGAGTATCCGGACCTATCGATTTGAGGCACCCAATAATTCTTCCGAGAGATAGCATTATCACCCGCCTGATCCTTGCACATTATCACGAAAAGGTACAACATCAAGGCCGTGGACAAACACAGAACGAACTCAGAGCCAATGGGTACTGGATAATTGGTGGTAGTGGAGTGGTTGCACAATACATAAGGCAGTGCGTCCCATGTAGGAGAGCTCGTAGACCAATGGAAGAACAACAGATGGCAGATCTTCCAGCTGATCGTATTAATCCCTCACCACCGTTCACCTACTGTGGAATGGACTGTTTTGGTCCATTCTATAGTAAACAAGGTCGCAAGGAGTATAAAAGGTACGGTCTCCTCCTAACGTGTTTGTGTTCCAGAGCAGTTCATGTCGAGATGTTAGATGACATGACAACAGATGCCCTTATTAATGCCTTACAGTATTTCATTGCCATCCGGGGAGCTGTGAGACACATCCGATCAGACCAGGGATCTAACTTTGTTGGGGCAAAAAATGAATTGGGAAGGGCACTGAAGGAGATGAATAAGGAAAGAATAGCGGCATTTCTGGCGGAAAAACAGTGTGACTTCAGTATGAATGTACCAAGCTCAAGTCATGCTGGAGGTATATGGGAACGACAAATCAGAACAGTGAGGAATGTACTAAACTCAGTTCTCAGATACAGTGCTGGAAGAATGGATGATGCTTCTTTAAGAACCTTCCTCTATGAATCCATGGCTATTGTAAACAGCCGCCCACTCACTGTAGGCAATATCAATGATCCCACAAGTGTAGAGCCATTGACACCCAACCACTTACTTACTATGAAGTTCTCCACTCCAATGCCCCCACCTGGTGAGTTCATCAGGGAAGACGTGTACGCTAGGAAACGTTGGCGACGAGTACAATACTTGGCTGAACAATTCTGGAGCAGATGGAGGAAAGAGTACCTAGCTAACATCGCTCTTAGGCAGCGGTGGCATACTCCAAAATGAAATATGCAAGCTGGCGATATAGTGATTGTCAAGGAAGAAGAAGTTCCTCGTAATGAATGGAAACTTACTAGAGTCCTTGAAGCATATCATGATGAGGATGGCCTGGTACGAAGAGTTAAACTTCAGGTGGGAGAGCGAAAAATAGGAAAGCAAGGAGAATATTTAATTAGACCCTCCATTGTCGAGCGACCCATCCAAAAGTTGGTTCTTCTTGTGGAAAGTAACCAGTAACTCGGTGCTCTAGTCCTGCTTGGTCATCACTAGATGACCTTTGGAGTCTGAATGGGGATTTAAGGAAACTTAAGTGCATCCAACATTTAATGATTACTTATACACAAATCATTATGGGTTGCTCAATTTGACCATGTCACAGCTAGGGCAGCATTGTTAAAATTACCATTGATTTTCTCGAAAAAATTACAATGGTGATTGGTGGGAGTGTAGCTGCCGTCATTGTGAGCGACTGGGTGAATGCGTTGCCATGACAACAAGAGACTGATAGATGCTGATTTTCTTAATGATAAAAGCAAAAAATAAAACAAAATAAAATAGAATAAAATAAAAATATCATTTGCTCGTATTTAAAATTGTTATGATGCATCACGTGGCCTTTGGCCCGGGATTAGGGAGAGACAAATCTAAGAGAAAAGCCGCATGGCGGACACTGTGCTACCGTCAAAGTTTTGAACCTACAACTGGTCTACCAGGCGAACACGGGAATTATTAAGCTACTTTAAGCATTGTTAAACGTGTAAATAAATGATTTGTATTGATTTTCTATCATGTTTCCCCTTACTTTATATTTGAAATCTATTGTTTCTCCAAGCTGTTGTAACCGTCTTGTCTGTTTGTTTTATGTAGTTTTCACGGTGTTAAGAAACTCTGGAATAAAGTCATGAAAAACATCAGTATGAAGCGTGGACCTTTACTTTGTTGACCAGTGTAGTTACATACAGCATTATAAATTTCGCGATCCTATTTAAATGATTTTTGTCTTGTTTAAAAAGACAATATTTCTCATTTGTAATGGATAAACAGTCCGATCACGGAAGGGTTTGTCGTGCTCTTGTATTAATTACCGTTACAGTTTTTTAAAGTGATAGACGTCGAACATCGCAAGGCATTTTAGTCGGTATTTTGACTCTTCTCCAAGTGTTAGTGTGTACAACACCGTGTATGTTGTGTGCATGTATGTTTGGGATTCTTCAGCTATACTGAAATTGAGTTTACTAAATTTTGTTAATGATTAGAAAACGCAACACGTGACATTTTGCCTAAAAACTGTTAGATTTTCATGTACTGGCGCTCATTTTAATCAAAATTTGGCGTGCTTTTTCAATCTGTGATTTTTTTCCATTCAGTCTACTGCTAAAAATCCTGTGTGATTCGGCAAAAATAAATGCTGTCATTTTCAATGGCAATTACTAAATTATGAATGACTTTTAGTCGTAATATTTTCATAAATTCGACATTTCTTCTCCGTGTGAAAACAGCAGTTCGATTGAGAAGTTCATTTCTGGTGAAAATATTAGCGATATTTCTTGCTAAGCTTTGTTGTATAAATAAATTAATCGCAATTTCGTTATTATCTGCTGATACAAGCCACTGTTGCAAAGGAATGAGAAGTTATTTTCAATTGTATTATTGAGATTGCCAGCGTTTATTGTCTAGATTCGTAATCAATGATCAAGCATTTACGAGATGTAGGCTGTGAGCGACAGATGTCAAGGCTGAAAATGGGTGTATGAAGATGTGACGAGAGTCGGGCATTACTAAATAAGAGATGTCTATCGAAGCGTTCATTTACTGAGTGTTTTCCCAACCAACTGCATATAAATGGCAGTGAGTAGAGAATGATGCAGAAATGGACATTGTACAATCCCTTTTATGGGACGAAGAGGAAAGAGAACAATGTAGAAAATGGTGAAATAAAAGAAAACAAAATAAAAATAGACGCTTACAGCACCTGGTATTCCCAAGCGGTCACCCATCTAAGTACTGACCAGGCCTGATGCTGTTTAACTTCGGTGACCGGACGAGAACCGGTGTATTTAACGTGATATGGCCGTAAGCGACTGCTGAAAAACGTAAACGGCCTTTTATTTAGCAAGCACTCAAACACACGACTTTTATTTCGGATCGAATATTCATTTCTCATCACAAACAACGAAAAATATCTATGAAAGTGAACATTTCTACACGGAGATAAAGTAAACATTTTCTCATTTGTAGATGTTTTCGATAATTTTCACAGCGTCGAAATGATTTTTTCCAAATTCACACAATACGAGAGACAAGATAAATAAATAAATAAATCAATAAATAAACAATTTTTATTTTCAGCATTATAAATTTCGCGATCCTATTTAAATGATTTTTGTCTTGTTTAAAAAGACAATATTTCTCATTTGTAATGGATAAACAGTCCGATCACGGAAGGGTTTGTCGTGCTCTTGTATTAATTACCGTTACAGTTTTTTAAAGTGATAGACGTCGAACATCGCAAGGCATTTTAGTCGGTATTTTGACTCTTCTCCAAGTGTTAGTGTGTACAACACCGTGTATGTTGTGTGCATGTGTGTTTGGCATTCTTCAGCTATACTGAAATTGAGTTTACTAAATTTTGTTAATGATTAGAGAACGCAACACGTGACATTTTGCCTAAAAACTGTTCGATTTTCATGTACTGGCGCTCATTTTAATCTAAAGTTTGGCGTGCTTTTTCAATCTGTGATTTTTTTCCATTCAGTCTACTGCTAAAAATCCTGTGTGATTCGGCAAAAATAAATGCTGTCATTTTCAATGGCAATTACTCAATTATGAATGACTTTTAGTAGTATTATTTTCATAAATTCGACATTTCTTCTCCGTGTGAAAACAGCAGTTCGATTGAGAAGTTCATTTCTGTTGAAAATATTAGCGATATTTCTTGCTAAGCTTTGTTGTATAAATAAATTAATCGCAATTTCGTTATTATCTGCTGATACGAGCCACTGTTGCAAAGGAAGGAGAAGTTAGTTTCAATTGTATTATTGAGATTGCCAGCGTTTATTGTCTAGATTCGTAATCAATGATCAAGCATTTAAGAGATGTAGGCTGTGAGCGACAGATGTCAAGGCTAAAAATGGGTGTATGAAGATGTGACGAGAGTCGGTCATTATTACAGAAAGAGATGTCTATTGAAGAGTTCATTTACTGAGTGTTTTCCCAACCAACAGCATATAAATGGCAGTGAGTAGAGATTGTTTGGAGAATGATGCAGAAATGGACATTGTACAATCCCTTTTATGGGACGAAGAGGAAAGAGAACTATGTAGAAAATGGTGAAATAAAATAAAAATAGACGCGTACAGCACCTGGCATTCCCAAGCGGTCAGCCATCTAAGTACTGACCAGGCTCGATGTTGCTTAACTTCGGTGATCGGACGAGAACCGGTGTATTCAACGAGATATGGCCGTAAGCGACTGCTGTTAAACTTAAACGGCCTTTTATTTAGCAAGCACTCAAACACACGACTTTTATTTCGGATCGAATATTCATTTCTCATCACCAACTACGGAAAATATCTATGAAAGCGAACATTTCTACACGGAGATAATATAAACATTTTCTCATTTGTAGATGTTTTCGATAATTTTCACAGCGTCGAAATGTTTTTTTCCAAATTCACACAATACGAGAGACAAGATAAATAAATAAATAAAATAAATATACAATTTTTATTTTCAGCATTATAACTAACTTTCGCGATCCTATTTAAATGATTTTTGTCTTTTTTAAAAGGTCAATATTTCTCATTTGTAATGGATAAACAATCCGATCACGGAAGGGTTTGCCGTGCTCTTGTATTAATTGCTGTTACAGTTATTTAAAGTGATAGACGTCGAAGATCGCAAGGCTTTTTTGTCGGTATTTTGACTTATCTCCAAGTGTTAGTGTGTACAACACTGTGTATGTTGTGTGCATGTGTGTTTGGGATTCTTCAGCTATACTGAAATTGAGTTTACTAAATTTTGTTAATGATTATAGAACGCAATACGTTATGGGATACACATTTTTTTTCTATCAAAATAAGCAATAAGTAAATACATAAAAACATTATAGAAATTTTGGATCAAAACGGCATCAGAATTCAAATTACATTTTTATATTTCTCAACCAATCAGCTAAAAACATAGAATAAGAACATTCTAGAAAAATAGGATCGGAAGTCAATTAACAAAAAATATTTAGGCCCCAAAACAAAATAGTAAAATACAAATCTGATTGGTCAATAAATGTCTTCACACCTAAATGTTAGGAAGATTCTTTGATCCCCCATTATGGTATATAAATAACACACAGTTAGGAAGAAGAAGTCAGTCACCAAGCTAGCCATTAAGTCAGCATGTAACCGATACTCTGTCCGGCCACGTCATTCTTCCTCACTAAAGTTCACGACCTAGCTACAGATGGCCGTGAAAGGAAAAACCCGACAATCTTTCTTTCATCAACGCGACATGCTGTCGCCACCCGAGATGAACTTAATTCAAGTAAGAACGACTTATTTACGGACTCCGTTAATATAAACTTACACACACCTTTAAACAAATTTAACTTCTTGCCAAACTTTATTTTCCAAAAGGTAATTTTTCACTTCTTTGTTTCCACATACTAATTTTATTTTATACATATTAAATTGTTTGTTGTTTGATATTTGTTGTGACTTATTCCATTTCTTTTGCGCGATTGTAAAACATTGTGTTGTATTTGTGGGGGAACTAATCTCGAGAGCAATACCCGTAAAATACGGAAGCACATCAACCAAGCACTTAACAAATCCACTACAAATTGGTGACTTTCCGACTGGTGAAAGCACGCAACCCCCATAAAAAGAAAGCAAAAACAGCTCTCATATTATAAGACAGCACAAAAAAATTATCACAACGCGTAAAAGATGGAAAACAACGACATTGAACCCACAACACCAACAATATCAGCCAGCATTCCCAGCTACAACCCAACTAACATACCAGTATGGTTTTCTCAGCTAAATGCACTTTTTAGCGCTAAAAAAATTACATCGCAAACCTCAAAGTATGCATACGTCGTGGAAAAACTTCCCACCGACGTGGCGGCAGAAGTGGTCGATTTGCTAGACCATATGCCTGAGGACAAACCATATGATACACTAAAGAACGCCATTATAAGACGTATGGATACATCGGATGGAAAAAAGTTACATGATCTATTTAACAATTTGACCCTTGGACATATGACACCCTCACAACTCTTGAGGAAAATGAAATCTTTGTTGGGAAGCAGCACCATGTCCGAAACGGTGTTAAAAAAAACTATGGACAGACAAACTCCACACTCATACAACACAGATACTCGCATCACTCCCTGAGGAATTAGACTTGGATAGAATATCGGAAATAGCTGATAAAATACACGACAATAACCAAAACCAGAACGTTTACGCCACATCTTACAACCCTACAAATGACGCAACACAAAGGAATACACCAACACCAAGAAACACAACATCACAAACAACCACGCCAGACAGGTATACTGAACTGCTGCAGGGCATGGCAAATCTAACTCTGCAGGTTCAAAGTTTGGTGAAGTTTCAAGCATCCGAACGTTCCCGTCCTTACAGAACCTCCTCACGACGCAGAAGTCGAAGTAGGTCGAGCTCATTTTCTAGAGAGCGACGCACCTATGATACCTGTTGGTATCATTTCAAATTTGGATGTGAGGCAAGTAAGTGCATAAAACCATGCAACTTCAATTCGACCTCACACACTTCAACACAAAACCATTGAAATGGTTACACCGGCAGCAAGTAAAGACGACATTAGCTGCTGGTATAAAACAAAGAAGTCGTCTATTTTACATCCGAGACAAAAATACCGGATATTTATTTTTAGTCGACGCCGGCGCACAAATCAGCGTTATTCCACCGGATCCCAGAAAAAACCACCAACTATCTTCATTCACACTGCAAGCAGCAAATGGATCAAGAATTGACACCTACGGAGAGATAGCACTGACGCTCAATTTGGATTTACGCCGATCTTTTCCGTGGATCTTCACAATAGCCCAAGTAAAAACACCGATTCTTGGAGCTGATTTTTTGTCCCATTTCAACGTTTCAGTGAACATGGCTACGCGATCTCTCGTCGATTGCAACACACACCTAACAGCAAAGGGAATCACCTCAATCTACAAGTCAACAGGAATCTGTGCGGCACTACCAGATGCGAATGGACTACAAGAGTTGATTACAAAATTTCCAACTCTTACTACGCCCTTTAAACATTCTGATGAAGTTCGTCATGCAGCCAAACATTATATCACAACCTCTGGACCACCCACACATGCATCACCACGCAGATTGCATCCAGAGAAATATAAAGTAGCAAAAGACGAATTTCAGCACATGTTACAATTAGGCATTATACGTCCTTCTAGTAGTCCATACTCCTCACCGCTACATATGGTTCAGAAGCCAGAAACAGGTGCATGGCGACCTTGTGGGGATTTCAGGAACCTCAACGCAAAAACAGTTCCTGATAGGTATCCAATCCCACATCTGTACGATTTCGCCATGGGCTTGCAAGGAACCAGAATCTTTACAAAACTAGATGTGTTAAAGCTTACTACCAAATTCAAGTAGCCGAAGAAGACATAGAAAAAAACAGCAATTACAACTCCTTTTGGACTTTTCGAATTCACCAGAATGCCATTTGGACTACGTAATGCTGCCCAAACTTTCCAGAGACTCATTGACAAGGTATTGAGAGGGTTACCATTTGCTTTTGCTTATATCGACGATTTCCTCATTGCTAGCAATGACATCAATGAACATAACGACCATTTATTCCAAGTTTTCGAGAGACTCGCACATTTCGGCTTGAAAATTAACATAAGTAAATGTGATTTTGCTGTCTCGAAATTAAACTTTTTAGGCCACATGATAGACGAACAGGGAATCACACCTATCCCAGAAAAAGTCACAGTCATACAAAATTTCCCACAACCAACATCACTGCGACAACTTCGAATATTTCTCGGTTTGACAAATTACTACCGTAGATTTATTCCACGTTGTTCCAGAATATTAACCCCGCTAACAAACATGTTGCAACAACAAAAAAAATAAAAATGCAAAAATTCAAATTGAAGGAGAAGCTTTAACTGCTTTTCACAATGCTAAAAAAGCATTAGCAGATTTTACCAAGCTCTCCTACATCTCTAATGACAACACTACAACACTTTCACTAACAACAGACGCGCCAGGAGACTCAATTGGAGCAGTCCTACAACAAAAACAAAATGGCTTGGAAAAACCAATATCCTTTTTCTCAGTGAAATTGAACACTGCACTACGAAAATACAGCACCTTCTCAAGGGAGTTACTGGCAATTTACTTGTCCATAAGGCACTTTCGTCACTTACTCGAAGGACGAGATTTCACCGTTTTCACTGACCACAAACCACTTACTTACGCCTTACATGTAAATACCGAGAAATATACGCCCAGAGATACTCGACAACTGGACACAATTTACCTCGGATATCCGATACATAAAAGGTTCAGACAATATTGTGGCAGATACACTTTCACGCTCTACAATACAATCTATTGATTCGGCAGATCTCACCTTCGAGCTCATTGCAGATGAACAAAAAAAAAGATGCCACATTAGACAAACTAAACGACACTTCCCTCCAGCTGAAGGAACAGCCTGTTCCATTTGGAACAAAAACAATACTTTGCGATGTCAAAACTGGTCACTCTAGACCGTACATACCACCATCACTAAGAAAAAGGTTATTTACACATTTCCACAACCTTTCACACCCTGGACGGCGAGCAACCGCAAAATTAATCAGCAACCGTTTTGTTTGGCCTAATATGCGCACTGACATAAAAAACTGGACTCAAACATGCTTGAATTGTCAGAAGAGCAAAACAAACAGACACACAAAGTCTCCTCCAGGACAATTCAAAAAACCAGACGGTAGGTTCACAAACCTACACATCGATATTGTCGGACCATTGCCAATAGCAAATGACTGTCAATATATACTTACTATCATTGACAGATTTACAAGATGGCCTGTTGCCGTCCCACTTAGAGATATATCAGCAGAGACTATCTCTAAAACCATATTACGAGAGTGGATCGCAGTCTTTGGTTGTCCTTCAGTAATAACAACAGACAGAGGCTCCCAATTTCAATCAACGCTTTTCGATGAATTTACAAAGCTATTGGGAGTCAAACATATAAAAACAACAGCATATCACCCCTGCGCAAATGGATTAATCGAAAGATTCCATAGACAACTTAAAACAGCTTTAACAGCTAACAACAACTCCAGAACATGGTCTGAAAATTTGCCTCTTGTTTTATTGTCAATAAGGAATGTTATCAAAGAAGACCTGGGATGTACAGCTTCCGAAATGGTTTTTGGAACATCTTTAACACTACCAGGTCAATTTTGTGAAAAAAACACTTCCTTACAACCACCTACAACTTTTGTAAAAGATTTTAAACACAAAATGAACGATTTAGTTTACACACACACAAGAACACAAACTAAAGAACTTTACACACCAAAAGACCTTCACGACTGCAAATACGTTTTTATTCGAAATGATGCAGTCAAAAAACCTTTATGTCCGACCTACTCCGGACCTTTCCATGTAGCTGAAAGACACCACAAATATTTTAAACTCGCCATAAAAGGCAAAATTGATACTGTCTCCATAGACAGACTAAAACCAACGTACTTAGAATTACCAATAAAAAAAAGTACGGCTGAACACTCTACAAGTACGAAAAATACCACATTGTCCAAACCAACCTCCACGCCGACAAATACACCGACAAACACCACCACAAAAGCTGGAAGAAAAGTACATTGGCCGAAACATTTTAAAACTTATATTACATATTAATAAATATTTCCATATTTATCAATCTGCGGGGTGGGTATATGGGATACACATTTTTTCTATTAAAATAAGCAATAAGAAAATACATAAAAACATTATAGAAATTTTGGATCAAAACGGCATTAGAATTTAAATTACATTTTTATATTTCTCGACCAATCAGCCAAAAACATAGAATAAGAACATTCTAGAAAAATAGGATCGGAAGTCAATTAACAAAAAATATTTAGGCCCCAAAACAAAATAGTAAAATACAAATCTGATTGGTCAATAAATGTCTTCACACCTAAATGTTAGGAAGATTCTTTGATCCCCCATTATGGTATATAAATAACACACAGTTAGGAAGAAGAAGTCAGTCACCAAGCTAGCCATTAAGTCAGCATGTAACCGATACTCTGTCCGGCCACGTCATTCTTCCTCACTAAAGTTCACGACCTAGCTACAGATGGCCGTGAAAGGAAAAACCCGACAAACTTTCTTTCATCAACGCGACATGCTGTCGCCACCCGAGATTAACTTAATTTAAGTAAGAACGACTTATTTACGGACCCCGTTAATATAAAATTACACACACCTTTAAACAAATTTAATTTCTTGCCAAACTTTATTTTCCAAAAGGCAATTTTTCACATCATGTATTTTATTTGTTTCCACATGCAAATTGTAATTTATACATATTAAATTGTTTGTTGTTTAATGTTCGTTGTGACATATTCCATTTCTTTTGCGCGATTGTAAAACATTGCGTTGTATTTGTGGGGGAACTAATCTCGAGAGCAATACCCGTAAAATACGGAAGCACATCAACCAAGCACTTACCAAATACTCTACAAAGGTTTTTCGTGCTCTTGTATTAATTACCGTTACAGTTTTTTAAAGTGATAGACGTCGAACATCGCAAGGCTTTTTTGTCGGTATTTTGACTCTTCTCCAAGTGTTAGTGTGTACAACACCGTGTATGTTGTGTGCATGTGTGTTTGGGATTCTTCAGCTATACTGAAATTGAATTTACTAAATTTTGTTAATGATTAGAGAACGCAACACGTGACATTTTGCCTAAAAACTGTTAGATTTTCATGTACTGGCGCTCATTTTAATCTAAAGTTTGGCGTGCTTTTTTAATCTGTGATTTTTTTCCATTCAGTCTACTGCTAAAAATCCTGTGTGATTCGGCAAAAATAAATGCTGTCATTTTCAATGGCAATTACTCAATTATGTATGACTTTTACTAGTATTATTTTCATAAATTCGACATTTCTTCTCTGTGTGAAAACAGCAGTTCGATTGTTCAGTTCATTTCTTTTGAAAATATTAGCGATATTTCTTGCTAAGCTTTGTTGTATAAATAAATTAATCGCAATTTCGTTATTATCTGCTGATACAAGCCACTGTTGCAAAGGCATGAGAAGTTAGTTTCAATTGTATTATTGAGATTGCCAGCGTTTATTGTCTAGATTCGTAATCAATGATCAAGCATTTAAGAGATGTAGGCTGTGAGCGACAGATGTCAAGGCTGAAAATGGGTGTATGAAGATGTAACGAGAGTCGGGCATTACTAAAGAAAGAGATGTCTATCGAAGCGTTCATTTACTGAGTGTTTTCCCAACCAACAGCATATAAATGGCAGTGAGTAGAGAATGATGCAGAAATGGACATTGTACAATCCCTTTTATGGGACGAAGAGGAAAGAGAACAATGTAGAAAATGGTGAAATAAAAGAAAACAAAATAAAAATGGGCGCTTACAGCAGCTGGTATTCCCAAGCGGTCACCCATCTAAGTACTGAACAGGCTCGCTGTTGTTTAACTTCGGTGATCGGACGAGAGCCGGTGTATTCAACGTGATATGGCCGTAAGCGACTGCTGATAAACGTAAACGGACTTTTATTTAGCAAGCACTCAAACACGCGACTTTTATTTCGTATCGAATATTCATTTCTCATCACAAACAACGGAAAATATCTATGAAAGCGAACATTTCTACACTGAGATAAAGTAAACATTTTCTCATTTGTAGATGTTTTCGATAATTTTCCCAGCGTCGAAATGTTTTTTTTCCAAATTCACACAATACGAGAGACAAGATAAATAAATAAATAAATCAATAAATAAATAATTTTTATTTTCAGCATTATATATTTCGCGATCCTATTTAAATGATTTTTGTCTTGTTTAAAAAGACAATATTTCTCATTTGTAATGGATAAACAGTCCGATCACGGAAGGGTTTGTCGTGCTCTTGTATTAATTAACGTTACAGTTTTTTAAAGTGATAGACGGCGAACATCGCAAGGCTTTTTTGTCGGTATTTTGACTCTTCTCCAAGTGTTAGTGTGTACAACACCGTGTATGTTGTGTGCATGTGTGTTTGGGATTCTTCAGCTATACTGAAATTGAGTTTACTAAATTTTCTTAATGATTAGAGAACGCAACACGTGACATTTTGCCTAAAAACTGTTCGATTTCCATGTACTGGCGCTCATTTCAATCTAAAGTTGGAGTGCTTTTTCAGTCAGTGATTTTTTTCCATTCAGTCTACTGCTAGAAATCTCTGTGTGATTCGGCAAAAATAAATGTTGTCATTTTCAATGGCAATTACTCAATTATGAATGACTTTTAGTAGTATTATTTTCATAAATTCGACATTTCTTCTCCGTGTGAAAACAGCAGTTCGATTGAGAAGTTCATTTCTGGTGAAAATATTAGCGATATTTCTTGCTAAGCTTTGTTGTATAAATAAATTAATCGCAATTTCGTTTTTATCTGCTGATACAAGCGGCCACTGTTGCAAAGGAATGAGAAGTTAGTTTCAATTGTATTATTGAGATTGCCAGCGTTTATTTTCTAGATTCGTAAACAATGATCAAGCATTTAAGAGATGTAGGCTGTGAGCGACAGATGTCAAGGCTGAAAATGGGTGTATGAAGATGTGACGAGAGTCGGGCATTACTAAAGAAAGAGATGTCTATCGAAGCGTTCATTTACTGAGTGTTTTCCCAACCAACAGCATATAAATGGCAGTGAGTAGAGAATTTTTGGAGAATGATGCAGAAATGGACATTGTATAATAAATTTCATGGGACGAAGAGGAAAGAGAACAATGTAGAAAATGGTGAAATAAAAGAAAACAAAATAAAAATAGACGCTTATACAGAATTCCTAAGCGGACACCCATCTAAGTACTGACCAGGCTCGATATTGGTTAAATTCGGTGATCGGACGAGAAATGGTGTATTCAATCTGATATGGTCGTAAGCGACTGCTGATAAACGTAAACGGCCTTTTATTTAGCAAACACACAAAGACACTACTTTTATTTCGTATCAAATATTTATTTCTCATCACAAAGAACGGAAAATATTTATGAAAGCGAACATTTCTACACGGAGATAAAGTAAACATTTTCTCATTTGTAGATGTTCTCGATAATTTTCACAGCGTCGAAATGTTTTTTTCCAAATTCACACAATACGAGAGACAAGATAAATAAATAAATAAATCAAGAAATAAACAATTTTTATTTTCAGCATTATAAATTTAGCGATTCTGTTTAAATGATTTTTGTCTTGTTTAAAAAGACAATATTTCTCATTTGTAATGGATAAACAATCCGATCACGGAAGGGTTTGTCGTGCTCTTGTATTAATTAACGTTACAGTTTTTTAAAGTGATAGACGGCGAACATCGCAAGGCTTTTTGTCGGTATTTTGACTCTTCTCCAAGTGTTAGTGTGTACAACACCGTGTATGTTGTGTGCATGTGTGTTTGGGATTCTTCAGCTATACTGAAATTGAGTTTACTAAATTTTCTTAATGATTAGAGAACGCAACACGTGACATTTTGCCTAAAAACTGTTCGATTTCCATGTACTGGCGCTCATTTCAATCTAAAGTTGGAGTGCTTTTTCAGTCAGTGATTTTTTTCCATTCAGTCTACTGCTAGAAATCTCTGTGTGATTCGGCAAAAATAAATGTTGTCATTTTCAATGGCAATTACTCAATTATGAATGACTTTTAGTAGTATTATTTTCATAAATTCGACATTTCTTCTCCGTGTGAAAACAGCAGTTCGATTGAGAAGTTCATTTCTGGTGAAAATATTAGCGATATTTCTTGCTAAGCTTTGTTGTATAAATAAATTAATCGCAATTTCGTTTTTATCTGCTGATACAAGCGGCCACTGTTGCAAAGGAATGAGAAGTTAGTTTCAATTGTATTATTGAGATTGCCAGCGTTTATTTTCTAGATTCGTAAACAATGATCAAGCATTTAAGAGATGTAGGCTGTGAGCGACAGATGTCAAGGCTGAAAATGGGTGTATGAAGATGTGACGAGAGTCGGGCATTACCAAAGAAAGAGATGTCTATGGAAGCGTTCATTTACTGAGTGTTTTCCCAACCGACAGCATATAAATGGCAGTGAGTAGAGATTGTTTGGAGAATCATGCAGAAATTGACATTGTACAATACATTTTATGGAACGAAGAGGAAAGAGAACAATGTAGAAAATGGTGAAATAAAAGAAAACAAAATAAAAATAGACGCTTACAGCACCTGGTATTCCCAAGCGGTCACCCATCTAATTACTGACCAGGCTCGATGTTGGTTAACTTCGGTGATCGGACGAGAACTGGTGTATTCAACGTGATATGGTCGTAAGCGACTGCTAATAAACGTAAACGGCCTTTTATTTAGTAAGCAGTCAAACACACGAAGGCATTATTACTTGTATTTCGTATCGAATATTCATTTCTCAGCACAAACAACGGAAAATATCTATGAAAGCGAACATTTCTACACTGAGATAAAATAAACATTTTCTCATTTGTAGATGTTTTCGATAATTTTCACAGCGTCGAAATTTTTTTTTCCAAATTCACACAACACGAGCGAGAAAATGAATCAATATATAAATGAAAATGGTGGATGAATATGTTTTTATATTATGTTGATACAGATGCGTGGCTGAAGCATATTAGTGAAGATTAGGAAAAGCAATGAGAGCTGAGAGACATATGTCTTAACGTAAACACACTTTATTAACACTGTCCACTAGTAATTTCTATTACTTTGATATACCACGTGGTGGTAGTGGGAGGTAGCAGTCAACCGGGTAGTGTTGGAGTACTCACAGTCAAGGGGAAGCAACTCGAGTTGACATACATATAACATTTTCGTTTTTTTTTTGTATTTAATTAATGTCTCTATCTTTCTGGAAGCCTAATTGTTCTTCCTCTCTTTGTGAAGTTTGTTATTGTGTTCTCCGTGCCTGTTTGTGGTACGACTGGTCTTTGCTGACTATTTTCTTGGTTGAATATGTTTTCATAGTCGTATGTAACTTTGGGTGTTGGGTTTTCATTTGTTTTTTAGAGGTGACGCCTGTTGCGTCTAAGATGTTTTTCTTGTTCTGTTTTTATTAGATGCGATCGAGGCTCTTTTAGGTTTTTGACAATTTTTCCTTTGAATTACCAATTATCTTGGGAACGAATACGAACAGTATCGTCTTTGTTTAATGTTGGTAGTTCTTTGACCTTTTTGTCTACATCATGCCTTTTCATTGATTTATTGTGCAAGATGTTAGGAAGGTTTGTCCTAAGCGTTCTTTTCATTAGTTGTTGGGCTGGTGACGGCGATTTATCTTTTAATGGAGAGGTCCGCAGTTCTAATATTGCTAGGTTTGGGTCTTGGTCACTTTCAAAGGACTTTATTAATGTTCTTTTGATAGTTTGTATATTTCTTTCTACTCTAGTCCATTTGATTGTGAATAGTTCGGACTTGTCTTGATGTGTTTGAAATCCCATTCTTTAGCGAATTGTTTAAATTCTGATGATGTGTATTCGGGTCCATTATTGCTGATCACTATTTGTGGAATACCAAATTTTGAGAAGGTGTTTTTTATTTTATTGATCACTGTGCGTGATTTGCAGTCATCAAGTTTGTGGATATCGAAATATCTCGTTGTGTAGTCTATAATCACTACGTATGCTTTACTGTATAAATAAAAAAATGTCTGTCACGACTTTCGTCCGGGGTGTTACTGGTATTTCATGGCTCATTATGTGTTCAGACGGTTGTTGGTTTCTATGATTTAAACAGTGTGTACATGTACTTATCATTTCTTTTATCTGACTGTTTATGTTGGGCCAATATATGACTTCTTTTGCTCGTGCAATGCACTTCTCTTTCCCTAAGTGTCCAGTATGGATTTTTTGTAGGGCTTCTTTTCGTAGAGAGGTTGGGACTACTATTCGCGTACCTTTCAGTACTAGTCCTTTGACGACTGATATTTCATCTCGAACTGGCATGTATGGCGCTAATGTGGGTGGCACGTCTTTATTTTCTGGCCAAGTTGACGTTGCATATTTCATTAGCATTTGTAGTGTTGGGTCTTTCCCAGTTTCTTCTCGGTAGACGTCGAGTTTTTGATCGCTCATTGGGTATTGTTTTAAGATGGTATGGATATATTTGTCCATCTCCGTATCCGACATCTCTTGTGAGCTGTCCGATATATATGCACGTGATAATGCGTTAGCAATTACAGATTCTCGACCAGGGATATATGTCACTTCAAATTCATATTTTTGGAGTGCCATTAGGAATTTTTGTATTCTTGGAGGGCTTTTAGTAATTGATTTTTTGAAGATTTGCTTTAATGGTTTATGATCATTCTCTATTAGAAAAATTTTTCCATAGATAAATTGATGGAATTTTCTACAGGCGGACACTATGCTAAGTGTTTCCAATTCAACCGGACAATAATTTTGTTCTACAGGAGTTGTCGACCTTGATGCATAAGATACTGGTAGCCAGGTTTCGTTGTGCTTTTGCTGTAGGACAGCACCTAAGCCGTGTTCACTGGCATCAATGTTTATCTTTATTTCTTTACAAGGGTCGTAGAATTTCAGGACTGGTAAATTTGTTATTATCTGTTTAAATTTCTCTACAGCCTCTATTTGGGGTTTATCGAACGACCAAAGAGTTTCGTTGTGTAGGAGTTTTCTTAGAGGTGTAATTATTTCCGAGTATTCTGGGATGAATTTGCACAGATAGTTGGTCATTCCCAAAAATCGTTGTATGTCTTTTTTATTTTCGGGGAGAGGCATGTGTGTAATCGCCTTTACTTTGGAAGGGTCTGGTTTTAGTCCTTCATGGGTGATTAAATGACTTAAGTAAGTCAGTTGTTTTGCTGCAAATTCACATTTACTTTTGTTTAATTTCAGACCGGCTTTGCGTAGTTGGCTAAGTACTTTATCCAGTAGTTCCATGTGTTCCTCTAGGGTTTCCGACCATATTATGATATCGTCTTGTGAGTTCTTGGTCCCTTTTATTCCTTCTATTATTTTTGCAACTTGTGCTTGAAAAACTTCAGAGGTGCTGTGTATTCCATATGGAAGGCGTGTGAAGGAGTAACGACCAAATGGAGAGTTAAAAGTTAATAGCTTGGAGCTTTCTTCGTCAACGGGAATTTGCCAGTATCCGTTAGACGCATCTAGCTTTGTGAAGTACCTGGGGTTTTTCATTTCCGCAAAAATTTCTTCTGCTGTAGGTAGCTTGTAATGCTCTTTTTTTATCGCCTTGTTTAGATCTCTGGGATCTAAACATAATCTTAGGTTGCCATTGTGTTTCTCTACTATTACTAGAGAATTCACCCAGTCCGTAGGTTCTTCAATGGGTTTTATTATCCCCATTTTCATCATTCTCTCCAGTTCCTTTTTTAATTTTGGTTTCATACCAAACGGGATATTTCTTGGCGGATTTACGACGGGATTCATTTCTGTGTTTACTGTTATGTGGTGAGTGACCGTTAATTTTCCAATTTCACCGAAGCATTCTTTATATTTTTCAATTATAGCTTCTATGTCCGTCTTATTCACTTCATATATTCTTTTTATTAAACCCAAATTTTCCGCAGTGTTTGCACTAATTACAGAGTTTGCATTTGTATCCGTAACGATGAACTGTGTATTTATTTTCGTGTCTTTGTTTTGTAGACATATCATGCAGCTACCAATTATGGGTATTTTTGTGCAGTTGTATGCTGTTAATGTAATTGAAGTTTTTTTCTAATTTTGATTTTGGCCTGATAGTATTGTATATTTTTACAGGTATAACGTTTACTTCAGCACCCGTATCTATTTTAAAGTTTATAAAGGTTTCGTTACAAGGTAACTTTATCTTCCAGAGCAGTAGGTGCATTTTTCAATCCAATGCTGTCTGGCGGACCTTCTATCTTCTTGCGTGAACGATGCATGGGAAGACGTCTTGTTTTTTATTTTATTTTTCTTCATATCCCGAATAAGGGATATGCTTTCAGTGTCCGACATTGGCCATTATTTTAGAGCGTCGTTTTGTTTCTTCTGCACTGAGGCCTGCTTGGATAGCTTTTCCCAAGTCCAACGACGGTTCTCGCAGCATTCTCTCTCGAAGCATATTGTCGTTTATGCCACATATGAGAATGTCTTTGATAAGTCTCTCTGTGAGCTCTCCAAATTCACATTTATTTCCCTTTTGCCGCAGTTCGGTGACATATTCGTCGAACCTCCGTGTTTCTTTCTGTTTGCAAGTAAGGAATTGGTAAGTGAGAAAGGTTAAGTTCTTTCTTGTTTGGCAGTGTGAGTCGAATTTTCCTATCACATTTTCCAAGTCGTATTTCTGCTCTGCGTTTTCGAAATTTAATGTATTATAGACTTTTCTTCCTTCATTTCCTATACAGGTCAATCGTATCGATGTTTTAACCTTCTCCAGTTTTCTATCTGACTCTGTAGCTTGCAGAAATAGCTGGAATTGGTTTTTCCATGTTTCCCATTCCTGTCCAAGGTTGTCGGATGAAAAGTTGAGTTCATTTGGGTGCGGCAGAAATTACATTTTTCTTTTTTTTCTTTTTTTTCAGTAGGCGTGTAGAGGGGCTAAGAAGTCCCTCAAACAAATAATAAAAAGAAAACGCACTGCAAATAAAGTAAAATAAACTTTCGTTTATTTTCGTAAAAAAAATAAAAGAATTATTTTTTTGTACAAAAATGAAATTGTCCGTACGGCTTTAAAAAAAAAAAAGAGAAAGAAAGGAACTGGGAATGTGATAGGGAAAGGTAGGACGATGTGTAGCGAGCGAGACGAGAGAATGAGAGGGTGAAAGAATGTTCACTGATACGTGATTCTGTCTGTTGTGTGAACTGCTGAATTCTCTGTGTGTGTGCTCGAATCTGTCCGTGTGCCTTTGATGTCAGCTTGTCGCTGTTCCTCCTCTGGTTTGTTGCGAGTTTCTCTCTTCCTTATATCTGATTGGTTAGGCTTCGGGGAGATTAAGAAATGGGTTTCTTATGTCGAGCCCTGATTGGTCAATAAATCATATTTTTGACCACGTGGTGTTCTTTCCACTAGGTCCAAACTTTTGGGTGCGCCGTCGTTGTTTTTGACCCCACAGGGTATGGTATGGAGTGAATTCCCGCGCAATTGAATTTTTTTGAGATACACGTGGTGTGAATGAATTTTTATTGTGTATGTGTGTGGAAAACAAAATAAGAAGCAGCACAGGCGTTGTGAGTGTTATGGTTCTTTGTTATTTCCTGACACCATTTTACATTATGTTGTTACAGATGCGTGGCTGAAGCCGGTTAGTGAAGATTAGTGAACGCAATGAGAGCAGAGAGACATAGGTCTTAACGTAACCAAAACTTTATTAACACTGCAATAGTGGTAATTTCTATTACTGGGATATACCACGTGGTGGTAGTGGGAGTACTCACAGTCAAGGGGAAGCAACTCGTGTTTACATACATCTAACAACGACTGTTTACAATGGAAAACGTAATGATTAAATCAGCCACTTTTTCCGGTGACAAGCACATTAATTTGGAAATTCTCGCAAAAATCAATAATTATCGGTTTTACTTTGTTGCGGACTATGGTTTTATTAGTCAAACACAGAACTCATGGGGAAATATAAATCATCTATTTTTTTTTTTGTAATTTGGCGTCTGTATCCGAAAAATCTGCTCCGAAGAGTAAAATAAAAAATACAGTAAAACTGATATTTGATAAGCTTTTAATTGCTTGAATGAATAATAAAAATTAAGGATATTATAGTCTGAAGAAAAACGAAATTCGGCTAATGAAATTTTAAAAGAATTTAAATTTTCTTAAAATAATTTATAAAGTTTCAAAAATATTTTTAAAATACTTCAAAAATTTGTTGCCGTTAGATTTTTAAATAAATAATTAAAGATTATGTTGCTCATAGAAAATTGAAAACTTTAATACAAATCGTTTGGCTTTCATATTTTAAAATAATTAATATTATTTTGTGTACAAGTCAATAACTATTCAAAACCAGATATCGATTTGACATGGTATTGAATTGATAAACAGATTACTCTTAGAAAACGAGAGCAAATGAATATTTTGATTCTGACAAGTTTCGCGGTCTAGGGAAGGTCTAAAGAATTCTAATCACCAGAAATTATTTGTCCACCTAAATTTTTCATAATTTTTCAATGACTCAATTTATTTCCAATGAATAAAGCCCCAATCTGTCTCTCGTTTTAAATAGCAGCAAATATTTTTCCCCACAAATCAAATAAAATTTGAATGTATGACAGATTACGTTGAAAAATAACAGGCGAGACTAGTGTCCCCTGTTCGTAAAAGAATTGAGTAAAATTTAAGTGATATGTTTTAACCGTTTTGTTTTTTGTTTTTTTGGAGAAAAAAAAAGCCGAAAAGTTGAGAATTCTCAATTCAAAATTCAGTGAATATAATTTATGTTTGAAAAAGTATTTTGCTAGTGGAAACGGTAAATGATTAAATTTACTTTCTGATTAAGCTGAAAATAAAGTTTCAAAAAAAATTTTATTTTTAAGTATCGAAAGTAGATAACCTACGTTAAGCACAAAACGGTGTCAGTTTTACAATATTTTAATTGAAAATTGTCATTTTGGGAAATGCGTTTTTAATAGCTTAATTTATCGCCTGTTTTCGTTTTAGCACATGTTAAACGGTGGCGTAAACCGTATCACTTTTTTGTTGCAGCAATGTTTGGGTAAATATATAGACACCAATATGTTGTCGGAACCAACATTTTGGATAGTAAATATCTACGGGCTCCTGGAAAATCTCAAACAATATTGTCGGATTCAATGAGAGTTCAATTGAAAATGAATTTAAAACAATACATCTATTAAAGTAATTAAAATTAAAATAAGGAGAAAACATTTAAAGACAAGTTACATAGAAAACTTAAATTAGAGAATTGGACTCGCATAAAAAACAAACTAGAGAATGTGCGTGAAAAGTAAAACTATGAAAAAAAAACCCAACTTTTTTTCATTCATTACTGCTGAGATACACATTTTTAATTTCTGAGTTATTGGATATCAACTATGACCCATTAAGAATACTTATTCTAAACATTGCTGCAAATTTAACTAAACCATGCTGGGAAGCTACCAAGTTGGAAGAGTTAATTTCAAAGTTCGTAAAATCATGTACTGCTATTTACTTTATTTGTCCTATTTCGTTTGAAGCGTAGAATCTTAAGTTACATAAAAGAAGCACAGAATGCTTAAGATGCCGAAATCAAGTTCGAATTTCATAATTCGAATATAATACTGTTGGAAAGGGAAGAAGTATTTTAAACTTGTTAGGCTAGAAAGAATTCCACCCGACTTATAGATTGAGAACATACTAATGTAGGTACCTTCAGTTTTGCACGGAAAAACAGCAATAGCGTAATGCAAAACGCCACAAACTTCACTAAAATAAAGTTTTATCGTCAAAATGTTTAAATTATTATTAAGAAAGATCAAAGTAGTTTTTAATTATTTTTAAAAAATTTTTAATCATTTCTAACATTTTCGAAATATTGTCAAAGTTTTGTTTCGATTGATTTTAGCGGCTAAGAAACGTTTACTACTGTTTTACAATAGACGCCAATTTTTTGCATTTGCCACTTTTTTAGGTTGAAAACACATTAATTAGGAAATTCTCTCAAAAATCAAATAATTGTCGAATTTTAATGAAACTTTCAGTATTCATTCACAAATGAATGAAATTACTTCTGAAATTTTTATTTTTTTTAAATCTTGGTAAAAATATTTTTTTTTACCTCTGTTAACCCCTCTTCACGTAAATCCCTGACTGTTAAAAATTTTTAAATAGTGGCAAACTTTTGTTTAATTACTTCAACGCAGGACACATTGGGAAATATAAATCACCCATTTCTTTTATCTTAGGTTTGAAATCACGACCGAGAACCTTCTCCGAAGAGTAAAATAAAAAATGCAATAAAACTCCGACATGATTAATTTTGATAATCTTTTTAATTACTGGAATAAGTCACAACTACTGAGGACATTATACTAAGAAGAAGAAAATTTTTTCCGATTAATATTAAAATTTTAAAATAATAGTTTTATTTTTTTTAAATTTTACATTAAAATAATTTAATAATTTAAAAACTTTTAAAAATATGTTTTAAATCTCCAAAGACTTGATTTCGAGTTTTCTTTATAGTTAATAGCGGAGTATCATATTGCCTATCTAAAATTGAAAAGTATAAAAATCGCTAAGCCACTTTTTTTTTTTAATTAAAAAAAAAAAAATTTCTGTGTAAATATGTTCATTTACGTTCCCCTTTTTGAGTAAGTACGGTGTTCCATGAGAGTCATAACATGTTTACATAATTCTAACATCTGCAGTAATTCAGAAAGCATATTCAAATGTCTGGCTATAAATGTAAACTAAAATTCTATTAAATATTATAAAATTGCTGAAATTATTATTTTAAATTTTACTATTTAGTTAAAAACCAAAAAAAAAGAAATTAAAATTGTGTTTTTTTGGCGCGTATGGTCGCAATACTTTCCGTCTGACAACTTCCGGAGCTCGTAAATCTTTTAACACCCTGCCATTGCGTCATCGAGGTGATGACAGGTAGGGCTACCGCAGTTAAAAAGTTGTTTTTTCTAAATTTCTGGCAGTAAGAAATTATTACTTGATTGAAATCAGATAAAGGTAAGTTTCAACTTTAAAAATTGACTTAAATGACGTGTTAGCAAGGTATATTTTATTTTTGCAAGATCTTTAAAACAGAAATTGGCCTACTATTGACAGTGTTGACAGAATGTGTCAATAAATCAAAAATGGTGGGAAATTTTAACTTTTTTTCTTTCGATTTGAAAAAAAAAATTAGATTAAAATCAATATAATTTCGGGTTAAATAATACCAGTGTATTTTTCTTTGGGGAATTAAAATTTAATCTTATGGCTTTCAATTAAAGCTAATTTTAAAGTTGAAGATTACTTATTTATTTTTAAAATTTAAATTTAAGTATCGAAAAAAGAGTGGAGGTACCTATACTAATGTGTACACAACCGAAAAGGATATTAAAGAGCATTTTGAATTGTGCGTCTTATACCCGGATGTCAAAGTTCAGTCGTTAGTAGCCTAGAGGGAGTGGGAAGAAATCCACACTCGTAAGACAGAATTGAGTGTTGAAATTGCTACATCATGGAACACAAGGGATATGTTCGTCCTTTTACAGCGCCAGCAGATGGGCCTTGTGGCAGACTAAGGTAATTCTTACATTGCCATTAAATAAATGCCTCCATAATTCAGACTAGATATTTTACATAAATTGTGATGGTGTAAAAGTCGATAGAAAGTCACTCACCATCTGGCGAACATTTGCAGTTTGCATAACATTATCGGCGAGGTTTGTGGGGGGGGGGGTAACTATCGTCGGATACATAAAATCTAAGTTATACTAAAACTAAACAATGACGACCTTAGTAGATCGTTCGCAAAGTTATCAAGTATTTTCTATAAAATCGAGAATCCCATATATCAATATTACAAACGTTTCCGGATTGAAAGACTAACTGTTGCCCGACAAAGTTGCTACCCTCTATATAAGAAAAGAATTTATAGACTTGCAAGTGCTGGTTTTTAATTACAGTTGGTGGATTCTTATTTTACTATTTAAAAAAAAGAAAAAATAAAGACTACGCGTAGAATGCATTTCAGAAACTTGTATTAGAAAAGGAGAGTGCTGAAGTTTGTCTTAGCTCCCTAGTTCCCCAAAGAGAGAATAGGCCAAAGCATGGTAATACGTTAGGGTGACTCAAATTAAAATTCAGTTTAGCTGCGACACTCAATAGGTTAACTTTTACTGGTGAGAAAAAAAAAAATTAACGATGTTCAAACTTCGATTTAGGAATACCAGAATCGTGTGAAATGGATGTTAGAGTTAACAGCCCATACAAGAATGATATTCCTTGGTTGAGAATCATTTATGAATTATTACCCCTCCCCCGTAAAGTCTTCAGTTTGGTTGCCGTAAATATAAAATTCAGATAGCGTTTATTCGTTCATACGTTTCCAGATAGTTAAAGGAGAAGAAAGTAATCACCTATGATTAACAGTTTATTACGGAATATTACCGTAAAAAAAAAAAAATAATCCGTAGATCGTCGCTTTTATTATATAGTATAACCGCATACACTATCAGCATTTCCTGTTTTCTGATTGGCCAAAATGGAAAAAAAAAAAAGGTAAGCGTGCCAGCAGTTATAATGTGCCCCCTATCGGTACAATTAATTTTAATCTTTCTAGTTTAGTAAAATTTAACAGGTATCTTTTCTGAAAATGATGTGTTTTAAATGACGTAAAGGGAGTGGTTGAGTGAGTGATTGGACGAGTGAACGTTTTATGTTATCAAAATCCAGCATTGATTTCGTCCAGTCAATTGATGTTTCTGCAACAAGTTATGAATTGTCGGGGGTTTTATTACTAACATGATTTTATTTAGTTTCTTGCAAATATTGTATATCCTTTTGTAATTAATCGTTACGGATTTCAATTTGTTGTTTTATTCCCTTCCCCTACAGACAAGAATTGTACTTTTGAGGACTAGTCATGGAAATTCTTAGGTATTATGGTGGTCGTAGAAAGGGTGGTGAGTTGGAATGTGTTGTTTTGGTGTAAGGAACACTGCGGTATGTTTGGGTCAGTGAGTGTGTCTAGCTAAGTTTAATTATAAGACAGGTGAAGACCAGCCTTTTACCCACCCTCTTTTGGCCTGGTACCATATTTTTTTGTAATTTTACAAAATAAATATTGTTTTAAATAACGTGATTTGGATTTTTGTTAATTTTTGAGACGTTTACTGTAACACTGTTTCAGTTTCAAATAAGCCAAAAAGATCAACTGAATAGCTACTATGGCGCCAACATTTGCCTTATTATCAACAATGTAGAACTTATCTTTTTTTTTAAATGACCTATGACATTGTCTTTGTATTATTTCTAATCCCCCTTCCCCAAAATGTTGAGGGCCAGACTAGATAGGTACAATTTCTGGAAAAGTACATTTCTCTCCACATATAAATTTTTCTCGATTATATCTTAATCTAAACTAGTGTTTAGTTACAATACTATCAGGATTAGCTCTTATAGTTTGTCTTGCGATTCAACCAGTTACTAAAATTATAAAAGTTTCGAAAACAAATTCATGAGTTGTTATAAAATTAAAGCTTTTTTTATTAGCCATTTCAATAATTTTTTCTACCTACATCAGCAAATTAAACCAGAAAGAAGGAAAACTTTTTAAAGTCTACGCTGTTGCTAAAAAATGCTTATTGATTTTCACTCAATGCGTTGTGGTGCATTGGATATCGGTTCGGAACGAGAAATCGGGGAGCCGAGTTCGAATTCTAGCTGAATTCATTGCATTCACTTACGCGCAAATAACATTGGGAAAGGAATTAAACAGTCCCTTCCTTCCAGTTATAAATAATAGGACAGATTGGGTTCTGTAGCCTTGGTCGGCAACCAGTCTACCGCAGAAAGCAATGGCAAACTACTGCGGGATAAACTTCTGACCAGTCAGTAATGTCTCTTTCGAGACATGATCGGCCAAGCGTTTATCACGTATGGCACTTAACTGACTGACTTATTTCCAATAACGCCGGACAGAATTAGGCCGAAATGAATCACGTCGAGGTCACCAAATGTAGAGGACGATAAAGTCCATTACGATATTTATATTTGGGATACGAGTCGACGCAATACTTTACATAGGAAATAAGAAACAATGAAGACGCCAAGGAAACCGGAATAAACATGTATTAACAAAGGTTACAAAGATGGTTGAATATACATGCAAATAGAGGAAGAAGAATTACTCTGCCTTATACAGTAAAATGTTCATATGAGAAAACCAATTATACGATTGATTGTAATAAAGTTCAGAAAAAAAGATATATTTCTTCTTCTTCTTCTATGTCAACAGTCCCTTCAGGACGTAGGCGATCGTTCTCCGCGTCGCCCAACCCACTGTGGCTGTTAGCATGTTTGCTCCTGTTAATCCTGGCAACCCCAGTGTGCACAACATTGTGTATGTTGTGTGCATGTGTGTTTGGGATTCTTCAGCTATACTGAAATTGAGTTTACTAAATTTTGTTAATGATTAGAGAACGCAACACGTGACATTTTGCCTAAAAACTGTTCGATTTTCATGTACTGGCGCTCATTATAATCTAAAGTTTGGCGTGCTTTTTCAATCTGTGATTTTTTTCCATTCAGGCGACTGCTAAAAATCCTGTGTGATTCGGCAAAAATAAATGCTGTCATTTTCAATGGCAATTACTCAATTATGAATGAATTGTAGTAGTATTATTTTCATAAATTCGATATTTCTTCTCCGTGTGAAAACAGCAGTTCGATTGAGAAGTTCATTTCTGGTGAAAATATTAGCGATATTTCTTGCTAAGCTTTGTTGTATAAATAAATTCATCGAAATTTCGTTATTATTTGCTGATACAAGCGGCCACTTTTGCAAAGGAATGAGAACTTAGTTTCAATTGTATTATTGAGATTGCCAGCGTTTATTGTCTAGATTCGTAATCAATGATCAAGCATTTAAGAGATGTAGGCTGTGAGCGACAGATGTCAAGGCTGAAAATGGGTGTATGAAGATGTGACGAGAGTCGGGCATTACTAAAGAAAGAGATGTCTATCGAAGCGTTCATTTACTGAGTGTTTTCCCAACCAACAGCATATAAATGGCAGTGAGTAGAGATTGTTTGGAGAATGATGCAGAGATGGACATTGTACAATCCCTTTTATGGGACGAAGAGGAAAGAGAACAATGTAGAAAATGGTGAAATAAAAGAAAACAAAATAAAAATAGACGCTTACAGCACCTGGTATTCCCAAGCGGTCACCCATCTAATTACTGACCAGGCTCGATGTTGCTAAACTTCGGTGATCGGACGAGAACCGGTGTATTCAACGTGATATGGCCGTAAGCGACTGCTGATAAACGTAAACGGCCTTTTATTTAGCAAGCACTCAAACACACGACTTTTATTTCATATCGAATATTCATTTCTCATCACAAACAACGGAAAATATCTATGAAAGCGAACATTTCTACACGGAGATAAAATAAACATTTTCTCATTTGTAGATGTTTTCGATAATTTTCACAGCGTCGAAATGTTTTTTTCCAAATTCACACAATACGAGAGACACGATAAATAAATCAATAAATAAATAAACAATTTTTATTTTCAGCATTATAAATTTCGCGATCCAATTTAAATGATTTTTGTCTTGTTTAAAAAGACAATATTTCTCATTTGTAATGGATAAACAATCCGATCACGGAAGGGTTTGTCGTGCTCTTGTATTAATTACCGTTACAGTTTTTTTAAAGTGATAGACGTCGAACATTGCAAGGCTTTATAGGGTTAAGGGAAATGATTAATTTCCCCAACACTATATTTTTTAGGCAACACAAATGAATTACGAAACTTCCTTTTTAAAACAACAACAAAGAATGGTTTATTCTCTTAGTAGGCGTACAAGAGGTATAGTGTATAAGTGTCCATTTGGTTCGCAGGTCGGTAGGCTGGTACTTGGTTTGTAGGAAGAGTGTGCGAAGCTAGCGGCAGCGTCTTCTTCAGCGAAAGTGTTCCAAGGGGAATCAGTGGCAGCGATGTGAGAGAGACGTTTGTTTCTCCCGCTGGCTCATGGCTCTCTGCCTGTTGTCCGTTTTACCAAAATGGACTAGGAAAATAGTTCTAGAGAGGAAGAAGGAATAAATGCGCTCTGCCAGTTGTTTGGTTAGTGAGTGACCGAATCTCCCGTCGGGAGCACTGATTCGCGAAAGGAAATAGGTCTGTGGCTGCTACAGTTTTTTCTCGGTATTTTGACTCTTCTCCAAGTGTTAGTGTGTACAACACCGTGTATGTTGTGTGCATGTGTGTTTGGGATTCTTCAGCTATACTGAAATTGAGTTTACTAAATTTTGTTAATGATTAGAGAACGCAACACGTGACATTTTGCCTAAAAACTGTTAGATTTTCATGTACTGGCGCTCATTTTAATCTAAAGTTGGCGTGATTTTTCAATCTGTGATATTTTTCCATTCAGTCTACTGCTAAAAATCCTGTGTGATTCGGCAAAAATAAATGCTGTCATTTTCAATGGCAATTACTCAATTATGAATGACTTGTAGTAGTATTATTTTCATAAATTCGACATTTCTTCTCCGTGTGAAAACAGCAGTTCGATTGAGAAGTTCATTTCTGTTGAAAATATTAGCGATATTTCTTGCTAAGCTTTGTTGTATAAATAAATTCATCGCAATTTCTTTATTATCTGCTGATACAAGCCACTGTTGCAAAGGAATGAGAAGTTATTTTCAATTGTATTATTGAGATTGCCAGCGTTTATTGTCTAGATTCGTAATCAATGATCAAGCATTTAAGAGATGTAGGCTGTGAGCGACAGATGTCAAGGCTGAAAATGGGTGTATGAAGATGTGACGAGAGTCGGGCATTACTAAAGAAAGAGATGTCTATCGAAGCGTTCATTTACTGAGTGTTTTCCCAACCAACAGCATATAAATGGCAGTGAGTAGAGATTGTTTGGAGAATGATGCAGAAATTGACATTGTACAATACATTTTATGGGACGAAGAGGAAAGAAAACAATGTAGAAAATGGTGAAATAAAAGAAAACAAAATAAAAATAGAGGCTTACAGCACCTGGTATTCCCAAGCGGTCACCCATCTAAGTACTGACCAGGCTCGATGTTGCTTAACTTCGGTGATCGGACGAGAACCGGTGTATTCAACGTGATATGGCCGTAAGCGACTGCTGATAAACGTGAACGGCCTTTTATTTAGCAAGCACTCAAACACACGACTTTTGTTTCGTATCGAATATTCATTTCTCGTCACAAACAACGGAAAATATCTACAAAAACGAACATTTCTACACGGAGATAAAGTAAACATTTTCTCAGTTGTAGATGTTTTCGTTATTTTCACAGAGTCGAAATGTTTTTTTTCCAAATTCACACAATACGAGAGACAAGATAAATAAATAAATAAATCAATAAACAACTTTTATTTTCAGCATGATAAATTTCGCGTTCCTATTTAAATGATTTTTGTCTTGTTTAAAAAGATAATATTTCTCATTTGTAATGGATAAACAATCCGATTACGGAAGGGTTTGTCGTGCTCTTGTATTAATTACCGTTACAGTTTTTTAAAGTGATAGACGTCGAACATCGCAAGGCTTTTTTGTCGGTATTTTGACCCTTCTCCAAGTGTTTGTGTGTACAACACCGTGTATGTTGTGTGCATGTGTGTTTGGGATTCTTCAGCTATACTGACATTGAGTTTACTAAATTTTGTTAATGATTAGAGAACGCAACACGTGACATTTTGCCTAAAATCTGTTAGATTTTCATGTTCTGGCGCTCATTTTGATGTAAAGTTGGTGTGCTTTTTCAATCTGTGATTTTTTTTCCATTCAATCTACTGCTAAAAATCCTGTGTGATTCGGCAAAAATAAATGCTGTCATTTTCAATGGCAATTACTCAATTATGAATGACTTTTAGTAGTATTATTTTCATAAATTCGACATTTCTTCTCCTTGTGAAAACATCAGTTCGATTGAGCAGTTCATTTCTGGTGAAAATATTAGCGATATTTCTTGCTAAGCTTTGTTGTATAAATAAATTCATCGCAATTTCTTTATCTGCTGATACAAGCCACTGTTGCAAAGGAATGAGAAGTTATTTTCAATTGTATTATTGAGATTGCCAGCGTTTATTGTCTAGATTCATAATCAATGATCAATCATTTAAGATATGTAGGCTGTGAGCGAAAGATGTCAAGGCTGAAAATGGGTGTATGAAGTGTTAGGTAATTATTAAAAATGAAACATAGCTTCTCATACCTCGTATAAAGGAGCTTCAACTGTGTTGCATACTGATTGTCGTAAAAATAATGACAGAGACATTTGTTTTAGAGCGGCCAGACGCACGCACAAAGCGAGCCTTTATTTACATTAGAAGAAGAGGGAAGACTTAGGTAAAGGGAGAGAATCCCTACAGAAATTTTAAAAGAGAAAGAGTGATAACCTTTAACTGACTGACAGTTATTGATAATTTCACCACTCCTCCTCAATTGCTGACAGTCTAAATAATCAGTTCTTCAAGACCTAACAGGTCCCTGAGCTTCACAAACTGTTAGTTCACAAGTCCTTTTGTTAGAATATCCGCTACCATTTCTTTGCTCGGACAATACTCCATCTTGACTGTCTTCTTTTCCACCTGGTCTCGGATATAGTGGAACTTAATATCAACATGTTTGGCCCTTCCATGATGCTGTGGGTTCTTTGCCATACACATTGTTGACTGGTTGTCTTCGTAGATCAGTGTCGGGGAAACTGGTGATCCTGATAATGCAGCCTGAAGGCGCTGCATCCAAACAGCCTCTTGTGCCGCACTTGCCAATGCCATGTATTCAGCTTCAGCTGTTGATAATGCAACACAGGTTTGTCTTTTGCTTCTCCAGCTGACAGCTGCTCCACTCAATTTAAACAAGTAACCAGATGTCGATCTGCGATCATCTAAATTACCAGCCCAATCTGCATCTGAATAGATGTTTTTTTCTTGACCATACCCTTGAGTACCATTTAGATAACGGAAAATATGTTTAACGCACTTCCAGTGTTCCATTGTAGGCTGAGAGCAGAATCTTGCAACATTGCCAACGGCATATGCAATGTGAGGTCGTGTCCTTGTTGACAGATACAGTAAGCTTCCAACAGCTGATTGGTACAACTCTTTGTTGACCAGCTTGCTCACTTCAGTTGCCTTTGTTAATTTTACTCCAACATTAATTGGGGTTGATACCGGTTTGGAGTTTTCTATTTGAAATTTTCTTAAAACTTCTGCTGTATATGCAGGTTGTCCAATCCATATTTTCCCTGGTTCGGGATAAACAACTTTAACACCTAAAAAGTGTTTTAGTCTTCCCAAATCCTTGATTTTGAAAAATTTTGAAATATTCTTTACAAAATCTTGAATTTGATTCTGGGATTTGCTTCCCACAATTATATCATCAACATAAACCGCAGTGATGAATATTTCTCCTCCAGAGGATTGTATGTAAATACAGGGATCGTTCTCCAACTGCTTGAAGTTCATCTTTTTTAGTTGACAATCAAGCACTTTATTCCAACATTTTGGTGACTGCTTTAAGCCATAAATGCTTCGCTTGCAGACAAGATGTTCCTTGCCTTCAACTACAAATCCCTCTGGCTGCTTCATGTAGATCTCCTCCTTTAGCTCACCATTTAAGAATGCAGTGGTGATGTCCAACTGATGTAGCTTCAGGTCATTCTGTGCTGCTAACGCAGCAACAGTTCGCACTGATTCAAATCTTACAACTGGGCAAAAGGTCTCGTCATAATCAATACCTTGCTTCTGAAGAAAACCTTGGGCTACCAGTCGAGCTTTATACTGTTCCATTTTTCCGTCAGCATCGTACTTGCGTTTAAAACCCATTTGCTACCAATAGCTTTTCGTTCACTCGGCAACTCGGTGAGATCCCATACTTTGTTAGTATGCAAGGAAGAAATTTCACCTTCCATTGCTTTCATCCACTCATTCCCCTCAGGACTAGAGAGTACTTCTTCC